>OZ038493.1:88792524-88880024 GCA_964036315.1 Acanthosepion esculentum
TTGAAACATACGTATTACACTGCATTTAGGGCGAACACCTGGTTATATTCACATAAAAGCATAAAAAATAAGCTCACACTGGGAGAAAGAAGATTCTCAACAAACACATATTCTATTAGCAGTGAGTATTCCACTATAGTAGTATAAAACACAAACATTAGTCTGACTACATTGTGGCAAAGTCATTCAAAATATGTTGCATTACAAATGCACTGGACAGCAATAAAGATGACATCCTTTTTGAGAAAGAATGTCTCTGTGGATGATGACATTGAAGATGACAAAGTCATCTATGACTATAGATAAATCTGTCAGAATGTGTCCTTTGATATGGACTGCAGTGAATCGGACTAAAATATGCTTAATATCTGTGGGTATATATATATATATATATATATATATATATATATATATATATACCTAGGGTCGCCACAGAGATTATATATTAATTATTTATCGGGCTCATTACAATCTTTAACTAAATATACTATTGGCATAACATTGATTCTAAAATGATTCCTTTACTCTAACTAAAATATAGAATTTTTTAAGTCTCTGTGCATGAAATTAAAAAAAACACATTTTTGTATTTTAATTGTAATAATTATATAAAAAATAAAGATTTATTTTAAAAAATTATTCCAAACATGTCAGAAAAAAAGAGTAAGGTCAAAATCATTGTTATGTTTGTCTGTTTGTTGCCCCCTTTCCATTTTTTATTGTTTTATAGCCTGATTATCAAGTCACTGATAGTAGAGATAGGAATAGTTGACTGATATCATATTTTCTCAACATTACTCCAGTCACACTCCTCATCCCAATCTTCCAGTCAAGGAGTTAAGGCTACTACTTTCTTTGATTTTTTTTTTTTTTTTTTTTTTTTTTTGTCAGGCTAAATTTAATTTGCCCTTTTTCAAGTGATACATTCCACTAAAAAACCTTATACTCTATGGAATAAATTACTTAAAATGGACATTTGAAAACAATAAGTTGAAATAAAAATGTGTTCTTTGGAAAAAGGGGCATAGTAGTCAGAGATTTTTAAAAGGTTATTTATAAAATTAAAGCTAGGAATACATTGCCTACTAAGTATGATAGGGCTGATATCTACACAGCCTGACTAGACACATTAATTTTATTTCAATCTTTTTTTTACTTTCTTTCTTTGTTTTCTTTTTTCTTATGAACAATATCAGTGAAAAGGATTTTGGTCAATATTTTGAGGCACAGAGTTAAAACAATTTTGGATCCAGCTGAAGTCAAGAATAAAAACAATGCATTATGAAAGATTTTTGTTGGTTTGAAATAAATATACAAATGAAATAAATATACTGACACCCTCAGGCTAAACCCGACAAGCCTGATGCTGGGAGTTGCTACTGAGATATATATATATGTCCCGATCCCGATAAATTAACTGTTAGAAAAAACAAATAAAGATAATCAATCCAAATAAATACATGAAGTAATAAACAAATTAAAAACTGCTCCCGCCAAAATAATAGTTAGAATAAACTACAACAATCAACCCCAAAATTGAATAAATAGCTTTAATTATCTTCCCAAAACAAAACAAAACTATTAAATAAGGGATATAAACAAATTTTTACTACGTTAATAAAAACACCGATTTAAAAAAAAAAAAAAAAAAAATTTAAATAAGAAATAAAAAAAAAAAAAATAAAAATAAATAATGACAAGCAAAATAATTTAACCCAAATAAATAAATAAACAAATAAACGACTTCCGGCAAAATAATCACCAAAATAGACTACCCACAATGCACCACTGACCCGTATATATAAATAGCCGAGAAAAATAACAGCACTTGTGGCCTGATGATTGCGTCTAGGATGAAACACTGTCGCCTCTAAGTGTTGACTTATATATCTTTAATTTTGACTGGCTTGATGGAACAAGATAGCAAAAGAATGAGAAATTTTTATAACATAATATTAATGACAAAGGATTTAGTTTTCTTATAAAAAAAGAAAGAACAGATGAAAGAAAAGATGTTTCACACTCATTTATTTATTTATATATATAGTATATGATTAAATTGTCTTGAATATGATGACCATCTCCACAAAAAGCATTTAATTCTTGTGTATAATACACTTCCTTAACTTTTAGGCTTAAAAATCTTGGAAAAATGCATATTACAAATGACTGATTTATATAAATTTTCATTTCAAAGTAAAAAGGATAAAAATAGGCTAGATATCCCAAAATTTTAATTTGGAAATAAGAAAAGGAGAAAGAGATAAATAAAATAATGGCATGTGATATATTTGAATATTATGAGATGGAGCTGAAAAGATTTGCACATAACTAAAAATACCTTTCAAATGAAAGTGTTGAAAGTGTTTTGTCAGATTTTGGGAACTGGGTTGAACTGGAAACTTTTCAGCATTCCCCTACATAAACATATTCAAAATATATATTTGATCAACAAATAGTTTATTTCATAGACCACTCAACAATCACAGAATTCTTTTTATTGTTGAAAATATTAAAAATATCTGCATTATTGTATTCATGTAGTTTTTAAGCATTATCATGACTTTTTAAATAATATTTACTAATACTTTTTTTAGTTATTTGTTTTATTTTATTTTTTATTTTTTTAATTACTTTGCTGCTGCTGTTGCAAAACTCTTTCATCAGAAAAATTACTTAATTCTACATGCTCAACAGAATAATTACAATTTTCTTTTCTCCTTAAATTCTATAAATGTAGAATTCTTAAGCTAATGCTGATTTTTATTTTATTTTATTCTCTTTATAGGAGCAGATCAAGAATATAATCAAGTTGAAAGAAACCGTTTTTTCTTATGGTAAGTAATTTGCTTTCATTTGAGTTTTACATGATACTTACATTTGATTATATGAAATAGAATTCGCTATGTCGAGCTGATATTATAAAATGGTTCTAAACAATCATTTTAAAATTTAACTTATAATAGATTGTTTTATTTATAAGCTGAACTTTGAATAAATCTCTTAGATTTTTAGGTTCTCAAAAGGGGAACCTGTTGAAAGCAAAACTTGAACCTTAGGTTTTGTATTTTAAATATTTTTTGTTGATGGATGTTAAACATTTTAGTAGCCTTTGAATAGTTGAGATTTTATAGCTCTGTTATGTTCATTTGTTGAGATATTTCTTAAGTACTCAGGTTTCTGACTAGAATTTCTCTTTTGTAAGGTAAAATGTATCAAATGAATTATATGAAAGGGTGCTGAAAATTTCTTGTGTCTGAAGGAAGTTATGATGTTTGGTCAAATTTTGGAAAGTTTGTTTACATCATGCCATACTTTTTCTCCTTTTTTTATTTGTTATTTTTTTCTCTTTCTTCTTTGTTTTTGTTTGTTTTCTCTCTTTGTTTTTGTTTGCTTTTTTTTTCCCCCTCTTGATTTTTTTTCTCTTTTACTTTTTTTTCCCTCCTTGTTTTTTTTTCTCTCTCCTTGTTTTTTTGTTTATTCTCATTCCTCCCTCCCCCGGCGTTTTCCAGTAGTAGGTATATTGCTGCACATTATCTGGCACATAGGTAAGAAGTGCTTTTCTTGCTCTGAATAAGGCTAATACATGCTTCAGGCAATAAACAGTGGCTTGACCTAATGGTTGGTATATTTAAGCAAGGGACTTTCTTTAGAGATTAGTAGCTCTGTGTGTAAACAGAAAATTGATGCAACTACTATATTACTCTACTCCGAACATACATTATATTATTACACATTCATTATGTTCACTTTGTGTCAATCATTCAGACAGTTTCAGCATTTATGAATATCGGTATTTTACCTAAACAATGGTGTGCAGAAAAAATATAATCTCAAGTGTCTTAGTTTGCAAACGACTGCAACATTTAAAGTCGGAAAAGAATTCTCTTTTCTCGCTCTCTCTCTCCTTGAGAGGTTGAATAGCTAATAGCTTTAAAATGTCTTTTTGAAATAAGTTAATGTTTGCAGTGGCATATGCAATCTATTGCTGGTGCTGAGAAATTTTTAGCTTAAAATACTTCCCAAAATTTTACGATGTGATCAAACAAAAGTTTTTTTGAAGGACTTTGTCAGACCAAGAACTTTCTAAAATATCTGACCAGATGTGAGGTTGTTTCTTTTTTATTTATTATTGGTTTTTATTTTTTAATCCCTTTTCTGTTAGACTGAAAATTTTTCACAGTACCTTCTCATATATAAACATTAGTGGCTTTAGTTTCAGGAGAAAATAAAGAAAAAACTGTCCAACATTTGGATATTTTTTTATTATGCTGTTCATCGATCTAAGCTTTCGGCTCAGATGAGCCATCATCAAAGTGGTTATATGGACATTACAACTGAGATGTTCACCATCAAAGATGACATCCTGTTATGTATACATAGAAGTTTGCTTTCTTTATGTGAGCCAAATGTTTAGATCAAAGAACAGAATAATAAAAAAAAATATCCAAATGTTCGACAGATTTTGTCTTTATTTTCTCCCGAAACTAAAGCCACTATACGAAGCATAGAATGGCTCATGATCAAAGATAATAGACAATATATGTTTGAATAATGATCTGTTGTCCCTAGATACACATACACACACACAAGTAAAAGGATAATATAAATAAAGAGAAAAGGAAAACTTATCTTAGCTGACACATTGCTTCCTCTGATGGACTTTATCAAGACAAATATAAGGATTTTATTTTGCAACAAGTATTTATAAAACAAAAGTAAAATTGTTAATTTTTCAAAATTTTTAAATTTAAGAACACAAATAATACTTGGGCTAAGTGAAATGCCTAGCTAAATTATGGAGGATGCTAAGTGACATAATTCAATGTCTGATAAACAAAAGTAAGTAAATGTTGGTGAATTTTATATGTCAAACAGAATTCCTTCAACATAGTCTTGAACATTCAGCCAAATATCTCCATGTTAACATGGACAAAGCAGAATATATAAGCTTAAATCAAAATGGTACAAGAAAAATAGTATCTGGCACATCTCTCAACTGTGTAGAAGAATTTACTTATCTATGTAGTAATTTCTTGCTGCGAAAGTGATGTAAACACATGCATTGGTAAAGCCTGAAGTGCCATCGACAAGTTATCTAAAGTGTGGTGGTCTGGACTTTGATGAAAAGGAGCCTCTTTCAAGCAACTATTACATCTATTCTTTTGTATGGCTGTTCAGGATGGTGCCTACACTTGCATGTTAAGAGTGGCTTTGGAAGTCACTTGGAATCTGACCATCTGACCAATGAGTGATTGTATCGTTGAACCTTTGTCCAGTATCAGATATCATCAAAGAGTGTGGAGCCAGATTCATAGTGCATTGCTGGGGAGTTGTTAGTGAAGTTCTTTTTGTGGGAGTCTCTACAAGGAAGAACTAGCAGAGTATGACAAGTCAAAACCTATATGAAGCAGATTTGTGATGACAAACTGCAATTCCTCTGGCCTGCTGAATATGATGAACATTAGAATTCCAAAGATTCAGAGTGGTGATCAGGTGATAATAACAAGAAAGATGAGGATTATAGTCTGCATGTAACTAATGTAGATAATAATAACTCCTCACCCAAGAAATTCAGATAGAAATTTATAGCCTAAGCTATTTTATCTTGAAAACAAAATGACTTAGTCATCTGTTTGAAAATTAGGTTTCATTGGACATGATCATGGATTACCTTTTATAGCAGTGTAAGTTTTATTAGTTTCATGTCAGGATTTGAGGCTTAGTGAAATCATGTGTCATAAATTGGATGAGATTTGCTTAAAAGCTGATGGCTGTTGCCTGATGAACATTCAGCTCTGTGCCGGTGATAGGCTGTCTAGTGATAACATGATCAAGTTTATTTTATTCTATTGCATGGAATAGCTTTAAAGAAAGAAAAATATTATATTCTTTTATTGGTGCTAACTCTTGTAGATTCCCCTGGGGTGTCTGGGATCACCATCTCACTGCCTTAGGAGTTGTTGCTGTATAGGTTTTTTCTTTTCTTTTTAATCTTACTATTAAAATGGTAATGATGTGTGATATGAATGAAAGAGGAGGGGGTAGCAAGTGAAAATTAGGAGGATAGATAATGATTAACCCTTAATTTTAACAGATTAAGATTGCAGTGTTCAGGGAAGCATCCACGTACAAATCTGTTCCACAAAGTGGCAGTCTTGAGACAAAGCTGAGTTGAACTTTTCTCTTTACCTTTGGAATACAGAGAAAATGAGTGATTCAACTCTTTGGAAGTAGCATGGTGTATCCAAGCTGTAAAGGTTTGAACGGGTGGAATTGAAGAATGGAGCTCATCTGAACATTTGCCATGGAAATAGTAGTAAAGATAGGCTTGTAACATTGCATCTGTGGGTAAAAAGGATGTAGAATGAAGAATAAATCTCCCCGTTCTGTGTACAAGACCATGTAAACAATTTTGAATGCTATCAAGGCTGAAAATGAGGGTTGAGTTGTTCCAGCCCAGATATGGTAGTGTATCTCCATTTTTGGTTTAATTTGACTCTTTGATCTGGCAGAAGGAGTCTGGTACTTTCTGGAGTGATAAAAAGAGCTGACTATTTTTGTAGCATCTTTAGCAATTGATCGTATACGTGAGTTCCACTTGAGATCTAGTAGATGGCCAAAGCATAGGACCTCATTGAGAGTAAAACTCTTCATTTTGATGTTGATGAATTGGTATTGCTTGTTTTTTTTTTGTTTTTTTTTATAGATATATCACTGAGCTTTTTCTTGGAGAAAAACTGAAATTTTTTTCCTTATATACAGGGTAAATAAGGACAATTTAACTCTTTGGAAGTAACAAAATGTGTCCTTGCTCTAAAGGTATAAACTAGTGGAAGAAAAGAAAGCTAATTCTGAGCATCTATTTCCATAAAAATAGTGATAGAGAAATGATAGGCTTGCAACATTGAATCTGTAGGCAAAAAAGATGCAGAATGAAGAATACCATATGTTTCCATGTATAAGGTGACCTATAGATAAGACAAGACCAAAGATCTAGGTAAATTTTCATGATTTTATTTGATATCCGTAGTATAAAACGATTAACTGGGACCCATATGATGAAACTGCAAATGTTTATGATGAGCATATATATGATATCTTAGATGTTTTGTTGCTTAACACCACAAAAAAAAAATCCCAAAAAATGTATAATATGTTAGTGAAAAATAAAGTTTGCATATTATACTGTTGTTGTTATTTAACATCACAATAACATATTTTAATTAGAAATATAGATTGTATTTTATCCTAAATGTTGTCATTTAACACTACTATGAGAAATAATAATTGGTATGAATGCACCAATAGTTCTACAAATCAAGAACGAAAGATTTGTTTACATTACTTGTTACTTATGTGTTGCTCAGTAGAACATTTGCAAATTATTATGTAATTGTCTCTTGAATATTTCATTTTAATATGAAATCAAGAAGTAAAAGTAGTTTTATTACATTTATAACTGTAATACAGTATTATGTGAATTGTTTCAACTAGAAATATTTACATTAGTAGTTACCATACCGAGGCAATTGCTAGCCTACTGTGATCTAAGGCTCAAACATAGTAGCCTACTTGCCAGTGCCAGTACATGACAGGATTTAAGGTTAACTTGTAACTGTTTTATTAGACAATCCCCTATTTTGGGGGATAATTTTTAAGATTTAAAGGTTCTTATATGTGGAAATATACAGTAAATTTTCCCCTTCCACAAGATCAAGTAAATAATTTTGAACTTGAAGACTGGAAAGTGAGGGTTCAGTATCTCTAGCCCAGATATAGCAGCATTTACCCTTTTTTTGGACTCTTGTAATGATAAAGCCTAGCTGAAGTAGTTAGGTACTTTCTGGAGCAATAGGAAGAGCTGACCATTTTTCTGGTATCTTTAGCAATCTTTAGCCCCACATCCAATCAGTTTTAAATTTGGAGATGCCCTTCTTCTGGACTGTTATGCCAACCAAAGCTAGAAATCCCAGTCGAGCTCACAGTAAACACTCTTATGTTAATCCTAAAATAACCTTGAGTTATTAATTATCTTTTTAATTTGATTGTAGATAGTTTTACACAATCTTCCACTTGTATAAATATACTTGAATTTATCATCTTCTTCAACACTTTTAAAAGAGCATAAATTCTTTTTCTTATTTTTTTTTTAATCATTTCACCCCAAGTAAGGTGATAATGTTACTAAGATGCAAAAAGTTACTGGGAGTGGAAGAGAATGAGAAGACTTTAGTGTGGAGAAAGAGCAATAAAAGAACAGGATTCAAGAAGACAGTAAATTGCGATTGATGTTGCATTTAAACTTTTGAAGATTGTGGGTGGTAGAGAAGCAAGAAATCAAAAGAGAATTCCACAGGTGAGAAGTGCAAGAAATTAAACTATTAGAATAGAACTTATGGTTACATCTCATTATTTCAACAGTAAAATGACCAGAACTAGTAGTAAGCTTAAATTCAGACGGTCAAGATACCAAAGAGGAGAGCTCATTAGTACAACTGCCCTGAAAATATAGAAAAGACAGTGGGTAGCCATGTGATGGCAGTGGGAAAGTGACTGAATTTGAGATACCGGGTCAGGACAGATAATATTACAGACCCTTTGGATTTTGTCGGAAATCTTGAGATATACAGAGTGGGATGGATAAATTGTTGTTTGACCTATGCAAAAATGAAAATAACACTAACATCTCATTTTAACAGATATATTTATCAAAATTACACAAAAATATCTTAAAATACTAAAGAGTAAATTTATCCAATAAAATTGCCATTGACTTCAACCATATCCTCCAGGCAACTTCAGAATCTCCTGTATCTCTTCTGGATGGCCTCCTTGTTTAAGTTGGAGAATGCTGCCATAATCTTTGCTTTCTGTTCATCTTTGATGTTACAAGGAGTTTTGTTGGTCATTCGCTCATCTGTGCTCCACACATAATATTCAATGGAGTTGCAGTCTGGGGAGTTAAGAGGCCAGATGTAAGGAGGTGATGCGGTTGCAGAAATTGTCTGACTGCTATGACTGGGTTCTCCTGCTTGTGTGACATGGTGCAGAGTCCTGTTGCTAGACATAAAGTCTTCCTCTTGACTCAGGGCTGCACTACTTCCTCAAAGCACTAGATGTAGGCCTCCATGTTGAGTCTGAGGATCTCACCAATAAATTTGGGAATTCTTTTCTTAGAATGACCAAAGTAAGTTTTCCGAACTACTGTACCTTCGTAATCACCATTAGACTCCTCCAAATCTTTCTGAATCCTCTTCACTGTCTTCAGATTGATACCCAAACACTCCAGAAAGTTCATATTGGAGCTTCTGACACAAATGACAAGCAGTACAGCATGCTGTTTCCAAATTTATGGCAAAGTGAATAGCATCATGGTGCTCTTTTGTCACAGATGGTGCCTAACTGACCCTACTATACTGTGCAAATGCCAAAATCAAAAACAAGTGACGTGTGTGAGTGAAATTAAAAATATAAAATTGCACCCTTTATATCTGCAACCCCCAGACCAGATATGGCAGCAATATTCATTGTATAGATGAATGGTAGATTTATATGTGTGCAAGACCGATTTTGGTAAGAAAAATTGTCTGGCATGATACTGTGAACCACCTTTCTTAGCAGCAGACTGAGCAATTGGTTCAATAAAAATCCTTATTTTCATTAAAAAAAGAATATTAAGTAAAATGTTTTTACTGTCAGTATGTAAAAAAAAAAAAAAAAATTAAATCTTTCTCTTAAGTGGAGATATTTTGCAATTTTTTGTCTGATGTCGTCTGTTTGCATTTCTTTATATTCTGAGAAATTTAATTGGACAGGATGTTATTTTTGCTTTTTATACTAAAGAAATGCAATTTAAAGATCAGGGGCACTAAAATGAAGAAGATACATATCGAAGGATATTACCAGTTCAGTTTTTCATTTTTTTGTTTCTAAAGAAAATTTCATAGCATAAAGATATTGTCCACTCATGGCAAATTTGTCATGTTACATAAATCTTTATAGGTATTACTTTGAATAATTGGAAACAGGTCCTAAAGAATGAGTTCTAATGAATCCTGATTTTAAACCTCATTCCACTTAAACATATCTTTGTAAAGGATGACATTAAAACAGTGGTTCCCAAACAGTGCAGCAGTAGTGAATTGCAGGTTAGGCGGAATGATTGAAAGACAATCATAGATTTAGAAACAGCAGCAAAAAATCATATGCCAAAAATAAATATGAATCCAAAATTTAAAATATTATTATGGATTACTTGTAATTGCATGCATGAGTCCCAGTATAAATAGTTAAAATTAATAATTATTGATCAGTTTTATCATTGTGATATTTTTGCATTATATCAAGTATTAAAGAATATAGTAACTAGGCTCCACAAATTGGAGGGGAGTTATCAATGATAATGTTGACTTTGAATCCGTGGTTATCTCCCTTTAACCCTTTCTGGGTTTTTTTAAATTTTTAAATGTACTTTTTATGACATGAAATTTGGTGAGGCACAAGCAAATTTGAATTCTGAAAATGCAGCCCAGATAAAAAAAAAAGTTTGAGAACCAGTGTTAAAGTGTTCCCTTTTGGCATGGTGAAGGAGTTCACTTTAACATGCTCCTTACTAAGACAGTCTAAGATTTTAAAATGAGCAAAAGACAATTTTATTTTATGTTTAGAAGCTATGTATAGCATTTGAAAGTTTATCCTTTCTCTTGAAAGTGATTTACCTCTTCCTCCCCCCATGTGGGACAGATAGGTTTATTTTTTTAATTTTTTTTTAATCATTTCACCCCAAGCAAGGCAATAAAGTCACTAGGACACAAGAGGTTACTGAGTGTGAGAGGATATGATAAAAACTACTATTAAGGAGAGAGGACAATAAAAGAATAAGAATTAAGTAGGTAAGTTCAACAAGCGAGAAGTGCGATAGAAGAAACTGTTAGCATAGAACTTACAGCTATATCTAGCTATTTCAATTGTAAAATGATGAGACCTTGTTGCCAATCTAGTACTGCACTTAAATTCATAAAGTCTAGGCACCATAGAGGAAAGTTCATTAGAACAATTATCATCAAAATATTTATAGAAAAGGCACAGAGAAGCTACGTTATGGCAATAGGAAAGGGACTGAAGCCGAGATGCTAGGTTAGGACCAATAACATTACAGATTCTTCTTTGGAGTTTATCAAGAATCTTTAAATATATATCAGAAGCACCAGACCAGATGTGGCAGCAATATTCAAAACAAAGACAAATAGTAGACTTATAAATATGTAAGATAGACTCTGGCGAGAAAAATTGTTTAACATGAAATAGTGAAACAACATTTTTAGCTGCAGACTTAGGTTTGATTCATGGTTAAAGTGGAGCCCTGGTCACCACTCAAACAGATAGTGCCAGAAATTGTCCAGCTCCCTTGGCATTTTCTGTTTAGGATACTTCAGTCATCAGGGATTGATCCTGACTCCAACCCATTGGATGCACCTCACTATTATTTTTGTGCTTCATGTTTTCAATTTATAAGAGATTAATAATAAAAAGGCAATGTATTGTATAAAAATGTGGTTGGAATTAAGTTTTTATTAATTTCATTTTCTTTTCTTTTCTTTTTTTTAAATCAGGAAACAAAAATTTTTTTTAATAATTTGTTTTGTGCTTTTGTTGCAGGCTGCTGCTGATGTTCAAATGGTGGAATCTGCTGCTGAAGATGAAGATAAAGAGAGTTGGATGCTGGTTGAGCTTGGTTTGTTGCATGCCCATTGTTATGACTGTTACAATCGGTTTTGTCGTGTGCGTCCAAACGACAATGGTAGTGCACCCGATGGAGTGATCACATGCTGCCCAATGACCAATTGCTCTCTAGGCTGTGGAGCAGTCTATCACTGTTGCAAACAAGCTGAACATACGCATCTGTGTCCCTATGAACGTGTGCCTTGTACAAATGCAGCCTATGGTTGTCCTGTCATAATGCAACGGTTTACAATATCAAGTCATCTCGAGGTGTGCCCAGCCAGTGTGATATTCTGCTCTATTGAGTGGAATCGTTGGCCAATGCATTCAATGGAAGAAGGTGTTAAAGCACCATTGCCTTTAGAAAATCGGCATCTTCGATGCCAGCAGTTGGATGTTGCCTTAGCTCTGCGTGACCAACGGATGCTAATTGAATCACGCAAAGCTCCTCGCAGAACCCATCGTATCTTGAGAAACTCTCTTACCCAGCGTTACCCAGCAGCACCTTTCCTGCATCACAGTAGCTCATTCGACTCGGACAATTTAAACTCTGCTGATACGTCTAGAACAGTATCTGATGATGACAGTGATGCGCCCTGGGACAATGCAAAATCCCCGCCAGGCTTGCAACGAAGTGTGTGCAGTAAATTGTTCCGAACATTAGACGAACAGTCTATGAACAGTTTTCCGAATTCACTCATTAAGTCTTCACAAGATAATAACAAGTCCAAAGCAGACAGTCCGACCAAGACGAAGTGTGTAGAGGACGGTCACCTAAAACTGTTGCAACTTGAAAATGAATTCCCGGTGATTTGCTCACACTGTAAACACAGAAAATCAACATCGAATGAAGTCTTTGTCGAGCCTTCTAACAGCAACTGTCAACAGTCAGAATGTTTAAATAAAGACTGCAGCAGTGAGGCTCATGCGGCCAGTGAAAGTTTGGCTAGCGAACCTCAGACAATAACCCACCCACAAATCGAAGAAATCTCGGCATCTGAACTTTTGTCTCACTTAGGCCCTGACCAGGTCTGCCAAGCCCCAGTCTGTGATGTCAGTTCAAAAGATGGCTCTGCTTCCAGACAGGTACAGGCCATAAAACTGAATGAATTGCTTGGCGTGGCACTTAACATTGAATGCATGACACGTTACCAGGCAAAGCCAAGGTCAATGTTTACGTTTCTGTGTGCCCAAGAATTTCGTCGAGATGAATACGCTTGGCATTATAAGAACGTTCATAATGACATCCATTGTGGCTTGAATGGATGGCAGGAGCAGCGATGTCCACTTGCTCACAGTGGATGTACATTTTCATTCCGCAGGTTTTATCCTGGTCAATCCAAGTCTCGTCTTGTGCACAGCAGCTTGGTGGAAAGTTTTGGAGTAAAGACCTCGAATTGCACAGACGAGACAATGATCTCGGCACCTTATGAGGTACCCCCTACAATTCCACTAACCATGCACTGTGAATGTAAGAATCAATCCCAAAATAAGAGTCTCCCAGGTTCTCGGGAGATGACGCCAGAAATTGTCACATCCTGCCAGTATGATTCCTTGGTTAGGGTTTTGCAAATTGAAAGAAGTCATGAGCCGCCTTCTCCAGAATGTGATTTTCTTAGCATGCTGCCATTTGAGGTTTTGCAACAAATCTTACGACATGTTGACAGTTTTAGTTTGTGTAATCTAGCTATCACTAGCAAGAGACTAAGGGAAGCTTGTGCCAATTTATTGGAGGAACGAGGACTTGTCACTCAGATTTGGCAAAAGGAGGTTCTTGAAGGCAGTAATAAATGCCACTGGAAAGTTGCTTACAAGGTATGAACATATATCACTGTCTTTATCAGTCTCTATTTTTTTTCTTCAAATTTTAGAATTCACCCAGTACAAGGCTTGAGACCCACCCAAGGTTGAAGGTTACTTTTAAAATGTAAATGAATGACGTGTGTGATGTGGTAGGAGGTGAAGCTAAGGAGGATAGGTAACAAATCAGAGGGTACCTAACTCACATGTAAACCAACACTCTCCTGTGAGGTTACTTAGTCAGCTGTGAGATGCTATTGAGTAAGTTTACATACTGTTTGGCTGTCACATTCACAATGACTGAATGAGTGGATGTTTAATATCAAGTGTAGGAATTTTTGGAAAAACATTGCATCACCGAAGTCCTTCATCTCCATCTACAGTTCAGATTTGATTTCCAGTGACTTTGGGCTATTTCTAAACCTAAAATAGACATTGAAACACCAAGGTCAAGATTAAGGAGAATGTGATGAAACAGCTGATGGTGATCCTGAAATAGGTCTATGCCAATGTTTGAATAGTTGTGTGAAATTCCAAGAAGAACAGTCTTTTTGAAGGGACTACAGTGCCATTTTCCTAGGTTAGCTATTTTCCTATTAGAATTATATGACCAAACTTTTTTTTACATTATTGTTGGCCCATTACAAGGCTCAAGAGCCACTCAAGATAGAGGATTACTGAATGGGGTTGTTTTATGGATTTAAGAGGAAGAAGTAAAAAGTGCAGATTATGAGGATATGTAAGATTGATAATAGTTGACTCTGGACTTGAAGAGGTAAGATTGATTGTAGTGATTTGGGAAACACCCTCTCAGGGGACTGTTCCACAAACCAGCAGCTCTTGCAGAGAAGCTGTCTGAATGGAACTATCTCTTTACCAATGAAATACGAAAGGTATGAGGATGATTTGATCATGTATACATGGCTTAGTAGGTCTTAGCTGTAAAGGTTTGAACTGGTGGAACTAAGGAATGTAGCTCATCAGAACATTTCCAATGGAAAGTGAATGGTTTGCAATGTTTTGTCCATGGGAAAGAGGTTGTAGACTGGAAAATAATTCATCACCCACAGGACTGTGTAGCTGCTTCTGAACAAGGCTAGAAAATGAAAATTGGGCATCTCCAGTTCCGATATGGCAGCTTTGCATCATTTTTGGTCTGATGTGACTTGTGTAAAATCAGAATGCAAATTATATGAATTCTTATTTTTAGTCAATACAAACCTGATAAAATCTAGGAGATATGTTAAATTTGGTTGCGCTACAAATTCTAAAATGTCAGTGCAATATTAGATCATTGCAAAGTTTGAGGACAATTAAAAAAACTTAAAAAGAAAAAATTTTACATACAGAAAAAAAACATTTATTAGTCAAGTACATAGTCTCCACTATTTTTAACAACTGTCTCCTATCGTTCTACAAGCTTGTTGATACCATTTTCATAGAAACTTTGTTTTTTGTTGGAAGAAGGTTGGGAGGTAGTTTTCGACCAACTGTAAAGAGTCAGATTTTTTTGTTATTTAAATTGTTCTGTAGAGACCGAAACAAATGAAAATCTGATAGAGCCAAACCAAGAGAATACAGTGGGTGCTGGAGGGTGGGGTTCCATTTCAACTCTTTTAAACTTCTGCAAGGTCTTTTTTGCAACATGCAGTTTTGTGTTGTCGTGGCAGAAAATGACACCTTTTTCATTTGTCATAATCAGCTGTTTTTCTCGAATCCAAGTCTTTTCCAATGGCAAAAGGCAGTTCATATACTTTTTACAAACTTTTACAATGATCCAATAAAAATAGATATATTTTTCCTCCAGAATTTAATTGCCCAATGGTAGCATTGCATATGTTACGCAAATAATTATGGTAACAAGGTAAGACTGCTAGAAAAGCAAATGGTCTACCATGAAATGTGTATATTAATTATTTATTTTTTTATTTTTTTTATTTACTTGCTCATCTATTTTTCGAGGGGTGGGGTTGAAAGAGAGGAAATAATATAGAAGTCTTTATTTTAAATGCTTATCAAGTTTTACACACTGTCTTTGGCTTGTTGATGATAAGGGTTTGACTTTTTGATTGTAAAAGCAAGAGGAGTCAGAATGATGTAAATGAGGATGAATTGTGAGAATAATTAGAAACTTTGTTTCTTTCATTTTCTCTTCAAATCAATTTACTTAGAGGCTTTATGTGCTGAAGGGGGTAGGGGTTAACTCTGTTCTTAATTAGGACTTAGCAGGTAGTCTGCATTCGTGAACATTCGTACATGCCAGTTCTTGTGTTTATAATGAAAATTGTACAGAAACCTTTTAGAATTTTTATTTAAGTCATCCCTAAAAAGTTGCTGCCTTTTTAGTTTTGATTGAATATATTCAAACATATTGGGAGTAAGTTTCATTACAACTTTACCCTGAATAGCTCTTTATAAAACTGAGACATGTTGAATAAATTATCTTCCTTATTCACCTTTTAATAAAATTGTTGTAAAATATTCAGATTTAATTAATAAATACCTCAGTTTAAAAACGAGGCATTTTTGATGAAATTTGACTTTGAAAATATGAGCTGAAATTGTGAATAATTTAATTAATCCTGTTAAATACAATTTATATTGTATGTCTGTGCATATGCTTGCCAAATCATAACTGCAAAAGCTGTTAATGTGGTTCATTCACTCATGTCCGCCTAGTGTTAGTTTAAATTGACACCTTCCCCTACCCATATCTAAACTATAATTTCGGAATGTGAAGATTTCACTGAAACATGTTGGGATTTTTCCATGTTTTTTCTGATACCAAGAAAATATGAACTTTATACAAAATGGTCAAACTATACATACATTATATAATATATGACAAACTGGAAAGTTCTTTTTTTCATCTGTTAGGATTTCATTGGGCTGGGCTTTGTTGATGTTGCCACATGTGCATGAAGTGAGAGGATGTACTTGGAAAAAATAAATCTAAAAATAATATGAAATAAATATGAACTTTGGCAAATTTACCAATAACATAATTGCTGCCAAAATACACCTTATATATATATATATATATATATATATATATATATATATATTAATATTTTTTAAAAAAATATGATTCCTTCGCTACATAAGAGTTCTCATGTTTCAAAAGCGAGAGCCGAGACCCTCAATATAATTATTGAAATTAAGTTGAATTAAGGTATCTGGTATCGTCAAGCAAAAATTTAGGAATAAGCTATCTTGTGGTTTGCGCGTGTTTATAAGTATGGTCTCTTGCAACATTAGCTACCAGCTGTTTCCATCGTAACTAATGTTGTAAGAGACCATACTTATAAACATGTGCAAACCACAAGATAGCTTATTCCTAAATTTTCGCTTGACGATACCAGATACCTTAATTCAACTTAATTTCAATAATTATATTGAGGGTCTTGGCTCTCGCTTTTGAAACATGAGAACTCTTATATAGCGAAGGAATCATATTTTTTAAAAAAATGTTATAATATAAGCTCTACTTCTGTATGGAGCAGTGTCTTTTTAAAAATAAAAACAAAAATACTAAAGAACTCTGGATTATTTACCTAACATGTTCTTCCCTATTTTTCTGCATACCTGCACACATACATACATACATACATACATACATACATATATATATATATATATATATATATATATATAAAAGGTGTATTTTGGCAGCAATAATTCCTTCAAACATGTTTGTTTAAATAATTTCTGTCTATCAAATGTTTTATTAAATGTTTCAAATTTCCAAATTAGTTGTTTTATGTTATTGGCAAATTTGCCAAAGTTCATATTTATTTTTATATCTATTTTATTCTGAGTACTTTCGAATGTAGCAACATTTGAAACTACTTTGAAAAAAATAATATAAAATAAAAATAAATATGAACTTTGCCAAATTTACCAATAACCTAAAAAAATTTAGATATTTGAGAAATTTAATAAAATGCTTGATTGAAAGAATATATATATATATATATATATATATATATATATATATATATATATATATATATATATATATATATAGGTAAGATGAGAATGAAGAGAGTACAATTCCAATGTTCACAAAATTTAATTTAAGAGTGCTCAATACAATCGCCTGAGGAGACACATTGTTATGCATTGAGACATGACTGCAATTATGTAGCAATTTTTAACATGTTTTTGTTTTAATATCCCTAAAATAAATACATTTATATATATATATATATATATATATATATATATATATATATATATATATATATATATGGTGTCAGTTTAAACTGGTATTATAGGTTTATAAAATGTCTTGTATTATAGGTTTCTGCCTATAATATATTAATGCCCACTGCCTGCAAAATGGGATGGTGGGCTTTAATGAAGTAACTTAGAAAAGTAATCTTTTAAATTACTTTTGTCGTTTTGATCTGTTCTCTTTCTAAATGTATTACACTCATGAATTCATCAGGCTCACTGGTTGTACCATTTTTGTCAAAAACAAAAATATATTTTAATTAAAAAATGGATTTGTAATTTTGCTAGCATTGTTATGATATTTAATAAGATAAAAATATTGTAATGATACTTTGATAGAAGTTAATATCAATATCCTGTGTTCTCAGTTTTGAAATGGGTTTTAAAATAAACAGAACATTATAATCATGACTAAAATTTCTCTGAAAATAAACATTGATTAATTTGTGTTTTATGGTTTATCAACCTTTTTGCAGGTTATGAAGCCAGAAAATATTTTAGCTTGTAAGAATGTTTTTGAGATAATAATGATTTACTGATAAGTCCTACTAATTAACCCATAGCTAGGGGGAAGAAGAGGTGGGTTCATGCCTTTCTCAAGGGTATCTGCGTGTAAATGAATCTAATAATCCTGACTGGAATTTGAACTCTGCTCTCTGGTCTCCAATTGTTATCCATTACACCAGCTACACATCCACGTATACAGCATCTAGTATTCTCAAGCAGTCACCCATCTAAGTACTGACTAGGCTCGAATTTCCTTAACTTTGGGGATTGTACCGTAAAAAATTTATAATAATAATGATGTCACAAAATATGCCATTTTTTGATGGCATGGGTAAACTAGTGTTTATCTAAGATTCTACTGGATGTAAAATAGGGGCTAGCTTTTCTGTTGTTACTGAGTAATAAATTGATCCCCATGTTTATTATGTATCATATGTTATAATAAAGTGTGTTTAAATGTGATATAGCTCCAAGCCCTGAAAATAAGCAGCCCAGAAGACAAAAGTTAATAATTTTGTTATAAGAAAAAAAAAGTCATTTTTTGATTTTTTAATTTCAGAAATGGAATTTTAGTCCTGCGTTCACTCCTGTAAAATTTTGGGGTTTCAATGGTCACAATCCTCTTTCTGAACACCTGAAAGTGTGCCCTTTTAACCAGGATCCCGCAAGGCACAGTCAACCATTTCACCTGCCCAGTGACAGTAAAGCCGCAACACGTTTGTCTCATCAGCATTCACCCAAGCACAATCCTGAGGAGCAACAAGAACACGCACATCCATTCTATGCTCAGTTTGATGATGTTCCTGAATTGAATTTACAAGTTTGATGTTTCTTATCTTTAAATAAAGAACACATATACACACACACACACACACACACAGGTAGCCTGCTGTTTTCTTACTGGGGCTGAAATTTGAATTGTTTCCTTCTCAATTCCTGCATTCAGACACCCTTAAACTTTTAGATTATTTATTAAGTAAGAAACATGAAGGACCTTTGCAAGAGAGAAAAAAAAAAATACAATCAAAGTGTTCCTGCTGCAATTAGATTTGAATAGAATTTTTGTATGATTATTTTTTTCTGTCTTGTAATTATTGTCTAAAATATTTTTGCTTTTTTTTTAATTCTTGCTTGTTTTAGTTATTTTTGTTTCAATCAAATATTTTCTACTGATTATAAATATTAATTTTGTGTGCTTAAAATTACAAAAAAAAATCTTTAATTTCAAAAAGCTGATATTTGAAGGTATATTTTCAATTTTGATGATTTGATAATTTTGATCTCTCACTAATGACTTGAGCATACCACGTTTCGGAGGCATTCAGCTTGTTTTTTGGAATCAGCTAATCGAAATTAAGTCCAAAAAATGAAAGAAATAAAAAAAAAAGAAAAAAAGACAGTTTATCCACGAATTCAAATTGTGGGCTTGATTCTTTTAACTGTTAAACTATTAATGAAGATAAGTTTGGGTTTTGATGAAATTTAAAAAAAGAGAAGAAAAATGAATAAAATTAGCAACTCATAAATAATATTGAATTTTTGGGATTCTTTAAAAAGAAAATTTCTGCATTATCTATTGGCATTGCTTTTTTTTTTCCTTTGTCCTCACCTGATAGAAATATATTTTTTATGAAAGACCTTTGCAGTTTATATTTTAACGATACTGGTGCTTTAAAATCTGATTACAGGTCTGTCTATAATAAAACTTTCAATTCGCAAATTATGGCTTGTTTTCATGGCTTTTCTTCAGGAAAATCAACCCCCCTCACTCACAAAAAACCCCCAAAAAACAAAAACATTCTGTTTATTGTTTCTATAGAATTCTATGGAATAAAGATATTTGCTGCTTTATTTTGTCTGTTACTTTAAGGAGTGAAATGTGAATTTCCAATTTTTTATTTACTCAGAACAAGGCTTTCATTATAATTCTACTTGTTCATTTGTTTCTTCACTCAGACATATGTTACGTCCTGCCAATAATAGACTATTCCATTTTGATCAAAAGACAAGATGGAAAAGACATCTCAGCAGTTCGGTCCCAGTGAGAAAAAGAAGAGAAAGTTCTCGTGTTTAATGTCTGCTTCACTGAAACAAAAAACTTGTCAATTTCAAATCTTTTCATTTGTACCCTCTTACTTCTTAAATAATGACCTGCATTCATACTTACAATTGTTATTGTAATATTTTGTTAAAGTTATTAAACTCAAATATTTGAACAATGCAATACGGGAATTTCCATGGGTATTTTGTTGTCATGGAACTCACAATGAGATTTAAATATTGTGATACCTCAGAAAATTAAAATTTTCTTCGGTACAACATGGTTTATTATTATTTGAGAATAATACACAAATCCGTCCCCTTTTTTTCTCTCATTAATGTTCACCTTGCACAAGGTCCAGGAGCCATTCAAGGTAGAGGATTACATTAAGAGGCAGTTTATGCAGATACGAAGGAAAGATAATGGTTAAGCCTAGACTTGAACAAGTTAATGTAATGATTGGAGAAACATCCTCTTTGGAGTTGGTTCCACAGAGCAGAGGTTTTTGGGAAGATGCTCAAGTGGAACTTGCTTCTCACCAATCGAATACAGAAGGAATGGGGGTGGCTTGTTACAACGTGAGTGGCATGTCGAGTCCTAGCCGTGAAGGTTAGAACTGGTGGAACCAAGGAATGTAGTTCATCTGAGCACTTTCCATGAAAGTAGCGATAGAGCAGTGAGAGGCTGGCCAAGTCCTGCCTGTGCGAGAGAAGTTGGAGTATGGAAAATAGTTTGTCACCCACAAGGACTTTGAAACACTTTTGGACTCTATCAAGATTGGAGAGTGAGAACTTGGCAGCTCTCACCCAAATATGACAACAGTTCTCCATTTAAGTCCTGATCTGTTGCTTGTAGGTGTCAAATTTTTTCAGTCCCTTGAGTAGCGACATGGTGGCGTTTGACGATGCGGCGACTTGTGTTAGAGCATTTGTTGGAATTTTCATGCGACCCAAAACTGGGGAATCAGTCATATTTCACTTCTTTTTAACTTTTTTTTCCATTAAATGAAATATTTTCAAAATTGGCATTAAATTGTGTAGAATTTATTAATTCATCCATGTCTACAAGGATTTTTCATTTGGTTAGATAGGGAAAAGTACAGCTTCCAACATGTGCGCGGTGTGTCGTTTGACAATTTACAGCGTCCGAAAACCAGTTTGCTCAATGAGCCTGCATTTCTACTTTTTCCTTTCTATCGAATCCTCATAAAATAGGTGTCAAATTGTTGTGAATTTCTTGCTTAATCCATGTGTACAAAAGTTTTTGCTCCACCCCGACTAGAGACGAGGCGGCATTCAACGATATGGGGACTTGTGTTAGTTCATTTGCGGAAATTTTCATGTGGCCCAAAACTGGGGGATCAGTCATATTTCACTTCTTTTTAACTTTTTTCCATTAAAAGAAATATTTTCAAAATTGGTATTTAATTGTGGAAAATTTATTAATTCATCCATGTCTACTCTGACGTAGGAGCCCTGCCGGTAACAGTTCTGTCATGTCTCTCCGGGGGTTCTGGCCGAAAAGTGAACCACCGGTCCTCCTCCGGTGAACTGAAGGAACCACCACTATCCGCCATGTTGTGTATTTTTGATCCGAACAGCAGTATTTCGATCCTTCAGGACGATCCGGAGGTAGGACGAATTAAATGGCTGGGCTCCAGGCTGAAAGAAATCGCTATTCGTTCAGAAAAGTTCTTGTCGTAACCGCAAGGGCACAAAGAAGAAAGAAATAAGCAACACTTTCGGTTCCTGTACAAAGAGCTCTTTAAGGCTACTGTTTTTATGTCACTATCAAAGAAATTGCACGAATACAAACTGTCTTAATGAGGTCCACTCGTTTGGGTCGGAACGTCACAGAGAGAGAAAGGCACAATTATGCCGGTTGAAATTCGGCTGTACTAAGGGAGATAAGTCGTGGTTCTTCATCTGCCCCCTCTGATATAGCAGTCGGCTTTTCTCAGCTTTGCTGACAAAGTTATCAGGATTCGCACGGGTTCGATTTCTATCTCTGGGTAAGATTCGGACTTTTTGACACTGGCAACCAACTGGCCAGATCAGCAGGACCCACTAAGCCGTTTCCGCCGTGTTTTCTTTCACGTTCTCTGATCTGCGATCTCTCCCATTCTTTCTCTCTGCTGCTTCCCTTGCATTCCGATGCATTCTCCGATCTGATCTGATCTCATCTCTCCAACTCGAGCGTGCAGGTCACTTATATAGAGAGAGGCGGAGCTAAACAGTTTTTAGTCACCGCCCACAAATTTTAATATGCAAATTGCCTTGACCACCATGTGTTTCCGCCTGCTCTCCGAAACACCACGGGAACCCAGTTTTCAAGAGGTACTAAAATCAGATTCGGACTCCCTGCTGGGTTTTCCGCAGACAACGTCCACTTAAGCCCGGCAAAAAGCACTTATCTCGTCTGAGGGCTCTGGCTGGATTTTGCCCGGCAGATCACCCAAAATCCAATTCACCATTTATCATAAGCTTTACTTAACGAACCCGTCCATTAATTACTCTGGAATTAATTCACCTAGTTAATTAATAATTCAATCCCAGAAACAACTAAGTTAAAAGAAAAACTTGTTTCTGGAATTACTCCGAAATCCCTTCTACCCAACTAATTAGTACCTTCATCCCAATCCTTTAGAACCGTTGATTAATAAATCCACCTGGTGGGGAAGGCTCTCTCTCTCTGTTACAATTCATCCCTTAACCATCTGTCATTTACTAGTAAATGACATATGAGGCGTCATAAAAAATAAAATGACAATAGAAACAGGGTCGTTCAGCTGTCCTTCCTCGCAGTTCATGGTCCTCCGGCGATCCGGTCTGACTTCAACTGCGAACAATTCTAGAAGTAAAAACATGAACAAGAACAGACAAGAAAATACGAAGTCGAGATATAGTGTTCTGAGTCCCTTTCTGTTTCTTTTCAGAGTGTCTTTATAAAGCACATTGTCGTGCTTTCACTGAATAAGATTCATTGTTCAGATTTTCACATGCAAAAAGAAAAAAACAAAAAGGAGAATAAGTTTGGTTACTATGAGAATATATGTCTTCATTGATCTCACAACAATTAGTATTTTCATCCAGTTCACTACTTGGGATGCTTCCATATCTTCACCAACGCATTTATCTCTTCATTCATCTACATATGTATTGCATCTATATAGATTTTTTTCTTTTTATAATTGAATACCCCTCATTTTTTTTTCTTCAAAATCA
Source organism: Acanthosepion esculentum (assembly GCA_964036315.1). Classification (NCBI taxonomy): domain Eukaryota; kingdom Metazoa; phylum Mollusca; class Cephalopoda; order Sepiida; family Sepiidae; genus Acanthosepion; species Acanthosepion esculentum. The sequence goes on from OZ038493.1 coordinate 88,816,057, forward strand.
AAAATACATTTAAAAAAAAAAAATTAAACACACATTTTTTTCCAAAATTAAACACTTTTTTTAACTACATATTTTCCTTATTTATTCCCTTTTATTCTTTTTTTTCACAACATTGTCTTACGACTGGTCCGGGCCTTCACAACAGGCCTTGTTAGACTTTTTACAGGTTCCAATTCTCTCACAGCAACTGTGGGCTGTTCTCCCACATCGGCTGCAGGTTCTTGGTAAGGTGCACCAATTGGGTTCCCAGTACGCTCCGCACTTCCACTTTCTGCCAGTTCAACTTCCACACACAACAATTCTCACTTGTCTCTTTTTCCACCACCACCAACCCAAAGAAACCATACCTATAATTAATATAATCCCCACAACAGTTGGCCAGGTTACTATAGTAACCATTTTCTCTCTCCAGTATGAGTCTTGCCTAGTTAATTCTAACTTCAGTCGCCTGAAATCAATCTTATCAACAGGTTTCAGTAACCCCGGCATTTTCCTTAACGAAAACTGAGGGAACTCTTTCGTAATTGGATCCCATAATTCAGCCCATCCAGTTTCATTTGATCCTACCAATTTCAACAACGCCTCGTTCCCTTCAAACCTCTCTTCTGCTTGATAGTAGGGGGGTAAGGATAGGGGCAGCCCGTGTGCACCACAGCCAAGGGGTAGAGCTAGAATGGTCAAGGGGGGAATAACTCTCATTGTCGTTGTCACCTCATTCTCGCAGACCTTAGAGAGCTCCATTTCACCCTGAGTGGCCACTGCCCAGATCCCGTCTGCAATGCTAACAGCTGCGGGTAACACTACACCAGACTACCTGGCAATGGTCTCTAATTCCTTCCTTATTTTTTCTAAATAAGTCTGTCACACACAATTCATGGCTACCTGTTACATAAATGGGACTTGCAGACGCACAAGTGCCCAGAGAATTATTCTCGCACATCTGTGCTTCTTCCCTTGTCAGTAACATAAATTTTGTCCTGGCTATGTTTAGAGTGAGAAATTCTGTCTCTACTTTGTACCTAGCCACTGCCTCTAACCTTGGGGTTGGTTTTGGGTAAGGAAGAGGCAGATTTAATACCTGGTAAACTTCGAAAGAACTGTCTCAGTTTAATAGGGGAACTGACACTAGTACTAGCAATTTACTTCTTTCTAACAGGGTAACACATCCCAAGGCACTATAGTACTTCCATAATTGTTGGGTGGGGTCTACCGGCAAACCAAGATGATGGGGGAGTTAGGACTGTATTTCCAGCAGTACCGCCCTTAGTCCTTCTGGGGTTATTATACTCGGGAATAGGTGTCCCATAGACAACATATCCAACTGTGCTCTCACATGTTCTAACAGCACTGTTAAAGTATGACTGGTTTGGCGCACCCTATTCACTATAGCTAACAACTGGAGATGCTTTAGCAAGAAACCCTCCAGCTCCTGGTACTCAGTTGCTATAGTTGTGGTTACATTCGCCAGCTCTTGCCTAAGATCATGTAGGTATGCAATTAACCAATTAATACTCTCTCTGTTCTTAGCCATTTCCAACCTAGTAGCATTAAGTATCGATACACTTTCCTTAACTACCTGGGCCATCGATTGCTGCCTCGGCTCTACCTGCGTCAGCTTCCTCTTGATCAACCTTATCTCATCTTCAGACACCGTGCCAAATAACACACCTAATGCTTTACCTATTATAGGTAACACTGCCCTCTTTTGTCTAGTTCTCAATAACTTAATTCCCTTTAAATAATCGCTCATCTCCTTCCATTGCCTCTCAAGTATTAGGGACTCCTGAGTTAAGGAGTACAACACCCGGTGGTAGTTTAGACCTTGTGAATACTCTCTGGTGACTTGGGTCCTGGCTGTCTCTAACTTATCTACCTCGACCCTTAACTGGGCTAGTAGCAATTCATACGGCTGTAAATCTATCACTAACGTGATTAACCACTTTGATCTAGTTATGATCACCTCGCTCGTCTTCTTAAACACGGTATTTTCACTGTGCTCCCAGGCATTAGCAGCCAAAATCAGCATCACCAGCGCCCAGGGACTTCCCTCGTCCATTTCTGAAAGAGACAGAGAGAACAGTCTATCTTACATAATTATCTGTTTATATTTTCCGTCAGACGGCTGCATTGTGGAGTGACACGTCCCAGGACCAACCCACACCGCCACCAGCGCCGAGTCCGCGCAGGGGCCCTTCTACGCGGCCTGCGTAACTCCGATGACAACTGCACAATCGACCCTAGACTGTCACTTGTCTAACACAACCCTTGCACAGATTTTCTATTTAATCAGTCTGCTCTAAAGCGTTGCTCCTTGCAATCGCAACCTCAATGGCAACTCCTCATTATCAGGTGCTTGTTCAGTCTGCCATTGATTACGTAACTGAGCTAACGGAATCTCGTAGTCAGGATCCCAATTGCTCGATCCGTCTTCTTCTCCGCTATCACTATGTTCAATATTCTCTTCCTCAGGGTGTCCAACCGGGGGTCAAGTTACCTCCCTTAGCCTTTGAAGGGTAGTGGGACTAATTTCGACCTCCTCGCTAGCTTAACTATCACTTCCTAGTAGTTCTGGTTCCACCAGTGTGGTCCTCAGTTTTTTCTGTTTCGTCTCTACGCCGCCCCCTTTCCAGTCTTCTGTCTCAGCTAACTTTATGTCATTTGCGTGTACTCTTTTCACTTTCCCTGTCAGTTGATCCCATATCACAAAGGACACTGGGCCTGTCTGTTCCACTATTCTATAATAGGGGCTCCACCTCTGGTCCAGTTTACCATCCCTCAGGTGTATTTTATAATACACCGGGTCACCTATTTGGAAGGAAACCTCTTCTCTATTCTTATTTATCCCATCATTTCACTTTTTCTGGGCTCTTTGAATTCTTCTCCTCACCTGTGTAAAGATTTTGTGCTGCTGCTCTAAAATTATCCTATGATGGTCCTCCCCTAAGTATTTCCTTCTAGGCCTTAATAGGTTGTCTATGGGTAAGACCACGTCCCGGCCATATACCAAATAGTAAGGGGAAAACTTGGTCGTTTCGTTCACCGAGAATCTCACAGCTGCTAAGGCTTGGGTTAAAAACAGATCCCAATTCTCCCCATTATGCTCTGTTAATTTAGCCAGCACATCAGCAAGAGTCTTATGGAATCTCTCCACCTTAGCGTTACTCTGGGGATGGTATAGGGAGGTGGTTATGTGTTGGATATTCAGTTCTCCCAACGTCTCCCTCAACCTGAATTACATTTTCCGAACCGTTATCCGTAACCAACTGTTCGGGAGCCCCATACCTGGGAAATATCTCACCAAGTATTATATCTGACACCGTTCGCGCCTTCCCATCAGGCATGGCGAATGCTTCAGGCCAACCTGTCAGCCAATCTACAAAACTTAATATGTAACAATTCCCTCTATCAGTTGGCCTATAAGGGCCCGAAATGTCTAAACTCATTTTCTGAAATGGGTAGTGGGGAATACCGTCTCTAAAACAGGAGCAGCCCTACTTCCTCTACTCTGCACTTGGCACGTTACACATTTCTTTACATAATCCACAACATCATTAAACAACTTGGGCCAGTAATAGTTCCTCATTATCAACCCATACGTCTTGTCAATCCCCATGTGTCCCAACTTTCTATGGCACTGATCTAAGATCTAAGATCTCAGACCTCAACTTTTCGGGTATCACCATCTTCAAGCTTACCTCCTCATCTTTCCCTGAAAAGTAATACAATACATCATCCCGCAATACATATTTGGAGGTATTTCCTGCCTTTACCCTAGACCTAATGGCTGTTATGTCACTATCCCCTTGACTTTGTCTATGTCTATCCAGTGGGGGTCCGTAATGGTCTCTGTTTCTCCCGCCTCCTGATCTTCCCAATTAGGTCTCCCTTCTAACCCGTGTGAGTTAATTACATTAATCTGGAAGGCCTTATCGTCCACACCTGGCTCTAACTTGATGGACTCCGTTTCCAACTGTTTCGGAATCCTCGATAGCAAATCAGCACAGGTGTTATCCCTCCCGGCTAGGTACTCTATTTTACAGTTGTACCCACTTAGCTTCAGTGCCCACTGTTGGATCTTTTCGTTCGTCCACTCTGCCTCTAACAGGTATTTGAGGGGCTGGTGGTCGGTCTTAATGGTAAATACTGCCCCACTCAGATAATAGTCCAACTTCTGCACAGCGTACAGGATGGCGAACACCTCCTTCTCTATCACCGGCCATCTTTGTTGGGTCTCGGAAAGCCGATGAGAAAGGAAATAGATTGGTACCTCTTCAGGCACCCCCGGCACGGGTCCATCCTTATCGGGACAGGGTTGCGTGAGTACTGCTCCAATGCACCTATCACTAGCATCAGTGTACAGCACCATGGGATTACCTAAGTCTGGGTACGCTAACAACGGCACAGCAATCAGCTGGTCCTTTAAAGCTTCAAATTCACGCTGGCAATCCTCCGTCCACCTAAACCTGGCGTATTTCTTCGTCAGGGTTATTAGAGGACCCGCTAACCGGCTAAATGCGGGTATGAACCTCCTATAATATCCTATGGCTCCTATAAAGCCCCTGATCTCCCTTACAGTTATTGGCGCGGGTATGGCCCTCATTACCTCTACCTTGTCTAGGTCGGTCTTTATTCCGTCTTTATTTATCACAAACATTTATCACCTAGGTATTTTGTCTCCTCTGTTAGAAACTGACATTTTGACAGCTTCATCTTCAAGCCATGCCTCCTCAGGTGATTTTGAAAATACCATGATATCATCTAGATATGCCATGGCAAACGTCTCCATGTCATTCAACACTATGGACATGAGCTGACTAAACACACCCGGGGCATTTACCAACCCAAACGGCATAACCCTAAAATTGGAATGACCCATGTGACAGGTGAACGCGGTCTTTTCTTGGTCCGCCTTGTTCAGGGCCACCTGCCAATAACCCGATCTCAAATCCAAGGTAGAAAAGCACTTAGATTTCCCTAGGACAGCCAAAATGTCATCAATCAGGAGGAGAGGCACTGCTAGCGGTTTTGTAATTGCGTTCAGCTGGCGAAAATCCATACAAAACCTGTGCCCTCCATCTTTCTTTTCCACTATCACTATAGGGAAGCTCCAGAGAGATTTGGATCTCTCAATTATCCCCGAGTCCATCATCTCATTCACAGCCTCCTCTACTAATTTCCTTTTGTTGATTGGGGTTCTATATGGCCTTAACTTGATAGGTGGGTGGTTACCGGTGTCTATCCTCATCTCCACTGTCTCTGTCTGTCCTAGCTCCTTATCTGTCATTGCTATTACCTCCCGGTTTCTACTTAGCAAACCCCTTAATTCTCTTCTATAACATTCGGGGACTGTTATGTCCTCGTCCCTCAATTCGCTAATCTCTGTCTTGTTCCCGGACCTATTTTCGTTTCTTATCCTCACCTGTTCAACTTCTTTTACGGGGCAAGCCCGTGCTAACTATTCTCCTCGCTTTATTCTGATGGTTTTGTTAGCCAAATTAGTCAGAAGCAGGGGTACGGTCCTTGATCCTTCCACTAGTAAACTACATACGGTTACTTCTCCCTCATTATTATCATACCCGTCTGTGGGGATTACCTGATACAACCCGTCATTCAGGGCTCCCTCTACTATAATTTCGCCTTCCCCAGATACAGTGGTTCTAGGGGGCAACTTTATATCTGCCTAGGCTACTACAGGTAGCTGCTCATAATTGTCTTCCCCTAGCAGTATCCTTACCCCGTCCAAGGTGAGAGTGGCTGGGTCGAAACGGATCTGGGCCTTGTGCTGTTTAAGCCAGTCACTCCACAGAATCAACTCCCCACACAAGTCAGGCACTACATATACTTTCATGACACCTCTAGTCCTTGCTAATTGAAATGGCAGCCATGTCATACCCTCTATCCACATTCTGCTGCTATCGGCCTGGCTTATGGAAAAAATCTACTGGCCTCAACTTCTCCCTTCTCCCTAACTGTCTATAGGTCCTGGAACTAACCAGTGATACTGATGCTCCAGTATCAACCAGGGCCCTAACCTTCTTGCCTCCCAGCAAGACATTGCAGGTGAAATCTGGCCCCTCTTTTAGCAAAAGGTACACTCGGGCCTTCCTTCTATTCCCAAATTCCTTTCTATTCGCCTCCCCGCTGGAACACCGAGAGGCGGTGGCCAGCAATGGTGATTCCTTATTTCTTCGAGGTCCCTTTTCTCGTCTGGGGGCCCCTCTGGCTGGGATGGGGTTTGGACGATAGCGCCTTTCCACTCTACCCCTCTGTCCCTCCAGTTCATTTCTATCCCGACCGGTTCGTCTTGGGGGATTCCTTCCCTTGAGGGGGTAGATTCGCCTCATGTGGCCTGCGCTCCCACAATGCCAGCATCTTCTCCGCTGACAATCGGCCGAAAATGATCACCCATTCCACACGTTCAACATTTTAGAGGTCTTGCTCAGACTGGGGCCACCCTGCCTCCTATTCATTCACGGGTGACCCACAGGCGTTTCCTGGGCTCTTTGCTTTCCTGGTAGGTGGTAAAAGCGCCTTAGTGCACTTAACACCTAATTTACGGTCCCCTGCCGCCGTACACCTCAGAGCATTGTGCCCGTATTCGCCACAGGTCGTACAATTGGGTCCCAGTGACCTGGGGTCTCCTCCCCAATTGGTTGGACAATCCCGAGCCCTGTGCCCAGCGTATTTACACGTCCAACACACTAGCCCATACCGACCTGGCGTGGATTTATAGAATCCATACCGCAAGTCCCATTCTCATTTATTCGGCTCTGCCTCCAATTCCCAATTTTCCTCTACTTCTTCTGGGTCCCGTGTCCGAACCTACTCCTTCTTTTTCATTATCTTGGTCTCCCTGGCTACGCTGCCCCTTATTCTGTCCCAAAGTCGTTCACTGTTGCGACCTGTTTCAATGGCCGTGGCCAGGGTGCTCGGTCCTTTCTTCAGGACGTCAGCCCGCAGCTCCCTATCGCTCAACGCACCCATGTAAACGTTGGCTAATAGGGCCTGTATCGGACCACTGTTTCGGGTCGCCAGCTCCGGGAACGACAGTGCCGCTAAGCCCGCTATTCTCTCTCCCAGATCCTCCATGGCTTCCCTATCTCCCTGCCGGAGTTTGAACAACTTCCTAACTGCCTCAATGGCCGTGCGCTCACTGGCGTACTGTTGGACCAGGGCAGACTTCAGCTCTGTCCAAGTTAGGGCAGGGTTCTCCCTATATAGCCCTTCGACATATTTGGACACTGGGCCGGCCGCTGCTTCGTATGCCAGCAGGACCATCTCCTGGTCTGACAAGCCATATATGACTTGTTTCTTTTGGATCGACAGTATCCATTCCTGCAGATCCGTTGGGTCGCCCCTAAACGAGGGCAGTCTCATGCCTCCGATCAGTCTGCGGAACCCCATCGTAATTTCGGAGACTCCCGCCTCTGTCTGGTCATCTGTGATATCTGAGCCCGCTACACTCATCCTAACGCCTAAGTACTACTACCTTCCCCTTATTCAACAAGAGACAACTAAAAAAAAGGAAAACTCGCCTTGCACAATATCGACACTCCAACAGCATGCAATGTTGAAGAAATCGCACACAACAACTATACACTGGCAGATTTGCGTGCAACAAGCGAACCGAGGGCCAAAAAGGTGACTTACCTTTCTCTGCTCTACGTTTTCTTGTTCTTTCTTCTTCTCTTTCCAAACCTTTCCCACCGATAGTTCGTAACTACAGTCTTTTTGGTCGTACTTAGTTTTTAGTCCTTTTTTCTTTCTGGACAAGGGATTGCGCTCCTCTCTTTCTCTGCGTCCTTGGTAAATCCACGGGTTGGAATCCTGGCACAAGGCACCAATTCTGACGTAGAAGCCCTGCCAGCTACAGTTCTGTCCTGTCTCTCCGGTGGTTCTGGCCGAAAAGTGAACCACCGGTCCTCCTCCGGTGAACTGAAGGAACCACCACTATCCGCCATGTTGTGTATTTTTGATCCGAACAGCAGTATTTCGATCCTTCAGGACGATCCAGAGGTAGGACGAATTAAATGGCTGGGCTCCAGGCTGAAAGAAATCGCTATTCGTTCAAAAAAGTTCTTGTCGTAACCGCAAGGGCACAAAGAAGAAAGAAATAAGCAACACTTTCGGTTCCTGTACAAAGAGCCCTTTAAAGCTACTGTTTTATGTCACTATCAAAGAAATTGCACGAATACAAACTGTCTTAATGAGGTCCACTCGTTTGGGTCGGAACGTCACAGAGAGAGAAAGGCACAATTATGCCGGTTGAAATTCGGCTGTACTAAGGGAGATAAGTCGTGGTTCTTCGTCTGCCCCCTCCGATATAGCAGTCGGCTTTTCTCAGCTTTGCTTACAAAGTTATCAGGATTCGCACGGGTTCAATTTCTATCTCGGTACGATTCGGACTTTTTGACGCTGGCAACCAACTGGCCAGATCAGCAGGACCCACTAAGCCGTTTCCGCTGCGTTTTCCTTCGCGATCTCTGATCTGCGATCTCTCCCGTTCTCTCTCTCTCTGCCGCTTCTCTTGCGTTCCGACGCGTTCTCCGATCCGATCTGATCTCCGATCTCATCTCTCCAACTCGAGCGTGCAGTCGCTTATATAGAGAGAGGCGGAGCTAAACAGTTTTTAGGCATCGCCCACGAATTTTAATATGCAAATTGCCTTGACCACCATGTGTTTCCGCCTGCTCTCCGAAACTCCGCACGAACCCAGTTTTCAAGAGGTACTAAAATTGTATTTGGACTCCCTGCTGGGTTTTCTGCAGACAACGTCCACTTAAGCCTGGCGAAAAGCACTTATCTCGTCTGAGGGCTCTGGCTGGATTTCGCCCGGCAGACCACCCAAAATTCAATTCACCATTTATCACGAGCTTTACTTAACGAACCCATCCATTAATTACTCTGGAATTAATAATTCAATCCCAGAAACAACTAAGTAAAAAGAAAAACTTATTTCTGGAATTAATCCGAAATCCCGTCTACCCAACTAATTAGTACCTTCATCCCAATTCTTTAGAACCGTTGATTAATAAACACACCTGGTGATGGTGGTGGGGGGCTCTCTCTCTCTCTCTGTTACACTACAAGGATTTTTCATTTGGTTGAATAGAGCAAAGTGCAGCTTAGGCCATGTCTGTGGTGTGTCCTTTGACAATTTACGGCGTCCGAAAACTGGTTTGCTCAATGAGTCTACATTTCAACTTTTCCTTTCTATAGAATCCTCATAAAATAGGTGTCAAATTGTAGGGAATTTCTTGCTTAATCCATGTTTGAAAATACTATTTTTGAACAGGCTTATACATTGGATATATGTTTTTTACTAACTATATCTCCACTTGTCTTTTTTGTGTTGGTAAAGATTCAATTTTTTGAGACAAGAAATTTATTTTCAAATTTTTTTGTTAAATTTGGTGAGTAACATTATGAATTTTGTGTTTTTGTTGTTAAAAGTGCTGTCTTCGGAATTAGATCTGATTCATCTCCTATTCAATTTTTCTTGTCTTTCAGATATATCAACTGTGCCATGTCAACTAACCAAGTGTGGTTTGCTGACCCTTTTAACCGCAGCATGCTGGATATTACTGGTTTTGATGGAAATGTTCCATGATTTATGTTTTGGCAACCTCTGAACCTTCAGTATTAGATATTTTATACTACAATCACCGCTACACTCTAACTTCCCATTTACTTTTCGTTCTTCCTCTGACCACCAAGGAGGCTCTCAACGTTATGACCTATTTGTTGCAGCAGCAGCAAGTGTTGTCATCTACATCCCCTTGTCTACTATTATTTTATTGGCTACAATAATAAATATTCTGTCCCATTTAGCTGTTGGTTTGGTCATCTCGCTCCTTTTTGTTTTAATTCTGATGAATTTAATATTTTTTGAGAACAATATTTGAAAATGTTAAAGAAAAAGATTATGGTGGCTTAAAATATACACATATATTTAATAAAAGAAAAAAACAAAAATGCCACTAGTCTGAAATCAGTGCAACATGAAAATAATTATAGTTAATTCTTTTGGTCATATCATTAATTCTGGTCGTACACACATACATATGATCTACATGGATGTATTTTTCTGAATGTACCCAGACTGTACAGATTTTTGTATGCTCAACTTTGAGTTCTGGTATAATTTAAAATTTTCTTTCATGAAAGTAACGGAAGCAAAATATTAAATTTTAAATGTGAAAAATGTCCTGCTTCATAAGTTCTCTTTAAATGTGTCTTGCAAAAAATGAACATGTAAGATTTTGATCTCAGACATCTGTAAAAAGTAATAAATTTATAAGCATTTAAATAACTTCATTCAATTCTTACTGGCAATTAGTTTAGAAGTCTATTGATTGTGAACTGATTATAAAAATTACACTTTTACATAAGGTAACCCCCCCCCCATAAATTAGCATATCATACTTCTTATTTTTTTTACTACTATGAAAGAACAAAGTCTGTTTGCTCTACTACATTAAATCCGATTATTTTTGTATAAAATATTCACATATTAAATGCTATTAAAACAAACAGATATTTGTTGTATTTGTATCTATCAGCTGAGCTCCTTACAATTTAACAAGTTATAATTCAAAAGAGAATTTTTAAATATGAATAATAAATTTGCCAAATATCAGGAAACAACTGTTTCAAATTTATTCTGAGTTATTAATTCAGACATATTTAAATTTTAATTAGTAATTTATCAAATGTCAGAACTGGGAATCCTTGACTTTTTTCATGATTGTCATGTCAATTTTACTCTCCTCACAAAACTTAGAGATGCTGTTGCTAGCTTACTACTGATAACATTGTTGTAACATAGTCTTGTGAAACTGGCACCAGAGAGAGAAAGAAAAAGAAGCTAATTCCATTGTACCAGTTGTTGTTGACAAGCTGGGTGATGTATATCTATTTATATGCATGTTTGAGGCTGTTCTCCCTTTGGTCAGCCATTTTAAAAAAACATTTCTCAATAGAAATGATAAAAAAAAATTAAAACTTCATTTTAAGAAAGTTTTAAAAAGTAAAATTATTTTGTTGTTTCTTTTTAGAAATCATTTGAGGATTTTTTATATACAATTGAAGTGTAGAAAATGATTCGAATAATGGAGGAAACTAAATTTGGCAATTCTTTTATAAAAAGTGTATATCTGTATCTTTAAACTATTTGTTATTCTTTACGTGGTCAATTTAAACTGCTTTCAGATATTTTAAGTAAAAGTTTAACACTTTATTTAGCATTTTGATGGTGAAAAGAAATCTATAGATAAATTACATCATTCCGAGTGACATTTTAAGTACATTCTTGATTTTAACCAGTGATTTCCAAAATATCTATTCAGCAACAAACTAATAATTGTTTTTTGCTTTTATTTTTTTTTAAATATTGTAAATATGCAATTATTATTAAATATCTAACTGGGCTCTGTTCATTAATAATGCCCCAGATTTTCAAGAATCTTATCAATCCAGTCTGATAGATAAGACACAACTTATTCTGACAATTTGAGGAGATTATGATCATAACAAAGAAAATTTATTTGTTGCAAATTTTTCATGCTGAATCATATTTTCAGCTTGGCTCATGAAACCTGCAAAATATAATACAGACTTAATATTTGTAAATCTAGGAAAACCTAAGTTTGCAATCCTAGTGTTTAGATTGTTCTTACTGTTACAAGCAATTTTAAGTAAGCAGTAATTTGCCAGGATGGTTATTAAATATGAGAATCAGTGATTTCATTTTTTATTTAAAAAAAAAGCAAATTATTGAAAGCTACTAGCATTTAATGAGTTTTTTTATGCCAAGATTATATTACACTGTCCTCCATTGATATTGGATATGGATTCAAAGCTGCTTAACTTTTCATTTTACATTCTTCAGTCTTATCAAAATCTAGGAAAACAAATTACAAGCAGCCATAAAGGAATTGCCAGAAACATTTTCTGATTTAAACGTGTGCCTTATGACAAAGATAACAATAATAGTGTCAATTGGATTCAAAGAATCTCAGGAAATGCTGGCAGAAAAGATAAAAACCAGGGAAAAAAAATGATCCAGATTGTTTACATTCAGTTGCTCATTTAAATTTGTTATCTCTGGATTTGTGTATCTCATGATAAATTTTGCTACTTATTTTATTCTTCAATAAGTATTAAATTTGAAACCAAAAATTTTACTGTACAAAAAATCAAATTTGTTGTTTGATGTAAATTTGATAAAATAAAGGCTCTGATAAATGGTACATGTTTTTGAGATTTGATTCATTAAATTCTATTTTTGTTATTATGTTTTTACAAGTTACACTTCAGTTGAAATGTTATAAGAGGAAATAGATTAGAAGGATTTTAGATATTTATCCCTATTTACACTTTTAATTTGATCTTCCTTAAATTACTACATTCAGAATTTCAGCACAAAGTTTTCTCTTAAAGACAATTCTGGACACAGTAAAATTTTGTGAATATTGTTAAGTTTCTCACCTGAAAGCTTTTACTGTCATGTTAATCTAATTCCCTTCCCTACTTGTTAGTGAAAGTCATACAAAATCTTCATAACAATGGTGAATGTTTCTGACAAATATCCAGAAGTAAATCAGTGCTTGCATTATTAGAATCTTTAATAATCAAATTTTTATTTATACTTGTTTAGGCTTTTGTACAGTAATTTTGGAGGGCCTGAAATCACACTTGACTTAATAAAATTTCATACTTTTTCTAGAAAAACTTTGTCCAAGATCTTGCATATTCTACCTCAAACTTGTTCGTACCATTCGTTCTTGATACATTACAAATATTGAGATGTAAATTCATAAACTTTTTACTCAATGGCTATTAATTGTTTCCATTCAGGAATTTCTTGGCCTTAGAAATCTGACTTTTGAGAATGGCCAAAGTCTTAGGAAATACGGTAAACATTTATAATGTATGCAAAATAACAACTTTTTAAATTTGAAAATTACAGCAAGTTTTAAAAAAAAAAATAATTTGAATAATTTTGTACTTGTTTTTTTATTTTCATTTTGTAGTATATACATTTGCAATATAAATTTCCTCAGTAACTGACAAAACATGACATTTGCAGAATACTATTTTCCTTGAATTCCTCTTAATTACAATTTTACAAAAAAATTGAGTTTTCATATTATTATTGATAGATATCTCATGAACAATGAGATGTAACAGGGGAGATTACTTTTTAGATAACTCATCAAATTAAAACAAATTGACTGTTTACATTTACAAGGACACATGGCACAGTGGATAAAGGTGTTGGTTAGATCCAGTGACAGGACCCAAAGAGTGTGAGTTCAATACCCGGTTAAGACAGGGAAGAACTTTCAGAGGGAAATTAACAGGAGATAACTGATAATTGGCATCCATTAAACATGGCACGTGGGACTGGAACAGTCTACCCCAGTGAGCGAAATAAAGGGTTCAGTTCGACATTCCAACCACCTGAAGAAGGCCAGAGTGTACAACGGCCGAAATGTTGTCATAAATATGGTGACAAAGATGAGGACAATAGTCCGAATAATGTACATAATATCTCATCTCAGAAATATAGACAGATACTGAAATTGACTATTCCAACTGATTTAATTTTAATTTTAATTTAGCTTTTACTTGATAATCAAAAGATACTAATTTGTCTCTTTCATTTTTATTTACATTGAAAGGGTTAATGTTACTTTAACCTGAGAGGTTAACATCTACAGAAAAACTTCATCAATCTCCTTTTGAAACAGTTTTTATTAGGTTGGTGCAAAAATAATGTCGTTTTCTCACATGAAGTTGAACGTCAAAAAACGACATTATTTTTGCACCAACCTAATACTAATAAAAAGTCAACATAATTTTATGTTAGGAAGCCTTTTTATTTTGACAGATCTTTGCTTCGTAATTGAAATCTTATAGCAATTTTTAGTATTTTGAATGTTATAAAATGATAGTATAAAAAGAAGTTACATCAATTTTTGTTATAGAGACAATCTTTTCCAAAAGGCAACGTAGATATTAGATTATGTGATTATAGTTATTAATCATTCTGTTGAAAATGATTATTTTAATCTATTTCCTTTATTATTTCATCTTTAAGCAATTTCAAAAATTCTACAAAAAGAATCTGAAACCTGGTAAGAAAGTTTATCTTCGTAGCAAGGCTTTATCCTCTCATTTATAAACAAGAATTTTTCAAATATTTTTAGTTCTTGACTTACAAGTTTCCCCAATTTTATTTGCAAACAATAGAATATTGTGTGATGATAAATGCTGAAATACAGAAGAATAGTATTTCTGCTGACAGTGAACGTATGTTAACAAGTAACTGCTTTTTTTTGTTTTTTATTTCTCTGCTTGGAAACCTATTTTGCATATTTTAGTAAAGAATTTAAAAGTTGCTTCACAAAATTAAAAAAATAAATATTAAACTTTATTAATAATAATTACTATATAAACACCTTTTTGTAAAGTGAGGTTGTCACAGCTCATCTAGTTATAAGTGAACTTTAATTAAAGCTTAGGATTCATATGTTTGATTTATAAACATCTTTCCTAAGCCCGTAACCACTGAAATGAGTTATATACATCCAGATGTTCCTTATACTCAATGGTACTAATATCTCTGTTTTTGGAAAACAAAAAAAAAAAACTGTTTTATAATTATTATATCTATGTGTATAATTTTTGTACCATGGATTTTAAAACTTAAACACTGACTTGAATTAAGTTATTTTTATCAAATGAACCAGAGCTTATCAACTGATTTAAATAAAACAGATTGAAAAACTAAACAATTTTTAAACTTGGCAACAAGTGAATTAAAATGTGAATTCTTAAGCAATTCCTTATTTAAATAAATGATATAAACATCAAAGACTGATTATGCCTAAAAGCCATTTGGATCACTGGAAGAGCTTAATATAAATTCATTCACCTTAAGATGAAAATCAAAGTGAGCCTTCCTCAGTACTGAGAACATATCTTGATAGCTATTTAATAAATGCTCAGCTATTGGTGACCCCGATCTATTAATGCACCTGTCCAAATCATCCTTCTGAATATTGGCTACTACATGCTGATTCCTACCTCTGACCTCAGCATCATACTGACACTTAAAATTATAATACATTCGGAAGGTAGGACATCTTACAGATTTATCTCACCATTGTTTGGACAGCATTATAATGCATGGATTGGCAAACAGCCACTCTTTTAGCTGTTTTTGCACTAATGCATGTTTCTCCCAAGATTCCATTCTTGGACCTACTTTATTCTTAATTTTCATCAATGACCTTCCTGATGACAATAATTTACTCCTGTCTCGATAGGAAGTCTAATCAGTTTCATGTTAACTTTAATGCCTCCAAAATGAAACTTCTCTCTGTTAATCATCTGAGAGACTCCTTTTGGTCTCCGATCAGCAGAGCGACTTGTGCCTTCTTCTCAGTCTAACAGTCTTGGTTGACATGAAATGAAAAGATTATATTGAATCCATTGCTAGGTCTGCTGATAAGAAATTTGGTTCACTGTGTCATGCTAGATGAATCTATCTTACATATTTATAAGTCTACCATTCAGCCCTTCTTTGAATATTACTGTCAGATATCATACTGCCACTGTATATTTAGAAATTCTTGATAAACTACAAAGTATCAGCAATATTATTGGTCCTAACCTGACATATTTGTATCAGTCACTTTCCTACCACCGTCATGTAGCTTCTCTGTGCCTTTACTACAAATATTTTCATGGTAATTGTTTCGATGAACTCTTCGCTATGCTATCTAAACTTTAAGTGCAGTACTAGATTGGTGGCAAGGTCTCATCAATTTACACTTGAATTGGCTAGATGGAACTGCAAGTTCTATGCTAACAGTTTCTTTTCTCACACATCTTGCTTGTGGAACTCTCTTCTGGTTCCATGCTTTCCAGCCAACTTTGATCTTCAAAGATTGAAATGCAACCTCTACCATTATCTATTGTCTTCTTGATTACTCTTGTTTCTCTGTTTACTTATTCTTTCACTCAGTAACCCCTTGTGTCTTAGTGGCTTTACTGCCTTGCATGGTGTGAAATGATTAAAAAAAACTGACACTAACATCACCAATCCATCTGGGGGCCAATTAAATAAGGTTTTAGAATTTGTGACAGTGTTTCTTGTCTGATCCTGAATTTAAATTTGATCTCTCAACTCTGCTTTCTGTGTTAAAGAAAAAAAATGATATTATTTCATATTAAACTTTTTATTTGTATCTGGCTTTAACTATTCTTGCAAAAATATTTATTGGAAATAAATCAATCTAGTGTTTGTGTTGATAAATTTCAGAATAGATAATTGTTTTTATATTTACTTTATTAAATCGATATTTGAGACAAAGATTATTAAATATATGCAATTTATTGATTAGTGAGTTATGTTTGTAACAGATGCAATTCAAATTTAAACTTATCTTTCTTTTGTTAATTTGACTTTCAGAGAAAAATTGTAAAGTACAAAAAAAATATTAATTTTGTTCAGAAGACAAAATGTTTTTTAATGAAAAACACTGATAAGCTTGACAAAATTTAGATTTGATTAAAATCTTACCTTTTAACTCCATTTTACAAATAGGAGTGCTTTAGTATCAGTAGATATATAACTATTGAAAAGTTCTCAACTTGAACAAGAAGCCTATCTTCCCACCAACCAAAATATGTGGGAAATCTTTTCATCACCTTCTCTCTATCCCACTCTCATATATATAAATGATATAGTTTTAAGATATGCTATATTTATGGATTAAAGTGCTCAATATCAGGGATAGAGCATATGTATATATAAAAGTGGTCATTGAAATCAACACCCACTTTGGGAACAAAGAAAATATGCACACAAATCATCCTTTAAAATAGTAACTACATGAACAGCACAATACTTTCTAAACATATCTGAGAGAAAGAAAATCACATTAAAAATGTGGAAAATAAGAAAAACAGCATTAGTCTACAACAATAAATCCAAAAACCAAACTCTAGGGGAGAAAATAGCTATAATTACCTTCCCAGATGAACACAAACTACTAAATAAACTACTGACTCTTCTCAAAATGAAGACACAAAAACAAATTTTTACTGTTACTTGAAAACTAAAAAATTAAAATAAGTAAATAATAAACAAGTTAACAAACATGAATGCACACATAAACACAAGTAAATATAATAATAACAACTAACAATGAAATAAGAAATACAAAAGTTAACAAACAACACTAAATAGCCCCCACCAAAAAACAAAATAAATGCAAACAGATCCATAATTATTTCCACCCAATAGATCCTAGAATAATTCAAAACATAACCATTAGAACAATATAACAGACCTGTATATATAAATAGCTGAGCAAAAACATAATGCATATGGCCTGATGATTGTGTATAAGCATGGAACAGACTATCACTTCTGGGTTTTGACTTCAATGTCCAATTATATATATATATATATATATATATATATATATATATATATATATATATATATATATATATATATAATGTCTGTTTTTCTTAAAAATCAGCCAAATATTCCATGTTGAATTTTAATGATTTGTAATTTTCTCTTAACCAAATCAGAAGGTTTGCTATTTAAAAATGCTTGTTTTCAAATCTAGTCATTATACAAGATGATTTCGGTAAAGCTTTTTATAAAACTTGAACAGATATAATTTTATCTGTAAGCCATAAACTTACATGTTTTTTGAAATTACTTTTATAACTGCAAGAAATAAAAAATAATTCAAGAACAAAGAACTCTTAATTTTTGTTTATTGGTTGTGTTGTCAACAATTGTGTGTGTGTGTGTGTATACACTAAAACTATGTTTACATGTACGTATGCCTAGGAAATATATTTAGCTTGTGTAGATCTCATTTCTTTTGCACAAACTCGGATTGGTGTTGCTCCTTTTTAATTTTGTTTTCAAAGATTTTTAGCTCTGAAATTTTCATGTACAATTTTGGAAAGCATAAATAGTAAAAACTAAAGATGAAATTTGTAAAGATAAGTGCACTAGTCAGGACAAAGTAGATTATTTTCTGCCATTATGAAGTGAAAAAGAAATTAGAAGCGAGAATGTTTTTTAAGTTTCTAGCAAAATTTCCATTTCTTTTAAAATGTTAATGTCATCTGAGTTCAGAATAGAAATTAGACTTGAATCAAAATATGTGCAGCCTAAACAATTCTTCTTTTTGCTCATCCAAATATGAATTAACAGCTTAGTTAATCAGGCTTCAGTAATTCATTGTATTTAATGTCATGCGAAACATTTGCTTGATTTTATATAGAAGTATTATTTGAAGACTACAACAAAACACTAATATAGTTATTGGAAAAAAAAAAGATTTGTTCAAAAAACTTTTGTTCCATCCTAATTTCGTATGAATTCTCATTCCAGCTTCACAACCAACAACTGCAATATATGATTTTGATAAAAAACATTTTTCCTTAAAACCTTTGCATAGATTCATCCGAAACTTATAGCAACTTGATTGTTTAGGCAAAAATATGCAAATCAGGCATTTTGTCTTTAAAAACATTTCCAATGATATAAGTTCTTCATTTATTCAGAAATATCGACTTTTTCTTTTTTACTTTTGGAAGATGATAGTTTAAACCTCTCCTAGATCATCCAGTGCCTTGAATTGTTTGAAATTTCTTATATTCATTCATAGCTGTCATTAATCAAGAGAATTAAATAAGAAACACAGATTTCATTCAAACCAACTGCATTCCCATCTACAATTCTTTTATAAAAATTGGATTATTATTATTTATATCATAATATAATCATTAAATTTGTCATCTTCATGTATATAGATCCTCACTCAATATCAGCAATGAACATTGTTTTTATTATCAATTCCAAATTAATTATCTTTATAAATATATATCCACTTCCTTAAGTCAGGTTTGTTTTATATAAAATCCTATTTCTTTTCTTGCAAAGATTGTAACCATTTTTATACTGACCTAATGTCTAATGTTGATTAGTGATTTTAATTATTCAATTCCATTTACTTAAGGACTAAATAATTTTGACAATTTGTTGAAAAATTATAATTTCTTTAACATTTTCTAATGTCTGAGCACAAGACAAAACCTTATATTCTACCACAAGTGTTAGTTATCATGAATATATGAATATATGTATATATATATATATATATATATATATATAGTAGAATAAATCTGTCATTATATAACTTAAAATCTGACTCACAGATACTTATTAGAAATATTCACGTAGAAATTTTTTTTTAAATCCACATTATTCATATTTAAAATTATGAGAACCAAATGTAACACAATTTATTTTAATCTACTGTTCTCAGAGGTATTTTTACAGTACAAATTAATCATTTTTAAATGTGGCATATTGTGTGATTTAATTAAACAATTTTCTCACTCCCTTTAAGCTATTCCCGGTTCTTTAAGACTGCTTTTTGTTTCCTGGTCATTTTTATTGTAATGCCATAAACCAAAACTTTTCTTAAAAAAAATCCATTTATACAATCCTAAAGCTAAAATGAATTTACTGATAGGCAGATTTGAATTCAAAGAAAAGGAGAAAATTAATAGGCATGTTATATCTGGTAATGTAGTGAAAAGGTTAATTTCCATCATTTGGTGCTGAATGGTTTATTTTTGTCTTTTTTCCCTTTTTTAAGAAATGATTTCTTAATTATTCTTGATAAGATGAAACTTTTTCCCTCGTTGATGCTTGTGGTTGTCTCTCACTCAACATTTTCACTTCAGATGAATTTAAAGCAACCAATGGTAACTGCTAGAACTTTCACTACTCAACTGTTTCCATCATTTTTCCTACTTCTACATATCAGATGTCTGAAGATGAATGGATGTTATTTTTAGAGTGTATAAATAAAACAAGGAGAGATTTTTTTACAACTTCTTTGATTTGTTCTTTTCTTGTATTTTGTGTCTAGATTTACAAGATTTTCTATTAATTGTGTTGTTGTTGTTGTTATTATAATACTAGCAGCCATACCCAACTGGTTGATCAGAAAAAGCATTCAATTAAAATGAAGCCAAAACAACATCATGTTTAGATGTAACAGAGTCTATCTTGTTGAATTACTTTAAAGTAATTTCATTAAAAAACATTTTGAATTAATGCACTTACTGATATAACAGAAGTAGTCAATCAATGTTAGCCGAAGACATGAAGGGGCAACATGAAGTCCCACAATTATTTTGGAGTTTTTGAAATTCAGTTTGTCAGTGTGCTACCAGGGATGTAAAAGTGGATACATAAAGCAATTGTCAAGTCTGATGAAAATTGCTTGAAAGATCAATGCAAAATAAAAGAAACCAGTAAAAAAAAAATCACCATTTTTCACTATTTACATGGGTCTTTTCACTTACGGCTGAACTTGTAGAGGACCATGCGGTGGTGTGTTATCTGGTGTGTTAGATGAGTAATCTCTAGGTTATGGCTTCCGCTGGCCGGTCCAGCTACATGAGAATGTTGGACTTTAATGGAGTCCAAAGAAAGCAAAAGAAAACAAACAAGACCGATATATATGTACAAAACAATTATATATTAATGACAAATAGATTAAAATACGAATTACAAATACATTGAAGACATGAATAAAATGTTACAGTCTGTATGGAAAGTTGTGTGTGTGTTGAGTTGAATGTCCGTACGGGGTGAATTTTGTTTTAGTGAGTTCCCAGAATATGGGAAACGCTGGTTGTGTATAGGAGTTCACATATTGGAAATTTTAAGAGAAAGTTTTATATACCTCGCCTCACGTGCGAGGTTGCGGCCCGCGGCCGAAGTCGAGATAGTTGCTCGCACGTGCGCGTAAGCAGAGAAAAGAGAGAAAGAGGCGAAAGGTCAGCCAGTATTTATACTCCCGGGAGAGAGAGACCCCTGTTGACGGGTTAAGGAAATGAAGAGGAGCTAACTGCGACACACTCAAAGGTTGTCCCATAATTCATTAAAAAAAACGCACCTTGATGAAAAAAAAGCCCCAAACTTGATTAAAATAATTTTGTATTGTCTAGATGTTATGTCATTATTTAGAGGAAAGACCAAAGTATTTTTTGAGTATTTTTAAAAATTTTTTAATCCTTTCTAGCATGTCCGAAATCTTAGCTAAAAATCATGTTTTTTTTGAGTCATCAGAATTGACGTAAAACGGTAAAATCAATCATTGTTGACAGTTTAATAAACAAAAATAAAGTTTCCCCATTTAAAAATCATGTAAAATTCAATGATACTTTTCTCAAAAGTTATCTTAGGAAAATTCGAAAATTTAAAGTATACTTAAGGTAATTTGAAAGAAACATTACTTTTTCATCAGAAAATTTTTTAAAAAGACATTTCCGACCGTGGTGCTTGGTTTTTTCGCCTGATTGAGAGGTGTTAACTGATGTAAGTCAATCTGTCAACAACTTACGCCAGGGGAAATTATCGGACGGTAGCGCAAAAGTGATATAAATTGTTCTAGCTTTAAGTGAACCAGTTTTGTACTTCCAATTTTTTTTTTTACCTTACGTTTGAAGGAGAATTCTCGAATAAAAATAACATTTAAATTACGAAAAAATACATTTATAGTTCAAATTTTATAAAACAAAAATTTTGTAACAATATTGTTATCTTCACAAAATTTTATGTTCATTTTTTTAAAAGTTTTATCTCAGCACAGCTGCTTTTTGAGGGTTCCTAGCCCCACTAAACTTCAGTCAGTTCAGGTTTTCTATAGTATAGTAAAAGTTTGTTTTGTTTTTTAACACCTACTGATCTGGAGGATGACAAGAACACTGAACAGATGATTTTTTTTTGCCACATATCTTTCACTCAAAAACAAGCGTTTTAAACAGCTATTTTTTTGTGAAATATTTTTCTGAGAATTTTTCCCAAAGACCCCTTTTTTGTTGTTTCTGTCCCTAAATTTGAATTTTAAAAAAAATTAATGTTCGCAGTATGTCTCTCATTGAAAAAGAATTTGATTATATGTAAAAAAACAAAATTAGAAAAGTTTTGAGTTGACGATGCGACAATAATGAGAAGTAAGTGCGTCCAGCCAGAACGATAATTTCACTCAATCAGGGGGAATAACTCTAACATTTTTTATTTAAAAACGGCCAACCATAGTTTTGTCGGAGATGATTTTAATGCATTTTTTGAACAAAAAGTTATTTTAAAATATGTTGCAGCTCACAGATTGTAATAAGCTTTCTAATTTATGATCTATAAAAATAGATCTTTAAAATGAGTGAAAAAAATGAGGTATTTTTGTAAACATTTATCAATATTTTCACTTTTTTATTTAGATGTAAAAAAAAAAGTAAACAATTCTCGTAAAAAATTATTATTCTACCGAAAAGGATTTTGACTTCACAAAAAAAGTCCTTAATATATATTATTTATAAAATACATTAAAAGCTGTTTTCATTAAAAAATGTCTTAGTTTTCTTGCATTTTAAATTCAGAGTTAAAGTTGGGGTTTAAGCGGGTCAAAATTTTACACGAAATTTATATTCCTCAAAGTCTCCTTTATTTAACTAAAAAATAAAATTAGTTACACACCTAGTTTAAAAGTTCCCATAAAATTAAGTAAGGTGGGTATCAGACGTAATACTTTCTAAAAGACAAACATTTCTTAAATAAATTCAGTCATTTTGGAATAAGTTCTGAAAGTTTCACTAAATTGGGGCAATTATTTGATTTATACAATAATTTCCAAGTTTGCGTGTTTTTTAAGTGACAAAAAATTAGGTGATCTTGTGTTGCAGTGGGCCGAAAGGTGTGAGTGCCAATCGACCGTAAGAAAGTGGACACAAAGGCAATGATAGGTAACAGCAATAGCAAAGAAGGATGACAAAACACGGATGGTCAGTTGAAGACGATTGGTATCGTGTCTTTATTTATTTGTTTAGCGTGCGGTGGATGGTGAGACGAAGGAAAGTCGTGTATCGGGATCCGGATATCGACGGACGCTGGAGTCGGTAGCTGGACGTCAGTGGCAGCAGACGGCTGGCGTTGCGATGTTGAGTTGGACGTTGAGGTGCTGACGTTTCGGTTGTGGGTTGATGTGTGGATGCTCCAGTCGGGTCGACGGTGTGTGGTTGCTGATTGCTGTGAAATAGCTAGTATTTATGGAAACAGTCCGTACAACAGCAGCGGTCCCGCTAAACCAATAAGTGACTATAATTAATTTCAGGCCGTATTAATTACGGTCAAAAGTGTATTTGGTGTTTGTTGACTGTATTTAAATTAATTTCGGTACGAAATTAAAAGTCTTTTGTTTTGGTTTCGGCGAAAATTAAGTTTTTGTGTTTTTTCTTTTGGTTTGAAAATAGGTCATTGCTATTTTTAGCGCACGTGGGTCGTGACCGTTCTCTGTCGAAGGTGTATACGGGATTGTTTACCAAAAAGTGGGAGTGGTGATCGGGCACACCGCGACACTCTTCCAAGAGAAAATCCATCAAAATACAAGTTTGTCTTTTTATTCATTAAATTTTTTTTTAATTTCTTCTTTAAATTAGTATTTAAAAGTTAACAACGCAATTTAAACCAGTGACTGCAATTTGTTTGTCAAAAAGAATATTTTGCCTTCATAAATATTTAAAAATAGCAATATTATTAATTAAAAATTTTCTAGGTAAGTAAAAATTGACCGTTAATGAATTATTTATTAAATTATGTGAAGATAGAAATTTATTTAAGAGATAGAAATCCTAATTAAATTTAAATGCTGATAATGTTCAATCCAAGGGAAATAAAAGTCATTGTGCTTTTCGATAGAAATTTTCTTCACCTGAAATAATATGCTGAAGGAACTTTTCTTTACTTTTGAGAACTCACACTTGTTCATGTTGAGTGTGAGCCAAACCTTCACCAGTTTCCACAAGATTGCTTGTAGACGAGTTGTGTTCTTCCTGAGAGTGTTCCCATATCAGAATATCATCTATATGGCAGACCACAACCTTCCAAATCTTCAGTAGCCTCCGTGCCCATTCTGTTCTGGAAGTGCTATGGATGGTATCTCTTTGAAGTAGAATCTAACAAAAGTTATGATAAAAGTGGTCAGTTTAGCTGACTCTTCTGCTAGCAGAATTTGTCAGAAACCCATGTTAGCATCTAACTTTGTTAATATGTAGGCATCAGCGAGTGATCTAAGAGTTTGTTCTATTGATGGTAGAATGTATTTTTCTCTACATACTGATTTGTTCAGCTGTGTGAGGTCAACACATATACGAGGGTGTCCTGACTTCTTCATCACCACTACCATTCCAGCATACCATTCAGTTGCTGAATAATATCTATCTGCTCCATAGGCTGCATTTCTTTTTTTACTTTGTGAAACAAAGGAAGTGGATAAACATCATGGTGTTTTGAGTGAAAATAGTTTTGCATCAGGTTTGAGTTTAATAGTGTAAGATTTCTGCAACCTACCAAAAGCACTATTCAGTTTTTGGGTATTGAATTTTCAGGTATATCCATGTTGTTGACAGAGGACACCAGTTCCAGCTTTTTGATCACAAGTTTGCCTATAGGAGCTGTATATAGATTTTTTAATCACATAAACTTATTCTTGTGTCCTCTTCCTTCCTTTTGAGAGTACGATATTCAAAAGCCCTTGAACATCCAGTGGAACACATCCTTTGTTGCTTTTGCAAGTTTTGGGGGCATTATTTCCATAAATCTGGTTGAACACTTTGTCTGATACAACATTCAGTGCCTGTGTTGATCTTAAATTTTACTCTTCTGCCATCCACTTTAAGGTCAGCCCTCCATGTGTCTCCACTCGCTGATATTGCTCCCAAGAAAACTCTGCTGTCATCCTCTGTTATCTCATGGACAGCTGTTGATGTACACACATGCTTGTAGTGTCCTTTTTTTCCACATGCAAGACATGTCACATCTTTGACAAGGGCATTGTGTTTTGAGATGGTAAGGGATATTTCCACACTTCTATTCTGACTTTTATTTTTAGTTTTTGTTTCTGTATTTTTGCAGTGATTTCCCTTTTCATATTATTCTGCCCACAGAACATGTCTCAGTAGGACTATCTCCCCTCAGATTGCACTGTTGTTACCTGACTCTTTCAGCCTGTTGGGCCATCTCAACTGCTTTTATCAGCATGAGATTTCTGTCTAATTGCATTCTTTCAGGCAAACACGTCTGAAAGCCCAACAACTAAATGGTCCCTGATAAATTCATTTTTAAACCCCAATGTCTAGTTAATACATAGAGTTGTCACAAAAGAATCCATGATCTTCTTGGGTCCCTGTTGCCGCCTATTAAAAACTGCTTGATTATAAATTATGTTTTTGTTTCCAATATAAAATGCATGAAAACCCTATTTAATGCTATCATAGTCATTTATTTCGCGTTTTGACAATTTTAGAATTTGCAGACTATCGTCATCTTGATCTCCCATACAATAAATTAAGGTATTTAGCTGGTTTGCTTGTGTAGTAATATGGAGATCACTTGCTTGCCAGAATCTTTCAAAATGACAGATCCATTTTTCTTATTCAAGTAGCTTTCTAAAAATTGAACAATTCTGGAGGTTGAATAGTGAAAGACACACATGGTTGCTGTTGAGTAGGGATGGCCATGTTTCTTTTTCCCCCAATTCACTGCCTTTTTCTTTGCAATCTTTCTTTTTTCAATGTCTCAAACAGGGTAGGAATACTAGAGTCTACTCACTGAAGCCACTCCTGACACCATGTTGCGTTTTTCTATTTCAGATGTGCAGGTAAGGAACATGTTGAATAGGAATAATTGACAAGGTTTATTTCCAAGGTCTATACACACTGGTCTCCTCACCAGAAGTCCTCTCCCTCCCTCATGAAGAGTCCCTTTTTCTTTTGTGTCTTCTCAGGGTTATTCCCCTTACACCACTGTGTTATGTGCCATGTGTGATACAATATCAGGCATCTTTCGATACATGACTGACGAGACAGATTTTTTTTTTCCCCCGCAGTTAAGTTGCCATTTCTTTCTGCAGTAGACTAGTTGCCATTCAAGACTATAGAGCCCGGTCTGTCCTGCTGTTTACCAATAGCTGGGGGGAGAAGAAGAGGATTCATACCTTTCCCAAGGGTATTAGCATGTAAGTGAATGTAATGGATTCGATTGGAATTTGAACTCGGCTCTCTGATTCCTCAAACCGAGCCGCTATCCATAACTCCACTGTGCTTACATGTTAAGGTAACACGGCAATAATGTCCAGTCTATGTGACTAATAGTGAAGTATTATATTAAGTATATTGAATGTTTTTGTTCATAATTAGACAAAAAATAATTAATGTACATAAATATATACAACTCAATAACTCACTCAAAAGGAAAATCCTCGAGAGTGCTGCCATTGAATATTATCCAAGTATTAATCTACGCCCAGGCCTTTTCCCCAAATCACATTTCCTAACAGAATTACTACTCTCCCAAGCAAAGGTACACAACTGTATCAAAAAAAGAAAAAAAATCAAAAGTAAATGGTTGAATTCATCAACACAACGATAAAAACAATATTTCCACACGTGATAGTACTTGACAATATGAATACAATAGCATTTTCTAAATTCTTCTTGTTGCTAAGGACATTTTGTTTTGTTGCTAATAGTTACTTTGTTTTAATAAATTCATTTCGTTTTTGCCTTGAAAAAGTTCACATTCGACGAAACACAGCTAATAATACAGTTTTCCTATTGTCTTCTTTACAGGTTAACTCTGAGAATTTTTTCATATATAGTTATGTACATACATATATACTTATGGATGTTTGTATACAACATAATCTTATTCCATTACTTGATAAAAACTTCTTGTACACCAAGCATTTTAACGTCAAACATTGAATTTATCCTCAATAGAATGAATTATAGGAAGGTTCATGAAAAAAACATTCTTTACTCAGCACAAATGGAGAAATAAGCATAAGTCCACAAATGAATCCACTTGAGTGAGTGGAATTTAAATAAACACATTACACTTCAAATGATGAAAAGCAACACTCATTTATCCTACACTGAGCAATTAAATATTTGAAAAAAAAGGTAATAATAAAAAAAGGAACTTTACTTTAATTGAAAAAATGCTTGGAATATATACTGGATTGATGAAAGGAAAACCATTTTATATTCAAGATTCAGTCATTGTCAATTGTTTTGTTTTTTTTGTTTTTTTAAAATTTTGGCATTGTACATTTTAGGGTTTTCTTATTGTGGAAAAATTCTTCACCCAAGAACAATTACAATCCTGTTGCAATGATATTCAGTTGATACTTAGGCAAAAAAGCTGTATGATGCTGGGAAAATCAAACCTATTATTTTTATTGCTTAGATATTTTAAATATAAATCATTTTCTTTTAATATATGTATATATATTAGTAATAATAATGTTAGGAAGCAATGGTTGCTTCCCTTTTGAATGTACAATTTGCAGTTCTTTTGAAGATGTGGTTGTTTTAAAAAATTAATTATTAAAAAAATGTTGTGTGAATAAGACATCTTCCTATCTTGTCATTTTGTGAGACAATGCCGGCTTTATGTAATGGCATTGGTGTGCTACTGCTATCAACAATCTTTGTCTTAGTCCACAGACGGAACATGTTATTAGAAGTAGTGTCAAAAGTGACAGAAATATTATTTAAAAAAAAGGTTGATTAATTCTAAAAAAATGTCATTAGTATAGATGCAATAGAGCTTCAATTTCACAAAACCAAAAGCATGGTTAATATTGAGACAACAGTTTTTAAGATAGAGAGTGAGGTTCAGATTGAATGAAGACTCAAGGCAGTTAAATACTGTAGGAATATTATTATTATTATTAATAATAAAAATAAAATAATAATGAACATTTTAAATAAAAACAATAACAAAAGTGTTGCATAAAATAAATTAAATAAAAATTAAAAATACTAAATATACTCCCAGCATGCAACAAAAACTGTTCCTGCCAGAAATACGGACATCCCGCCAAAAATGTTAAATTTAGTCTCTTCACCACGAACCTTGTTACAGGCAACATGTGTCCAACTTCTCTCTGTGATATGGCTTGTAATAATATGGAGTAAATTATCCCTTTTATCACATGTAAAACAATTGTAACCTAAAAAATACACTCACCAATATGCACAAGAAAAATATTAATGAATTGTATGAAATTAATATACAATTTACCATGCTTTTCCTGTTATGCCTGTACGTTTTATTTCCTGTCAAGTATGCCTTATCTCTGTGAACACAAGGTTAATTTCTGTTGCCATGATGTGAGTAATGACTCCACAATACTTTATTATATATGGGCTAACAAAAATATGTAGCTATTTCTCAAGAGAAAAATTTAAAATCAGGAAAAGCAAAATTTGGCATGTATTCGACAGAAATGAAATTCACAAGTGTCTGATGAATCCAGATCAAATATGAAAATTAAATGTATAAACAAAAAAGAATTCAAAGTATTTGGCATTTGCTTTTCATTAAAACCACTATCACTTTTCTCTCTCTCGTCTCTCTACACTTCTCTCTTAGCTAATGAGAAAGCAATCCTCAAATAAAAAAAGAGGAAGAAGAAAAGAGTGAACATGATTGCAAAATGGCGGTTGTTTGCTGGTCCATGAGTCTAGTTATTTTGACTAGAAATCTACCAAAATCAGAGAGGTTCTATGTATAACTTCGGCTGAAAGGATTTTGACTTAAAAAAATGAAAGAGACTTTTGATGTTAGATGAAACCAGGCTTTGT
This sequence comes from Acanthosepion esculentum, assembly GCA_964036315.1. Lineage (NCBI taxonomy): Eukaryota > Metazoa > Mollusca > Cephalopoda > Sepiida > Sepiidae > Acanthosepion > Acanthosepion esculentum. The sequence goes on from OZ038493.1 coordinate 88,844,827, forward strand.
GCCAATAATCTGGAGCCCTTTTTTAAGGGGATGTAAACAGATAGCTGAGAGGCAGAGACAGAGAAAGGCCTGTCAGAGAAATCAGGCAAGCATGTCATGTGTAGAAACTAAGTGGTCATCTGCTTAAGACTTTTTCTGCTCTTTCTGAGGGCCGAGAATACACACATATCGATGCTGCAACCTATTTCCAAAGTAATCGTACTCCCAACATCAGCCAATAAGATGACGACTACTACCAAAGTAGCTTTGTAAACTATCAAATAGTGGAACAAACTTTTACTAACCAAATTACAAAGGACTTGCCTCAAACAAAGTTAAATAAGTAAATATATATTATTTGTTTATAACTGATTCTGTTTGTTAATTTTTGAAGTTTCTGATAAATATTGCTAAGAACCTCTGGCACTTCTCCACTGTGTGAGATTCCACCAGAGAACACAAAACATGTGAGAAACAATTGAGATGTAAACTAGAGTGTGCTATATGAATGACGCTTAGAGTAAATGAGCCAGAAATAGGATTATCTCACTTGGCTTCCAAAAACCCTGTTAGGTTGAAAATATTTCCTGCTTCAGGCTCTCTCTTCTTTTTTGCACCAAGATGTAGAACCATTTGATAATTACATTCACACTGAAGAATGTTGGTTTCCTTGGCTCCCTAATGAGTGGAAACTCTTCCCACTTTTCAACACATTCTTTGAAGACCTCAACCCATGAAGTCACACTTTCTCTTGGTTGTTCCAACTCAGTGCAAGGCTGACTTGAGCGTGATCATTGTAACAATGCTTATACCTAATCTCGGAATCAAGAAAAAGAAAATGACCATACCCATAACCATGTTTAAACCTCTCAGTGATAAAGTAAATACAAACATTTCTTTGGTTGTTCGAACTCTGTGCAAAAGGTGTCTTGAGCTCGACCATTAATACAATGCTTATACTTACTCGAATTCCTGGATCAAAAAGAAAACAGACATATCCAAGAGAGATTAAGAGCTTTGTTTCAATACAGTCACTATAAAAATGACAATAAATGATCCGTAAAAGAAAGCCAACTTTTTCAATCTATTTCATTTTTATTTTGAAAAGAAAGGAAGATGATTAGTAATAATAATGTTAGGAAGTGATAGTTGCTTTTCAAAAGATTGTGTTTTGACGAAAGAAGGTGAAAAACTGTCAACAAGAGTATTTCTGGAAGATAATGCTTTAAGGCAAACATTTTTTGTAATTATAATGTTCAATAGCAAGAGATAAAGCATTGATAATAAAATTAAATGTTCATTTACCCATCCCTACTATGAGTTTTGCAGAGATTACATCCACTCTTCAGGAGATGTGTGAGTGAAATTGAATTTATTTACAGAAATCATTTCCTACAAAAGTATCAAATATAAAAATAATAAAAAAGAAAATATGATTTCTGCAAATAAATTCAATTTTACTATGTAGCCACCCACCTGACAAGTGACGTAAACTGTTTGAAACTCAGAGTAGTGACAGATAAATGAATGTTTTATTTGTTATTGCAATAATAATAATGGATGCTCATACCTGTGCTAGGGTGGCTAGCCTATCCCTACTGCAGACACCTTCCCAGGCACAATTGTGCTTGTTCAACACCCATAGAGCTTACCTATTATGCTGAGGAGACTGTTTCAGAGATAAAGCACATCATTTCACATGACCAACAGTTTAAACAAGACCTGTTTTCTCGGTTATGTTGACTGTGTTAACACAACCATTGACAATTCCATCTACGCAATTTCACTCACAGCATTTGCATCAACCCATGGTTTGGTTTTCAGGCACATTCCAATGGTGCAGGATGCTGGGATCAAGAGGTCACAACAGAAAGAGGGATCATTATTTCAACTTAGAGCTAAAGAGATCAATTAGAAAAGATCCAACTCAATTCACATGAGAGAGGTGTTTCACTAAAGAGCAGTGAAAAAAACTTGAAAATCAAATCATATGTGAGGCACCTTTTTACTCCAGGACAGAAGGTTAGAAGTTTACAGAAGGCAAAGATCATCTTGTATAAGTTGGAAAATTATCCTGTAATATATATATATTTGAACTTTATTTAAACCCTTCATGAACTTTTGATTCTTGAACATGTCATTTTTGTTTATGATCAATTTCATCACAATTCTTCTGTTAAGTTTGAAAAGTAATTATACATGCTTATTGCACAAAGTATAGTGCAGTAATGTTATAAAAAACTCAGAGAATTCCAGTAAGATATCTTTAATCATTTCTAAGATACAATGGTTCAAAGCTTAATCTAATAATTGAACAATTTTGCTTTTACACCTGGTGTGTGTATATATATATATATATATATATATATATATACATATATATGTGTGAATGTGAACATTGAAATAAGCACCCAGTGGTGACAGTCTTTTTTCATGCTTAAACACCATTGTTTAAACATGAAAAAAGACTGTCACTACTGGATGTTGACCTCAATGTCCATTTTTAGATTTACATATATATATATATATATTGGTTTTAGTGAAAGATGACTGCCAAGGTACTGTGATTAAGCTTTTTGTTTATTTTTCATGTGTTTGTACAAGTGTTTTCCTTTCTGGACACAAAGTGTTTAAAAACTTAAATTCTGCATATCCGAGCACTTTTGGCTATTCTTTTAGCCTTCATCATGGATAATCTTCATTTTTAATTTTTAACTGACTGTGTTTTTTTTATGTATGTGTTTCACATTACAGAAATATTTTATTTTCCAAACATGGGCAGCACATTGTGGCTCTGTTCAGATGGTACCCAACTGACCTTACTATACAGTGCAGTTGACAAAAACAATCTTTTTTTTTTGTTGTTTTACATGTAGATGAGGCTATTATACTTGTACTTTCGCTGAAGCTCAACTTCTTGAGAGCACCTATCTGCAGCTGCTTGGTCTCACGCTGACTGCTGACCTGAGATGAAACAAATACATAGAGTCAATTGCTTCATCCACCTCAAGGAAAGTTGGCTCCTTTCACGGTAATTTCTCCAATGAGCTGCTTTTGCTGGTTCCAAGACTTCATGAATTCAAACCGTCCTTGCATTTTTATATAAAAATAGAAAAATCAGCTATTTTTCCATGATATTTCCATTTTGTCTACAAATACTTAAATCTACTATTATTGTAGAGTAATAATCTTCTCTACTATTGTGGCAATAGACTATTCCTACTTAGAAATATGGCTAGTAGCCACATTAGTGTAGGATTTGAGGAGTTGATTTACTCAAATTTTACCATTCTCTATGAGTATTTAATAAAACTCTTCTTACTTTTACTTAGTTGCTCTTCTGTACCTTCACTACTCTAAGTATGGCTTTCCTATTTTGAACAAAGACAAAACTAACACAACTGCAATGATTTTCCTATTTTTATACAATTTTGTATAAAAATAGGAAAATCATTTACAATATATTTTAATCTTTTTATAACAAAGTAGGAAAACAGATACATTTGCACATGATTTTGACTTGTATAAAAATAGGAAAAATTCACTAATTTGACACCGTGTTTTCTTTCTTATATAAAAGTAAGAAAATGAACTACTTTTATTCAAGATTTTGTTTTTTTATAAAAATAGGAGTTTTACTTTCTTTTATTAAAATAGGTAAACCCACTGCTTTTACACTAGATTTAAATATTTTATATGAAAATAGAAAATTCAGTTATTTTACACATTATTCTTACATTTTGTATAAAAATAGCTAAAGTTACTACATTAACACTATATTTTTACCCTTTTATATAAAAGTAGAAAAATCAGTTTCTTTTACATGTTTTTAATATTAATGTAAAATATGTAAACCTACAACTTTTATACAATATTTTAACATTTTATATAAAAATACGAAATTCAGCTATTTTAAAAATGATAAAGAAAAACTACTTAAGATTTTTACGTTTTACATAAAATTAGTAAAATCTACTTCAACATTATATGTTTATGTTTATGTTTTTATATGCTTTTACACTTGATTTGAACATTTTGTAGAAAATTAGGTAAATCTACTACTTTTATATTATAAATTTTTATATAAAAAGAGGAAAATCTATTACTTTTACAGATTCTACATTTTGCATCAAAATTGTAACGTCTACTTTTACATGATATTATATTTTTATGTAAAAATAGGAAAAATCTGTCATTTTACAAGATTTTACATTTTTGCATAAAAAATAGCAAAATTTGCTACTTTACACTATATTTTAACATTTTTACATAAAAATAGTAAAGTCTACTGCACTCACATTATAGTTTTATGTAAAAATAGGAAAATTAGCTACTTTAACACAAAATTTTAACATTTCTTGCATAAAGTAAATCTACTAGTTTTACACTATCTTTTAACTTTCTTATATGAAAAGATGAAAATCAGCTACTTTTACACGAGATATTTACTTTTTTGCATGAAAATAAAAAAAAATCTACATTTACAATATACTTTAATATTTTTATGTCAAAATTGGAAAATCAATTACTTTTACACATGAATTTAATAGTTTTTGTATAAAAATAGGAAAATCTTCCTTTCACTATAAATTTTTTTATGTAAAAAGAGAAAAGTCAACTACTTTTACAAGATTTGACATTTTTTTTTTTACTTCAAACCAATAGTAAAATATACTGCTTTTCTATTAAATTTTTATATTTCCATGTAAAAATAGGAAAATCAGCTGCTTTTATACATGATTTTTAAATTTTCTGTATAAAAATATATAACTTTACTTTTATTGTATATCGTAACTTTTTATAAAAACTGGAAGTTCAGCTACTTTACTCTATATTTGTAGTTTAAGTTTTTTACATTTTTGTATAAAAATACAAAAATGAGTCATATTATGCAAAAGTTTTATTTTTGTTATATCAATATAAAAATGAGCTCATTTCACAAAAGATAAAGTTTTTTATTTATTTAAATCTTTTACAATGGATTTTTACTTTAAAAATTAAAATAATTACACTTGATTTTTGTTTTTATTTAAAATAAAGTGTCACTGCCGATACTGGTGTTTGAACACAGATCACCAGAGAGCAAACGCAGGCGATATTCCAGACACGGTGTTATTCTATAAATACTCAGCTGAGTGTTTACAGAATAACACCAAACCTGAACACTGTGTCTGGAATATCACCTGCATTTGCTATCTGGTGATCTGTGTTCAAACTCCAGTATCGGCAGTGGCATTTTATTCTTATGTTATATAAGAATAAAAGGGATATTTTTTTTTCCATTGACACCAATATTACGCCTTGGCAATGATTATTATTTTTAAAAGTGATGATTAAAATTGTAATAAAACCTAAACATATGAAAGTGAATTTATATATTTTTTTTTGTTCTTGAGAGATTTAAAAAAAAATAATAAACACTTCATAAAATGGTAAATAATAAGGATTTCCTTACAGTTGATTAACATATTTTAATAATTTTAATAATTTAGTAAATATTTATAAATTTATAATAATAATTTATAATAAATCATAATAAATTTATAAATAAATACAATAAATATAATATAAATAAATTTATAATAATAATTTTAATAATTTTGTAAATATTTATAAATTTATGAATAAAAAATTGTTTCTGTATTTATTTCTTTATAAATTAGTAAATGCTAAATATTGCATTGCATTAGTTTTAATACAACTGTATTGGATTTTAGAAAATTGTAAATGTAAAATTATTCTTGTAAATAAACAATCTAGTAAATAAATAGTATTTAATATTTTTGTTGTAAATTCTGAAAACCCAAAAAGTGTATAAATTCACTTTCATATGTTTAATTTTTATTAAAATTCTAATCATTGGTTTTTAAAACAATAAACAATGCTGAGGAGTGAAGGTAGTTAAAATAATAGCAGTGTCAAGAGAAAAACCAACCTTTTGACACCTCATTTTTTTTGCAGGCAGAAAGGTCCAAGTTTGCCGGTATGCTTAATTTAAATGAATTGACGTGGATTTTACTATAAAAAGCATTGAAAATCAGAAGGAAAGGAGTAGTCAGTGGTGAGGATTTATAGCAAGTGTTACTAACAGAATATTTAATGTAAAAATATATTTCTAAGGATTTACTATAGACAATGCAGTGAAATTCAAGAAGAAAGCGATAGTCAATGGCTATGAATTAAGGCAAGTGCGACTGATAAAATGTTAAATACAAATGAATTGCTAAGGGTTTTTACTATATAAAAATGACTAAAAATCAGAAGGAAAGGTATAGTCAGTGGTCAGCAATTAAGACAAGCGTTACTTAGAGAAAAGCTATTATAACTTTCTGTTTCATTACGTATATGAAATAAACAAATTGGTTGTCTTGCTCTGTCCATAGATAAAATCACTACAAGACAGAGGCGATTTTTAAAAAAATAAAAATATAATAAAAACGAAAACTCTTCAACTAATTTGAAAGTCTATGAATAGACGTTATAAAAATGGGTTTTATTTTTGACTGAGAGAGGAGCAATGAAATCTTGCATAGATTTTCTCGTATTTCTCGATGATGTCTTTGGTCAAGGAAGGAGTGTATTTGGCCAGAACATGTTGGAAGTGCTGCGTGGTAACTGTCTGGGTCAGCATCCCCTCGAGAGTGAGGGCATGTAAAGCCGCCTGGAAAATAAAATAGAAAAATAGACAAATTTATATCTTACTATAGAGTGGTCGTTTTGTCTGTAAGGTCGGTTACATTTTGTCTGCACTAGAGTTATCTCCCTTGCAATGGTGATAAAGCTTCTTTATAGCATTAAAGTCTAAAAAATGTCATAATTTTTATGTAGGCAACCTCCAAAGAAATCGCTAAAGAAGAGAATACATTATGAAAAAAATGCACACAACATAATAAAAACAAAATTTTATCATCAAAATCTTTGTGCTTTTATTAAAAATAAAAATAAAAGGATTTTCTTATATTTTTTTTTTTTATCCTTTTTAGAACCTTGTAAATTTTGAATAAAAATATTTTCGGGTGTCAACACGGGGTCATAAATTTGTACAGGAAAGTTGAGCTCATTTTTATGGCGAAAAACACACTTATTTGAAAAAATTTTGCAAATATCAGATAAATGTTAGATTTTAATAAAACTTTCAGAACTTAATCAGAAATGAATGAAATTATTTTTCAAATGTTTCTTTTTTAAAAAATCTTAGTAAAAAAATTATTTTTTATTTCACAATCTCTTACTCAGCATTCATTTAATTTCATGAAGTTTTGAGAAATTCTTTTTTTATTGCTCAATGCTTATATTAATTATAAGGACAAGTCCTCGGGGAATTTGAATCATCAATTTTTTTCAGTCAAACAGAGCCCCAGTTACAGAAAATCTGCTCTGAATCGTAAAATAAAAAATGTAACAGAACTAAGATATTATTTAATTAGCAAAGCTTTTAATTGCTTTCGTGAATAAAATGTACTATGGACACAAAGTAAGGGGTCGGTTTTTTATTGTTACTAAGTAATAAACTGATCCCCCAGAATTAATGCATGTTAATATTGAAAGAACATATTTCAAGATCAAGATACAAAAACCTTCTAATATTAGTCAAAACTTAAGAAAATGTGTCATAATGTTTTTTTTATGTAATCAGTAAACTAGTATTAAGAGAAGATACTTGTGAACATAAAGTGGAGGATCGGTTTTATGTTATTATTAAGTAATAAACTGATCCCTCATAATTACTTGATGATCACATAATTACTACATATTAATATAATAATTGGAAAATTATATTTAAAAACTCACATTTATAAACCTTGGCATAATAATAGACACTTAATAAATATGTCATCCTTTTTTATGACATATGTAGAGTAATATTATGATAAGAGTTTAGTGAACATAAAATGAGGGTTTGATTTTTTATTGTTATTAATTAATAAACTGATCCCCCGAAATTACCATATATTAATATAATATTCAGAAAAATAAATTTGCATGTTAAAAACTTAAGAAAATATAATCATTTTTGATGTAGTGAAATGATTATATTGATCCATTTTTAAAATTTTTTTTTTATCAAGTTCACTCCAAACAAGGCATTAAAGCCACTGAGACACAAGAGGTTACTGGGCGTGGAAGAATTAGAAAACTGAAACACCACTAAGGAGCAAGTACAACAGGAGGACATTAGATAGTGATTGACATTGCATTTAAATTCTTGAAGATTAAAGTCGGTTGGAAAGCAAAATGCTGGAAGAGAGTCCCACAAGCAAGAAGTGTGACAAAAGAGACTGTTAAATAATTTCATGCTAATTCTTCTTTTCACTATGGTACATAGACTTTATGAATTTAAGTGCAGTACTAGATTGGTGGCAAGGCCTCATCATTTTACAGTTGAAATGGCTAGATGTAACCGTAAGTTCTATGCTAACAGTTTCTTCTCTCGCATAAGATTCACTTATTGGCATCTCGGCTTCAGTCACTTTCCTACCACCATAATGTAGCTTTCCTGTGCCTTTCCTTTAAATAATTTCATGCTAATTCTTCTTTTCACTATGGTACATAGACTTTATGAATTTAAGCGCAGTACTAGATTGGTGTCAAGGTCTCATCATTTGACAGTTGAAATGGCTAGATGTAACCGTAAGTTCTATGCTAACAGTTTCTTCTCTCGCACTACTCACTTGTGGAACTCTCTTCCAAATTTCAGCTTCTCAGTCAACTTGGATCTTCAAAAAATTAATTGCAATGTCAATCTTTATCTTCTGTATTCTTAATTCCTGTTCTTTTATTGTTCTCTCTCCTTAATAGTGATTTCTTTTTCTCATATTCTCTCATACTCAGTAAATCCATTGTGTCTTAGTGGCTTTATTGCCATGCCTGTAGTGAAATGATTAAAAAAATGCAATTAAAATGATTTGTTTAAATTTACTTTAAACAAAATCGTCTTTATGCCATGTAACAGTAAATGTGAAACTTTGAGGACAGTCCAATAGTTTGCTTGGAACTGACAAGGAAACTGACACTTACAATAAGGAACAATTGAAATTCCTAGGACACATATTGAGGAAGGAATACCTAGAGAATTTAACACTCAAAAGGATATATTTACCGTAAGAGAAGCAGGGGGAATCAACATGTAACCTACTTGATGAGTTTGTGTAAATGGTTGGTGGAACAAGAAGAAAGGATCGTAAATGTTGAAATGTTATTTAGAGCAGCAAAAAATAGGAAGTTGTGGAGGACCGTTATTGCTCGCGTCCTGAAAGGACAGGGCACATACAAAGAAGGAGAAGCAAATGAATGGCAGAGCAGTGACAAAGAAGGATGATAAAGAGTCAGAAGTTACTTAGAACAGCAAAAGAGAGGAAGATGTGGAGGGTCGTAATCGCTCATGTCTTAAACGGACAGGGCAGATAAAAGGAGGAGAAGCAAATGGATAGCAGAACAGAGACAGAGACAGATGGTAAAAGGACAAAATTTATTTAGAGCAACAAAAACAGGAAGTTGTGGAGGGCCATAATCACCCATGCCTTTTCAGGACATGGTATATAAAAGAAGAAGAAGCAGCAGCAAATGGATGACACAATAGGGGCAGAGAGGGATAGTAAAAAGTCAAAAGTTACTTACAGAAACAAGACAGGAAGTTGTGGAGAGTCATAATCGCCCACGTCCTGAAGGGACATGGCACATAAAAGAAGATTATAAATAAGCCATAAATATTAAGTTTCAGAGTCAAACAAGACATTTTAAAGTTTTTAAATCAATGCTCAGTCAACAGGTTAAATCTATAATAAATAAAACATTTTTAGATAAAGCTTTATGTAATCTATAAAATCCCTGAAAATTAATTCAATATATAAAGTTGGTTGTCTGTGTATGCGTAAAAATATTATGTAAAACTGTTAAATCACATTAATGCAGTCTTCTTATTTAAATCTACCAGCATGTGTCTTATATCTGGCCCAACTTAAAAGTTCTTGGAAATAACTAATTTTTTTTTTTTTTTTTTTTTTTACAGTAAGATTCAAACTGTCAAATCCCCAGGCCCAGGGCCACTCAAGGTAGAGGATTATGTTAAGGGGTAGTTTATATGGATAGGAGTGGAAACTAACAGTTAACTCAAGACTTGAACAGATTACGATTACAGTGATCGGAGAAAGATCCTTTTGGGAGTTTCAAAATATTGGCAGGAGGCATCTAATGAATTAGTTATCTTTTAACCAGTAAAATACAGTAATTTTTCATTTCTGAAGTATTTATTTTTTTAAGGTTTTGTTCATAAAAATAACCTACATTTATTGGAATTATTTAAAGAAAATGTAAAATAAATTAGAAATAAAGGCTCTCTGATTAGGTAAAACTGGGGATAGTTTATAAAGTCTATATAAATAAAACTTATCCTTATTTCTGAATCCAAATTAACATGTCTCTAATTTTAAATTAGTTCTCCATTCATATTAATGAGGAATTTGTCATGATTAGTAAGGATTCTAGGCTGCAATAAGGTTAATTTCTCTTCTAATTATTATATTCTAAATAGTTACCATAAATTTGGTACTTCTTCTCAGTCTGCAATGAATTCATTATGATTAGTAAGGTTTTCATAAAGAATTATGCTATTGATTAGGTAAACTTGGGGATAGTGGGGAGAGCTATGAATTACAAGGATAAGATTTTTCTGATTTCTTCCTTCAAAATACTGACAGGAGGCATTTAAAGCTATTTGTCCATAGCTGGGACCCCCCTAACAGGTGCTACCACTCCGGGTCAGGGTGGACCTGGGAACACCAGCAATTAAGAGGTGGTTCCACACTCTTCAAAACCTCCTGATCAGGCCTTGCTGCTGGATGTAGTTTATCGTCTTACCCAGGACGCGGATGCAGTTTAACGTCATACCCAGGGCATATGATTAGTAAGCATTCTAGGCTGCAATAAGGTTACGTTTCAGTCGTATTATTCACTCTAATTTCTCTTCTAATTATTATATTCTAAATATTTATCATAAATTTGGTACTTCTTCTCAGTCTGTGATGAATTTATTATGATTAGTCAGGTTTTCATGAAGAATTATGCTTTTGATTAGGTAAACTTGGGGATAGTGGGGAGAGCTATGAATTACAATGATAAAATTTTTTTTCCAATTTCTTCCTTCAAAATACTGACAGGAGGCATCTAATGAATTGGAATCTCTTATAACCAGTAAAATACAGTCATTTTTTCATTTCTGAAGTATGTTTTTTTTAGGTTTTGTTCATAAGAATAATCTACATTTAATTTAAGGAAAAGTAAAATAAATAAAAAATAAAGGTTCCCTTTGTACATAATAAGACTTAAACAGAAGACTGAATTGTCTAGGCTTTAATATTTTGTTTTAATGATGTTTTTTTTGACACTGAATAAATGAAAAGAGTGCTGAACTACGACATACTATCCGTGAAAGCTGGGCAATTTCCTTACAGATGAAGACAAGACTTGACCTCGCAGAGAGGTCGCCAATAAAAGAATGCTGAGAACACCATGGATGGAGCATGTGAACAACAAGGAGGTTTCAAAGAAAAATGGAAATAAAAAGACACTTCCAATCAGAAAGAGACAGATTTTCGGACACATGAGGAAAGAGAAGCTGGGCAATACGATCCCCACAATACATTCAAAGCGAGAGAGGCGAATAAGCTACCCAATAAGCGTGTATAAATGGATGGTAGAACAAAGAATGTAAGACGACAAGCATTAATACAAGCTACAAAAGACAGGAAGGTGTGGAGAGCCATGATCGCCTATGTCCTGCAGGGATATGGCACATACGAAAGGAATAAATAAATACAAAATAAAAATATACTTTTTTTATTTGGGGAGGAGAGTTGAGATACTGTTTAGCAAACTTACGTATTTTTCCTCATGTGGCTTGATATTCTTTGCCACATGAGGAAATCCTTTCCTTCTTCAGAAAAATTAAATGAAAGTAAGTGACATGTGGCTTAAATGGTTGCCCAATTTACAATGTACATCTGAGGCATAAACTGGACCATAATTTTGTGTCCATATTTATGACAGTGAAAGTATAAATTACAATGGCAATAATTTAATATTACTAAACTGAGCCGTTATTTCCTAACTGTGAAATTTGGAAAAAAAAAAACATTAATTTCTGCATTTATAGGTTGTCATCTTGGTCTCACACTTTTACTGTTGAAACGGTTAAATGTAACCACCTCATCTACTCCAACAGCTTCTTATCACGCACTTCCTGACAGTGGAACTACCTTCCTCTTACTTGCTTCCCTGATAGCTATAATCTTCATATATTTAAATGTAATGTCAATTGACATCTTCAGAGGCCTTGATCTTAATCCCTGTCCTTCTCTTTATCCTTTCCTCAAACACGCCTCTTTACTCTAATCTCACTCTCTGTAACCCCTTGCATGCTAGTGGCACTCCTGCATTGCTTGGGGTGAAATGCTGAAAAAATGTTTCCTCTCGTCTTTCAATTTAATCTGATTATTAAAGTAGCCATTCTTCTATATTATTCTACCTCTGTCCCATAATGATTGTTCCATTTAGTTTATGAAATATGTACATAAATGGAACAATCATTATGGGACTGTGAGGGGCAAATGTTTCCTCTCTTCTTTCAATTTAATCTGATTATTAAAGTAGCCATTCTTCTATATTATATTACCTCTGTCCCATAATGATTGTTCCATTTAGTCGATGAAATATGTACATAAATGGAACAATCATTATGGGACTGTGAGGGGCAAATGTTTCCTCTTGTCTTTCAATTTAATCTGATTATTAAAGTAGCCATTCTTCTATATTATTCTACCTCTGGCCCATAATGATTGTTCCATTTAGTCTATGAAATATGTACATAAATGGAACAATCATTATGGGACAGTGAGGGTCAAATGTTTCCTCTTGTCTTTCAATTTAATCTGATTATTAAAGTAGCCATTCTTCTATATTATTCTACCTCTGTCCCATAATGATTGTTCCATTTAGTTTATGAAATATGTACATAAATGGAACAATCATTATGGGACTGTGAGGGGCAAATGTTTCCTCTTGTCTTTCAATTTAATCTGATTATTAAAGTAGCCATTCTTCTATATTATTCTACCTCTGTCCCATAATGATTGTTCCATTTAGTTTATGAAATATGTACATAAATGGAACAATCATTATGGGACTGTGAGGGGCAAATGTTTCCTCTTGTCTTTCAATTTAATCTGATTATTAAAGTAGCCATTCTTCTATATTATTCTACCTCTGGCCCATAATGATTGTTCCATTTAGTCTATGAAATATGCACATAAATGGAACAATCATTATGGGACAGTGAGGGTCAAATGTTTCCTCTTGTCTTTCAATTTAATCTGATTATTAAAGTAGCCATTCTTCTATATTATTCTACCTCTGTCCCATAATGATTGTTCCATTTAGTTTATGAAATATGTACATAAATGGAACAATCATTATGGGACTGTGAGGGGCAAATGTTTCCTCTTGTCTTTCAATTTAATCTGATTATTAAAGTAGCCATTCTTCTATATTATTCTACCTGTCCCATAATGATTGTTCCATTTAGTTTATGAAATATGTACATAAATGGAACAGTCATTATGGGACTGTGAGGGTCAAATGTTTCCTCTTGTCTTTCAATTTAATCTGATTATTACAGTAGCCATTCTTCTATATTATTCTACCTCTGTCCCATAATGATTGTTCCATTTAGTCTATGAAATATGTACATAAATGGAACAATCAATATGGGACTGTGAGGGGCAAATGTTTCCTCCTGTCTTTCAATTTAATCTGATTATTAAAGTAGCCATTCTTCTATATTATTCTACCTCTGTCCCATAATGATTGTTCCATTTAGTTTATGAAATATGTACATAAATCGAACAATCATTATGGGACTGTGAGGGGCAAATGTTTCCTCTTGTCTTTCAATTTAATCTGATTATTAAAGTAGCCATTCTTCTATATTATTCTACCTCTGTCCCATAATGATTGTTCCATTTAGTCTATGAAATATGTACATAAATGGAACAATCATTATGGGACTGTGAGGGGCAAATGTTTCCTCTTGTCTTTCAATTTAATCTGATTATTAAAGTAGCCATTCTTCTATATTATTCTACCTCTGTCCCATAAAGATTGTTCCATTTAGTTTATGAAATATGTACATAAATGGAACAATCATTATGGGACTGTGAGGGGCAAATGTTTCCTCTTGTCTTTCAATTTAATCTGATTATTAAAGTAGCCATTCTTCTATATTATTCTACCGCTGTCCCATAATGATTGTTCCATTTAGTTTATGAAATATGTACATAAATGGAACAATTATTATGGGACTGTGAGGGGCAAATGTTTCCTCTTGTCTTTCAATTTAAACTGATTATTAAAGTAGCCATTCTTCTATATTATTCTATCTCTGTCCCATAATGATTGTTCCATTTAGTTTATGAAATATGTACATAAATGGAACAATCATTATGGGACTGTGAGGGGCAAATGTTTCCTCTTGTCTTTCAATTTAATCTGATTATTAAAGTAGCCATTCTTCTATATTATTCTACCTCTGTCCCATAATGATTGTTCCATTTAGTCTATGAAATATGTACATAAATGGAACAATCAATATGGGACTGTGAGGGGCAAATGTTTCCTCTTGTCTTTCAATTTAATCTGATTATTAAAGTAGCCATTCTTCTATATTATTCTACCGCTGTCCCATAATGATTGTTCCATTTAGTTTATGAAATATGTACATAAATGGAACAATCATTATGGGACTGTGAGGGGCAAATGTTTCCTCTCTTCTTTCAATTTAATCTGATTATTAAAGTAGCCATTCTTCTATATTATTCTACCTCTGTCCCATAATGATTGTTCCATTTAGTTTATGAAATATGTACATAAATGGAACAATCATTATGGGACTGTGAGGGGCAAATGTTTCCTCTTGTCTTTCAATTTAAACTGATTATTAAAGTAGCCATTCTTCTATATTATTCTATCTCTGTCCCATAATGATTGTTCCATTTAGTTTATGAAATATGTACATAAATGGAACAATCATTATGGGACTGTGAGGGGCAAATGTTTCCTCTTGTCTTTCAATTTAATCTGATTATTAAAGTAGCCATTCTTCTATATTATTCTACCTCTGTCCCATAATGATTGTTCCATTTAGTCTATGAAATATGTACATAAATGGAACAATCAATATGGGACTGTGAGGGGCAAATGTTTCCTCTTGTCTTTCAATTTAATCTGATTATTAAAGTAGCCATTCTTCTATATTATTCTACCTCTGTCGCATAATGATTGTTCCATTTAGTTTATGAAATATGTACATAAATGGAACAATCATTATGGGACTGTGAGGGGCAAATGTTTCCTCTTGTCTTTCAATTTAATCTGATTATTAAAGTAGCCATTCTTCTATATTATTCTACCGCTGTCCCATAATGATTGTTCCATTTAGTTTATGAAATATGTACATAAATGGAACAATTATTATGGGACTGTGAGGGGCAAATGTTTCCTCTTGTCTTTCAATTTAATCTGATTATTAAAGTAGCCATTCTTCTATATTATTCTACCTCTGTCCCATAATGATTGTTCCATTTAGTTTATGAAATATGTACATAAATGGAACAATCATTATGGGACTGTGAGGGGCAAATGTTTCCTCTTGTCTTTCAATTTAATCTGATTATTAAAGTAGCCATTCTTCTATATTATTCTACCTCTGTCCCATAATGATTGTTCCATTTAGTTTATGAAATATGTACATAAATGGAACAATCATTATGGGACTGTGAGGGGCAAATGTTTCCTCTTGTCTTTCAATTTAATATGATTATTAAAGTAGCCATTCTTCTATATTATTCTACCTCTGTCCCATAATGATTGTTCCATTTAGTTTATGAAATATGTACATAAATGGAACAATCATTATGGGACTGTGAGGGGCAAATGTTTCCTCTTGTCATTCAATTTAATATGATTATTAAAGTAGCCATTCTTCTATATTATTCTACCTCTGTCCCATAATGATTGTTCCATTTAGTCTATGAAATATGTACATAAATGGAACAATCAATATGGGACTGTGAGGGGCAAATGTTTCCTCTTGTCTTTCAATTTAATCTGATTATTAAAGTAGCCATTCTTCTATATTATTCTACCTCTGTCCCATAATGATTGTTACATTTAGTTTATGAAATATGTACATAAATGGAACAATCATTATGGGACTGTGAGGGGCAAATGTTTCCTCTTGTCTTTCAATTTAATCTGATTATTAAAGTAGCCATTCTTCTATATTATTCTACCTCTGTCCCATAATGATTGTTCCATTTAGTTTATGAAATATGTACATAAATGGAACAATCATTATGGGACTGTGAGGGGCAAATGTTTCCTCTTGTCTTTCAATTTAATCTGATTATTAAAGTAGCCATTCTTCTATATTATTCTACCTCTGTCCCATAATGATTGTTCCATTTAGTTTATGAAATATGTACATAAATGGAACAATCATTATGGGACTGTGAGGGGCAAATGTTTCCTCTTGTCTTTCAATTTAATCTGATTATTAAAGTAGCCATTCTTCTATATTATTCTACCTCTGTCCCATAATGATTGTTCCATTTAGTTTATGAAATATGTACATAAATGGAATAATCATTATGGGACTGTGAGGGGCAAATGTTTCCTCTTGTCTTTGAATTTAATCTGATTATTAAAGTAGCCATTCTTCTATATTATTCTACCTCTGTCCCATAATGATTGTTCCATTTAGTTTATGAAATATGTACATAAATGGAACAATCATTATGGGACTGTGAGGGGCAAATGTTTCCTCTTGTCTTTCAATTTAATATGATTATTAAAGTAGCCATTCTTCTATATTATTCTACCTCTGTCCCATAATGATTGTTCCATTTAGTCTATGAAATATGTACATAAATGGAACAATCAATATGGGACTGTGAGGGGCAAATGTTTCCTCTTGTCTTTCAATTTAATCTGATTATTAAAGTAGCCATTCTTCTATATTATTCTACCTCTGTCCCATAATGATTGTTCGATTTAGTTTATGAAATATGTACATAAATGGAACAATCATTATGGGACTGTGAGGGGCAAATGTTTCCTCTTGTCTTTCAATTTAATCTGATTATTAAAGTAGCCATTCTTCTATATTATTCTACCTCTGTCCCATAATGATTGTTCCATTTAGTTTATGAAATATGTACATAAATGGAACAATCATTATGGGACTGTGAGGGGCAAATGTTTCCTCTTGTCTTTCAATTTAATCTGATTATTAAAGTAGCCATTCTTCTATATTATTCTACCTCTGTCCCATAATGATTGTTCCATTTAGTTTATGAAATATGTACATAAATGGAACAATCATTATGGGACTGTGAGGGGCAAATGTTTCCTCTTGTCTTTCAATTTAATATGATTATTAAAGTAGCCATTCTTCTATATTATTCTACCTCTGTCCCATAATGATTGTTCCATTTAGTTTATGAAATATGTACATAAATGGAACAATCATTATGGGACTGTGAGGGGCAAATGTTTCCTCTTGTCTTTCAATTTAATCTGATTATTAAAGCAGCCATTCTTCTATATTATTCTACCTCTGTCCCATAATGATTGTTCCATTTAGTCTATGAAATATGTACATAAATGGAACAATCAATATGGGACTGTGAGGGGCAAATGTTTCCTCTTGTCTTTCAATTTAATCTGATTATTAAAGTAGCCATTCTTCTATATTATTCTACCTCTGTCCCATAATGATTGTTCCATTTAGTTTATGAAATATGTACATAAATGGAACAATCATTATGGGACAGTGAGGGTCAAATGTTTCCTCTTGTCTTTCAATTTAATCTGATTATTAAAGTAGCCATTCTTCTATATTATTCTATCTCTGTCACATAATGATTGTTCCATTTAGTCTATGAAATATGTACATAAATGGAACAATCATTATGGGACAGTGAGGGTCAAATGTTTCCTCTTGTCTTTCAATTTAATCTGATTATTAAAGTAGCCATTCTTCTATATTATTCTACCTCTGTCCCATAATGATTGTTCCATTTAGTCTATGAAATATGTACATAAATGGAACAATCATTATGGGACTGTGAGGGGCAAATGTTTCCTCTCTTCTTTCAATTTAATCTGATTATTAAAGTAGCCATTCTTCTATATTATTCTACCTCTGTCCAATAATGATTGTTCCATTTAGTCTATGAAATATGTACATAAATGGAACAATCATTATGGGACTGTGAGGGGCAAATGTTTCCTCTTGTCTTTCAATTTAATCTGATTATTAAAGTAGCCATTCTTCTATATTATTCTACCTCTGTCCCATAATGATTGTTCCATTTAGTCTATGAAATATGTACATAAATGGAACAATCATTATGGGACAGTGAGGGTCAAATGTTTCCTCTTGTCTTTCAATTTAATCTGATTATTAAAGTAGCCATTCTTCTATATTATTCTATCTGTGTCCCATAATGATTGTTCCATTTAGTCTATGAAATATGTACATAAATGGAACAATCATTATGGGACAGTGAGGGTCAAATGTTTCCTCTTGTCTTTCAATTTAATCTGATTATTAAAGTAGCCATTCTTCTATATTATTCTACCTCTGTCCCATAATGATTGTTACATTTAGTCTATGAAATATGTACATAAATGGAACAATCATTATAGGACTGTGAGGGGCAAATGTTTCCTCTCTTCTTTCAATTTAATCTGATTATTAAAGTAGCCATTCTTCTATATTATTCTACCTCTGTCCCATAATGATTGTTCCATTTAGTCTATGAAATATGTACATAAATGGAACAATCATTATGGGACAGTGAGGGGCAAATGTTTCCTCTTGTCTTTCAATTTAATCTGATTATTAAAGTAGCCATTCTTCTATATTATTCTACCTCTGTCCCATAATGATTGTTCCATTTAGTCTATGAAATATGTACATAAATGGAACAAACATTATGGGACTGTGAGGGGCAAATGTTTCCTCTTGTCTTTCAATTTAATCTGATTATTAAAGTAGCCACTCTTCTATATTATTCTACCTCTGTCCCATAATGATTGTTCCATTTAGTCTATGAAATATGTACATAAATGGAACAATCATTATGGGACTGTGAGGGGCAAATGTTTCCTCTCTTCTTTCAATTTAATCTGATTATTAAAGTAGCCATTCTTCTATATTATTCTACCTCTGTCCCATAATGATTGTTCCATTTAGTTTATGAAATATGTACATAAATGGAACAATCATTATGGGACTGTGAGGGGGCAAATTTTTCCTCTTGTCTTTCAATTTAATCTGATTATTAAAGTAGCCATTCTTCTATATTATTCTACCTCTGTCCCATAATGATTGTTCCATTTAGTTTATGAAATATGTACATAAATGGAACAATCATTATGGGACTGTGAGGGGCAAATGTTTCCTCTTGTCTTTCAATTTAATATGATTATTAAAGTAGCCATTCTTCTATATTATTCTACCTCTGTCCCATAATGATTGTTCCATTTAGTCTATGAAATATGTACATAAATGGAACAATCAATATGGGACTGTGAGGGGCAAATGTTTCCTCTTGTCTTTCAATTTAATCTGATTATTAAAGTAGCCATTCTTCTATATTATTCTACCTCTGTCCCATAATGATTGTTCCATTTAGTTTATGAAATATGTACATAAATGGAACAATCATTATGGGACTGTGAGGGGCAAATGTTTCCTCTTGTCTTTCAATTTAATCTGATTATTAAAGTAGCCATTCTTCTATATTATTCTACCTCTGTCCCATAATGATTGTTCCATTTAGTTTATGAAATATGTACATAAATGGAACAATCATTATGGGACTGTGAGGGGCAAATGTTTCCTCTTGTCTTTCAATTTAATCTGATTATTAAAGTAGCCATTCTTCTATATTATTCTACCTCTGTCCCATAATGATTGTTCCATTTAGTTTATGAAATATGTACATAAATGGAACAATCATTATGGGACTGTGAGGGGCAAATGTTTCCTCTTGTCTTTCAATTTAATATGATTATTAAAGTAGCCATTCTTCTATATTATTCTACCTCTGTCCCATAATGATTGTTCCATTTAGTTTATGAAATATGTACATAAATGGAACAATCATTATGGGACTGTGAGGGGCAAATGTTTCCTCTTGTCTTTCAATTTAATCTGATTATTAAAGCAGCCATTCTTCTATATTATTCTACCTCTGTCCCATAATGATTGTTCCATTTAGTCTATGAAATATGTACATAAATGGAACAATCAATATGGGACTGTGAGGGGCAAATGTTTCCTCTTGTCTTTCAATTTAATCTGATTATTAAAGTAGCCATTCTTCTATATTATTCTACCTCTGTCCCATAATGATTGTTCCATTTAGTTTATGAAATATGTACATAAATGGAACAATCATTATGGGACAGTGAGGGTCAAATGTTTCCTCTTGTCTTTCAATTTAATCTGATTATTAAAGTAGCCATTCTTCTATATTATTCTATCTCTGTCACATAATGATTGTTCCATTTAGTCTATGAAATATGTACATAAATGGAACAATCATTATGGGACAGTGAGGGTCAAATGTTTCCTCTTGTCTTTCAATTTAATCTGATTATTAAAGTAGCCATTCTTCTATATTATTCTACCTCTGTCCCATAATGATTGTTCCATTTAGTCTATGAAATATGTACATAAATGGAACAATCATTATGGGACTGTGAGGGGCAAATGTTTCCTCTCTTCTTTCAATTTAATCTGATTATTAAAGTAGCCATTCTTCTATATTATTCTACCTCTGTCCAATAATGATTGTTCCATTTAGTCTATGAAATATGTACATAAATGGAACAATCATTATGGGACTGTGAGGGGCAAATGTTTCCTCTTGTCTTTCAATTTAATCTGATTATTAAAGTAGCCATTCTTCTATATTATTCTACCTCTGTCCCATAATGATTGTTCCATTTAGTCTATGAAATATGTACATAAATGGAACAATCATTATGGGACAGTGAGGGTCAAATGTTTCCTCTTGTCTTTCAATTTAATCTGATTATTAAAGTAGCCATTCTTCTATATTATTCTATCTGTGTCCCATAATGATTGTTCCATTTAGTCTATGAAATATGTACATAAATGGAACAATCATTATGGGACAGTGAGGGTCAAATGTTTCCTCTTGTCTTTCAATTTAATCTGATTATTAAAGTAGCCATTCTTCTATATTATTCTACCTCTGTCCCATAATGATTGTTACATTTAGTCTATGAAATATGTACATAAATGGAACAATCATTATAGGACTGTGAGGGGCAAATGTTTCCTCTCTTCTTTCAATTTAATCTGATTATTAAAGTAGCCATTCTTCTATATTATTCTACCTCTGTCCCATAATGATTGTTCCATTTAGTCTATGAAATATGTACATAAATGGAACAATCATTATGGGACAGTGAGGGGCAAATGTTTCCTCTTGTCTTTCAATTTAATCTGATTATTAAAGTAGCCATTCTTCTATATTATTCTACCTCTGTCCCATAATGATTGTTCCATTTAGTCTATGAAATATGTACATAAATGGAACAAACATTATGGGACTGTGAGGGGCAAATGTTTCCTCTTGTCTTTCAATTTAATCTGATTATTAAAGTAGCCACTCTTCTATATTATTCTACCTCTGTCCCATAATGATTGTTCCATTTAGTCTATGAAATATGTACATAAATGGAACAATCATTATGGGACTGTGAGGGGCAAATGTTTCCTCTCTTCTTTCAATTTAATCTGATTATTAAAGTAGCCATTCTTCTATATTATTCTACCTCTGTCCCATAATGATTGTTCCATTTAGTTTATGAAATATGTACATAAATGGAACAATCATTATGGGACTGTGAGGGGGCAAATTTTTCCTCTTGTCTTTCAATTTAATCTGATTATTAAAGTAGCCATTCTTCTATATTATTCTACCTCTGTCCCATAATGATTGTTCCATTTAGTTTATGAAATATGTACATAAATGGAACAATCATAATGGGACAGTGAGGGTCAAATGTTTCCTCTTGTCTTTCAATTTAATCTGATTATTAAAGTAGCCATTCTTCTATATTATTCTACCTCTGTCCCATAATGATTGTTCCATTTAGTCTATGAAATATGTACATAAATGGAACAATCATTATGGGACAGTGAGGGTCACATGTTTCCTCTCATCTTTCAATTTAATCTGATTATTAAAGTAGCCATTCTTCTATATTATTCTACCTCTGTCCCATAATGATTGTTCCATTTAGTCTATGAAATATGTACATAAATGGAACAATCATTATGGGACTGTGAGGGGCAAATGTTTCCTCTTGTCTTTCAATTTAATCTGATTATTAAAGTAGCCATTCTTCTATATTATTCTACCTCTGGCCCATAATGATTGTTCCATTTAGTCTATGAAATATGTACATAAATGGAACAATCATTATGGGACAGTGAGGGTCAAATGTTTCCTCTTGTCTTTCAATTTAATCTGATTATTAAAGTAGCCATTCTTCTATATTATTCTATCTCTGTCCCATAATGATTGTTCCATTTAGTCTATGAAATATGTACATAAATGGAACAATCATTATGGGACAGTGAGGGTCAAATGTTTCCTCTTGTCTTTCAATTTAATCTGATTATTAAAGTAGGCATTCTTCTATATTATTCTACCTCTGTCCCATAATGATTGTTCCATTTAGTCTATGAAATATGTACATAAATGGAACAATCATTATGAGACTGTGAGGGGCAAATGTTTCCTCTCTTCTTTCAATTTAATCTGATTATTAAAGTAGCCATTCTTCTATATTATTCTACCTCTGTCCCATAATGATTGTTCCATGTAGTCTATGAAATATGTACATAAATGGAACAATCATTATGGGACTGTGAGGGGCAAATGTTTCCTCTTGTCTTTCAATTTAATCTGATTATTAAAGTAGCCATTCTTCTATATTATTCTACCTCTGTCCCATAATGATTGTTCCATTTAGTTTATGAAATATGTACATAAATGGAACAATCATTATGGGACTGTGAGGGGCAAATGTTTCCTCTTGTCTTTCAATTTAATCTGATTATTAAAGTAGCCATTCTTCTATATTATTCTACCTCTGGCCCATAATGATTGTTCCATTTAGTCTATGAAATATGTACATAAATGGAACAATCATTATGGGACAGTGAGGGTCAAATGTTTCCTCTTGTCTTTCAATTTAATCTGATTATTAAAGTAGCCATTCTTCTATATTATTCTACCTCTGTCCCATAATGATTGTTACATTTAGTCTATGAAATATGTACATAAATGGAACAATCATTATGGGACTGTGAGGGGCAAATGTTTCCTCTCTTCTTTCAATTTAATCTGATTATTAAAGTAGCCATTCTTCTATATTATTCTACCTCTGTCCCATAATGATTGTTCCATTTAGTCTATGAAATATGTACATAAATGGAACAATCATTATGGGACTGTGAGGGGCAAATGTTTCCTCTTGTCTTTCAATTTAATCTGATTATTAAAGTAGCCATTCTTCTATATTATTCTATCTCTGTCCCATAATGATTGTTCCATTTAGTCTATGAAATATGTACATAAATGGAACAATCATTATGGGACAGTGAGGGTCAAATGTTTCCTCTTGTCTTTCAATTTAATCTGATTATTAAAGTAGCCATTCTTCTATATTATTCTACCTCTGGCCCATAATGATTGTTCCATTTAGTCTATGAAATATGTACATAAATGGAACAATCATTATGGGACAGTGAGGGTCAAATGTTTCCTCTTGTCTTTCAATTTAATCTGATTATTAAAGTAGCCATTCTTCTATATTATTCCACCTTTGTCCCATAATGATTGTTCCATTTAGTCTATGAAATATGTACATAAATGGAACAATCATTATGGGACAGTGAGGGTCAAATGTTTCCTCTTGTCTTTCAATTTAATCTGATTATTAAAGTAGCTATTCTTCTATATTATTCTACCTTTGTCCCATAATGATTGTTCCATTTAGTCTATGAAATATGTACATAAATGGAACAATCAATATGGGACAGTGAGGGGCAAATGTTTCCTCTTGTCTTTCAATTTAATCTGATTATTAAAGTAGCCACTCTTCTATATTATTCTACCTCTGTCCCATAATGATTGTTCCATTTAGTCTATGAAATATGTACATAAATGGAACAATCATTATGGGGCTGTGAGGGGCAAATGTTTCCTCTCTTCTTTCAATTTAATCTGATTATTAAAGTCGCCATTCTTCTATATTATTCTACCTCTGTCCCATAATGATTGTTCCATTTAGTCTATGAAATATGTACATAAATGGAACAATCATTATGGGACAGTGAGGGTCCAATGTTTCCTCCCCTCTTTCAATTTAATCTGATTATTAAAGTAGCCATTCTTCTATATTATTCTACCTCTGTCCCATAATGATTGTTCCATTTAGTCTATGAAATATGCACATAAATGGAACAATCATTATGGGACAGTGAGGGTCCAATGTTTCCTCCCCTCTTTCAATTTAATCTGATTATTAAAGTCGCCATTCTTCTATATTATTCTACCTCTGTCCCATAATGATTGTTCCATTTAGTCTATGAAATATGCACATAAATGGAACAATCATTATGGGACAGTGAGGGTCCAATGTTTCCTCCCCTCTTTCAATTTAATCTGATTATTAAAGTCGCCATTCTTCTATATTATTCTACCTCTGTCCCATAATGATTGTTCCATTTAGTCTATGAAATATGCACATAAATGGAACAATCATTATGGGACAGTGAGGGTCCAATGTTTCCTCCCCTCTTTCAATTTAATCTGATTATTAAAGTAGCCACTCTTCTATATTATTCTACCTCTGTCCCATAATGATTGTTCCATTTAGTCTATGAAATATGTACATAAATGGAACAATCATTATGGGGCTGTGAGGGGCAAATGTTTCCTCTCTTCTTTCAATTTAATCTGATTATTAAAGTCGCCATTCTTCTATATTATTCTACCTCTGTCCTATAATGATTGTTCCATTTAGTCTATGAAATATGCACATAAATGGAACAATCATTATGGGACAGTGAGGGTCCAATGTTTCCTCCCCTCTTTCAATTTAATCTGATTATTAAAGTAGCCATTCTTCTATATTATTCTACCTCTGTCCCATAATGATTGTTCCATTTAGTCTATGAAATATGCACATAAATGGAACAATCATTATGGGACAGTGAGGGTCCAATGTTTCCTCCCCTCTTTCAATTTAATCTGATTATTAAAGTCGCCATTCTTCTATATTATTCTACCTCTGTCCCATAATGATTGTTCCATTTAGTCTATGAAATATGCACATAAATGGAACAATCATTATGGGACAGTGAGGGTCCAATGTTTCCTCCCCTCTTTCAATTTAATCTGATTATTAAAGTAGCCATTGTTCTATATTATTCTACCTTTGTCCCATAATGATTGTTCCATTTAGTCTATGAAATATGTACATAAATGGAACAATCATTATGGGACAGAGATGGGAACTCCCTTCCTCCTACTTGCTTCTCTGATAGCTGTAATCTTCAAATATTCAAATGTAATGTTGATCGACATCTTCTGATGCCTTGATCCTTCTCTATATCCTTTCCTCAAACACCCCTCTTTACTCTCACTCTCACTCTCTATAACCCCTTCTATGCTAGTGGCACTCCCACTTTGCTTGGGGTGATATGCTTAAAAAAAAAAATGTTATCACACTAAACTTTTGTCTGAGTCAAAATCAAATCACTGTTAGTCAAGTAAAAAGTACTATTTCTTAATACTATAAATGCTACATGATTTATTTTAAATGGAAATTGATATCTACCGGCCTAGGGAAGTGAAAGTCTTATTAAAAAAAAAATGTGATTCTCCACAGAAAATCATACCTGTATTACCTTTAAGTCCAGCATACTTAACCACTCAGCCCCGAGAGACATCACAGCAAAGCACATACTTTTAAACCATGTGTGACTTGGCTCACAGTGAGATCATGTTGAAACACTGGTTCCTGTAGGATCACCAAAGTTAAGCATCATCAAGCCTGGTCATTTCCTAGATGGGTGACCACTTGGAAATACCGGGTGCTGTAAGCTTGGATGTGCAGGTGGAGTAATGGATAATGGCTCAGAATTTTTAATTGGAGAGCAAAGTTCCAATTCCTGGTAGGTTCATTATATTGACTTAAGTGCAAATACCCTAGGGAAAAAGAATGAATCCACCTCTTCTCCCCACAGCTATGGGTTAATTAGTAAGACTTGCATCACTAAATAATTATTATCTCAAAAAAAAAAATTCTTATAATCTAAAAATACTTTCTGGCTTTAAATAACCTGCAAAGGGCAGATAAGCCATAAAAAAACAACTCAATCAATCAAGTGTGACTTAGCAATTTGACCATGGATAGCTGTCATGACAAAACAAAGAAATAAGAAATTATACACGATTAGTTTTAACCTGTGAAAATTTTATGGGTTTTCCTATTTGAAATTTCTGATGAATCTTAATTTTTCAGTTAATGATTGAATAAGCTCATGGCGAGTTCTATGACAATAAAATAACCGTAGAAATTCCCCTATCACATCGTTAAATATTTGAGCTTAACAACTTTAACAAAATATTGCAATAACAATCATGAATATGAATGCTGGTCGTTATTTTAAGAAGTAAGGGGATACAAATGAAAAGATTTGAAATTGACAACTTTTTCCATTTCACTGAAACAGACGTTAAATCATCCCTTCTTTCTTTCAATTTCTTACTGAAACGAAATAGTGTCTTTGATACGTCTTGTGTCTTCTCACACGATCAAAATGGAATAGTCCATTATTTATGAGGTATTAGCAAGAGATATTAAACACTTCTATCTTTGTTTCTTTCTTTCTTTTTTCTTTTTTTTTACTGAACCCAAGTAGCATCTCTGATATATCTTTAGTCTTTCCACATGATCAAACCGGAATAGTCCATTATTCATGATGCATTGGCAAAGTGTAACGGTCGTGCGAACTAACACAGGAACAGTCAAGCACAATTATTATATGATAACAAAGGTTTATCTCTCACTGAGGTCTTTTCAAGCCTCTATCTGCTCAGTTTATTTTCATAAACAGAGTAATTTTTTAAGCAATTAATGAATTTTTTTGATCCAATAATTATTTTGGCAAAATAGTACAGGGTGACTGAAAAGTAACTCCCCATTTTAAAATACTTATAATTTATTTATTAACTATAATTTTAACAAGAATTGGATATGAGAGGAAAGCGTTTAGCATAAGGTTTTATTTAAAATTCGAGATTTCATTACCAACATCTCAAGCCACCCAGGAATCACATCAATTGATTTCACCAGGAACTCTTGAAAGACATCATTTCTTTCACCCTTCAACTTCTTCCAAAGTCTTGGTTTGCTCCTTTAACCAATTCCAAAGAAAAAAGTCACAGAGTGTTAAGTTAGGACTCCTAGCTGGCCACTCATATATAAAATAGGGAGTTACTTTTCAATCACCCTGTATACTTCATTATTTTTACTTTAAACAACAATTATATATTGTAGTTTGACAATTCATAGAATTTCCAAAATAGACGAAAGCATTTTATCTTTACCTCTTGACAAACATTATAGATATCAGCTCCACTGAAGAAAACCATTTGCTTGGCGAGGGCAGTCAAGTCAACATCCATCACAGGCATTTTCTTTGTATAGACTTGCAGAATTGCCAGGCGAGACTTAAAAATAAAAAAAGGCAAAGAAAAATTAGGAAAAGAAATGAAATTTCGGAAAACATTAAACAGAACATAATTCAGTGTAAAATTTTCGAAAGCATCATTTCATTTTAAAATGCATTTGCTCGTTTACCTGGAGATTAACAAAGATGATAGCGGCCATATTTACACGATTTTTTGCAGGAAATAATTTAAGTATTTTATTGATAGAATTAACTCTGTCACTTGTAAGAAAGAATTGTTTCTTTAAATCACTAAAAGTAATTCTTTAATCACTTCTCAACTGTACTGCCCCAAAATATCAGACAAATTAAAGCCATTCTGCAATAGAATCGGTTATATTTTCTGCGGGTGTAATTTCATTTTTTTTTCCTATACAATTAACACTTTTGCGAAAAATAAGGAAGAATTTTACTTTTTAAATCCCTGACTGTATATATATCTAAAGAAAGTTCATACAACCTAAAAAGTGAGAGTAATATTCAAGTCATTTTACAATTGCATTGATTATATATTTGGCATGAGAAATAATTCTATTGCTATCTGTCAAGGACACATGGCACAGTGGATAAAGGTGTTAGTTAGATCCAGTGACAGGACCCAAAGAGTGTGAGTTCAATACCTGGTTAAGGCAGTGGAGAACATTCAGAGGGGAATTAACAGGAGATAACTGATAACTGACATCCATTAAACATGGCACGTAGGACTAGAACAGTCTACCCCAGTGAGCAAAATAAAGGGTTCAGTTTGACATTCCAACCACCTGAAGAAGGCCAGAGCATACAACGGCTGAAACATTGTAAGAAATATGGCAACAAAGATGAGGACAATAGTCCGAATAATGTAAATAGTGTACATAATAGCTCATCTCAGAAATATAGACGGATACTGAAAGGCCGAAACTTTGTAATAAATATGGCGACAAAGATGAGGACAATAGTCCGAATAATGTAAATAATTCTATTGCTGTAAGAAATGATTCAGTTTTTTAAAAAATCTATAGTAATTATTCAGCCACTCGTTTATTTTTTGGTTGGTTAGTTTTGTTTAGTGGCACATCAACACCTCTATGGGTTATTTAATGCCGAAATATAAATATTTTGGACGCAATTTTATGGCTTCAACAAGATATATTTTGAATGCAACTGTAGGCCTTCAACTACAGATAAAATGTATTTCTGGTCATTTTACTATAAATAGATATTGTTGGTAATTTTTTTTTTTATATAAATATGTATTTTTGTATTTTCCTAATGTTATGATTTTGGGTGGGGGTACTATTTACTCATAGCTGCTACCACCCAAGGTCAGAGTGGACCTGGGAACGACAGCAATTTTGCTTCTCAAAACCTCCAGTCTCCCACTCTTGCTGCCAAATGTAGTTTATCATCAAAACCAGGAGTAAGTTTATTTGTACAGCAAAAAATAAAATGTTAGCTATAAATAAGTATTCCATTCTTATGGTAGCATAACACATATTCACTTACTGTCAACAAGCATCTTGTTACCATAACAATAATATTTGTAAGTAGAGGAGACGGGGTTGCATAACCAGTAAATATATAAAATTTGATTTCTTCGAACCTACTGGATTGGCGGTACAGAATCACAAAGAACTGTACCAAATAACAGAAACCACATCACTTGAGGACTAGCAACAGCCAAAATGGATATCATGTGTAACGCGGTATTTACTCTGTGTGTCCCCCCCCATTAGGATGAGATGTGACACAAGGTCTATTTTTAGGTGGGGACCAGAGCTTGTATGCCCGGGGCAGGAACAAAAATTGCCCTCAGCCCCAGCAACCGTCAGTTGCACAGTGCCTCTGGTGCAATGTGAGGGTGCAGCCTTGAGCATCTGTTCCCCAGGGCTTGGCACCTCTCAGTATAATTTTCGCAGTTACCCCTCTGTCCTTTGACAGAGAATTCCCTGAGCACACTCTGTCCAAGGACAGAGACGCAACTGAGAGATAAGTAGACATGAACTTATTCAAAAAGTAATACAAAGAGAAAATAATGACATAATCAAGATGTTGACATTCAACACCACTTCAAACAAAAGGTTAGGAAGGAAAGCCACGTCAACACTGGAAAGAGTGATAACAGCTTCTGGGCTTGAAGAAGAGAAAATAATGACATAATCAATATGTTGACATTCCACACTACTTCAAATAAAAGGTTAGGAAGGAAACCTCCATCAATACTGGAAAAAGTGATAACAGCTACTTTTCTTGAAAAACTTATTTTTCTGAAAATATTTTCAAATAGTATGGATTAGTTATAACAAATTAAGTATAGGAGAAACAGAAATTAACATAGAATATACTGTGCGAGAGGTAGTTTTGCCCAACACCGCCAATTGCTACAAAACATCAACCTGAAAACTTGAGTTATGTTCTTAAAAAACCTTGTCAGATTAAGACTTTTACATGGATAACATGCACGGTGCCAAACACATCCAGAAATATCTAAAGTGTCAGTTTCAAATTGTCATCTTCAGGGCACAATTAGTAAACACTAAAACAAAATATGTGTAGAACAAAAGATGTATTTTTTTTTAATTTATGCTATTTATTGACAGTTGAATATATGTTTTGGAGCGTATGATGAAGATGACAATTTGAAATTGTCGAAACTAATTGGCATGTGTCTTCTATCTATATGACAACAACCTGAATATAAGGATCTTATTATTCAAGAAACTGATAGTAAATTAATGTCTCATTAAGTCTTGTTAGCAAAGTGATTTTTCTATTTAATTCTTTGTATAAATTGTTTCTTTATGATATAAAATATGAGCTGCACACAAGCTGCATATATATATATATATATATATATATATATATATATATATAGGGTGAGATGGGTAAATTGTTGCCACCTTATATTTTTAATTTCACATATGCACATTGTTTGTTGATTTTGTCAACTGCACAGTATAGTTGGGCACCGTCTGTGAGATAAAGAGCACCATGACGCATTTCACTCTGCCAGAAATTTGAAAATGGCATGCTGTACTGCTTGACTGATTTTTTGTGCAATAGCATATCAACTCCTTATGGGTGATTTAATATCGAAATTTAGTTTTTTTCGGAGGTTTAAAATAATAAAAATATTAGATATGTTATTCTGCTTTCACAATAGAATACATGGTAGATGATACTCAGCTTTTGTGCATATACATGTTTTTTGTAGATATGATTATTAGAGGCAGTGATATGTGTGTTTTGTGTTGTAGTTTTGTTGAAGTTATATTTTGGAATATAGTTTGATTTCTTTAAGAAATTGCAGAATATTGTATGGATTAATGTCATGAAAGGGTTGTTTGTTTGGTTGATTTTGTTTAGCAGCATATCAACACCTCTATGGGTTATTTAATGCCAAAATCTAAATATTTTGTACATTGTTGGTATTTTTACTATAAAAATGTACTGTTGATTTTTGCTTGGAGGTTCACCATTTGTCCATAGCTGGGACCCTAACAGGTGCTACCACTTCAAGTTAAGGTGGACCTGGAAACAACAGGTTCCACACTCCTCAAAACCTCCAATCTCCTAATTGGACTTTATTGTCATACTCATGACAAACAACACAAGGAACAAGACAACTTTAAACTCACAGCTTCATCTGGTGGAGGAACATATATGAGTCTATCAAAACGTCCAGGCCTGAGCAAGGCTTCATCCAGCAGGTCTGGTCTGTTGGTAGCAGCAACAACAATCACTTGGTGGGCACTGGGATTATAATTTTCTCGAGCATTTCTTGCTGCAGACATCTAAAAAAAAAAAAAAAAAAAAAAAAAACACATGTTGGGTTATTTAATGTCAAATATAAGTCACACAAGGCAAAAATCATGATGGTAATATTATTTCTTTATAAGGAAATATTCTGCATTCATTGGCCAAGCAGCTAGTGCAACTCAAGTTACGTTTTTTTTGCTCTCTGGCCATCAGACTGGGATCAAAGTGTAGTATCTGTTCTCGTTCTCTCCAATGATAATGGTAATATTAACTGTTTCCTTATAAGGAATCACCTGAAAGACCTCTTACTGCATTCCATAATCATGGCTGATACTAACCTCCATCAGTGTGACTCATTATGCCTTCTCGAGCTTACATTCTCAGCTGACATAAAGTGGAAAGGTTATATAGAATCCATTGCTAGGTCTGCTGATAAGAAAGATTTCTTGCTTCCCTGCCAACTACAGTCTTCAAAATTTTTAATGAAATACAAATCATCATTTTCTGTCTTCCTGAAACCTGTTCTTTTATTGCCCTTTCTCCATTACTAAAGTCTTCTCATTTTATTTCACTCCTAGTAACTCCTTGCTTGGAGAAAATAATTAAAAAAGAAATCATACAGTACATATAGATATGTCAGGAGTGGCTGAACATGCTTAATGTAAGAGCCATACGATAAAGCTCAGATATTTGACAGCCCTACAAAACATGAACAAAATTTATATATACGTTTTGTTACATACACATTTTCTTACAAAATTTTTATGTAAATATTAAGAAATGCATTTATGCAATAATATTTATTCAGGTATGCAGTTTTTTTAAACTGTTAATTTCTATTGGTTTCAGTAATCAGTATATATATATATGTTTTCAAATGTTTTCAAAACATATATATATATATGTATATATAAATAAAAAGAAAGAACAGTAAGATATATATATATATATATATATATATATATATGTGTGTGTGTGTTTTCAAATGTTTTCAAAATATATATGTAAATTGAACTGCACCACATACTTGATATTAAAATAACTGATCCGATGTGCAAATTTCTGATAATAACGGTGACATTCCTCTATTTATTGAACAATTTAGTTCATGCCACATTGATTGAAAAAACCTACCTCTACAAAAGAATTCTCATATTACTATATTAGTACAAAAACGCACAATTAAAAATTTAAAAAAAAATTCAACCTCAGTGTTGCGACCGCACGCTCCAAAATTTCTCACAGTTAACAATAACACATTTCTAAAAAACATATTTCGGAGTACATTTTAACTTTCGTTGTCCTGTTATTACCTGGATGTAAAAAAGACATATCTATTTCCATACCTGAAGATGATTGTATGCACAATCGAAAGCTTGTAGTAAAAAAAGACCTTATACAACTGGAATTTATAAACAGGGATCATAACATTCATTTACAGGTTCGAGGTTAATGTATTTTATTAAAAATTGTTTGCGAGAGTGATTCTTGCCATTTATATCATTAGCTTCACTATCTGCTTTTTGTATGAATGATTCATGTAATATATATATATATATATATATATATATATATATGTATACCAAATGTTTTCAAAATCTTGGCTGATGATTGTTTTAACTATATTGAGCGTATTTATACAGTAATGAACTACAGGAACGTCTAAGAAAAATGTCCAAATTTGCATTTCAGTAACATAAAATTAGATTGCCAAAAATAGCACTAAAAAGGAAAAAAAATTATATTTTAATGAAAATATCTGATCAAAACATGAAGGAAAATATGTTAAAAAAAAAAAAAGACTGATATTTTAATCAGATCCACATCATCACCATCAGCCCCTTGACTTTTGTAATCGTAGGGTGGATCTAAATGCAGAAGCCATACTAAATCTTTTCCATAATGGTCTATTAGCGGCAGCCATCAGCAATTCTGGTACAGTCATACCAATGTTCAAACAGTTTTAGTGTTGACATCCTCTGTTAAGTCTATTTTCATAATGGTCTTGCACAGGCTGTCGTCGTGCCTTGTAATGTGTCCAAACCACACCTTTTTTCTCTGTTTGACAGTGGCAAAAAGAGGTTCCTGGTGGCCCACAAAACTTTCAACCCTTTTCCGCACAAACCTATTGTTTTTTTTGTTCCCAATAGAAAATTCCAAGGAGTTTTCTCATGCATTTAATCAGGTACCACCTTACAAAATCACATGGCCGGCTATTAAGTGATGATTTTAACGCAGTTAACTTGTTTTTCCTTAATTCTGATTTAGGTGAATAATCATACGAAAAGTTTACTTGATTTGTTTCATAGTGGCATTTCAAGTTACTACCTTTGTAATGACTGAGGTACACACAACAGATAAGGCGCAAAGGTTTTCCTCCTTTAAAGGTGAATGCAAAATCTTCCTCCCACTCTGGCTTCATCTTCATATTTTCATTTTTGATAATTTGAGGAAGCCATCTTCCCTCATAAAATTTTCAAAGATACTTTCAAACAAAACTTCCGTCCGAAGGTCTGCACAGTTCAACATCTTGTCTTACACTGCATTAATGTACATGACTTGAGTACAGTGCCCTTAATCCCCTTAGCCATGAACTCAGTCTTCTGACATTCCACTGTAACTCTGACTGACCAGAAATTTCTTTAATCTCTCTGCCTTCCACCATTTCTTCCCTTGGCACTAAAAAACAATGCCTCACGCAGATCTAGCATTAAAATTAGAATTTAAATTCTTAAATATTTTTTTACAAACAGTGAACATTAAACTTATGTTTTACTCCAGCAGGGTCCCAATTCATACCCAGTAAATAAATTTAAAACTTAAAATTTTTCTTATTTGCCTTTTAAAATAACAGTGATGAAGAAATGAACTCAACCAACATATTTCCATGATCTGCAGATTAAAGGCCAAAGAGCCACATGTGACTCATGAGCCACAGTTTGGCCACCCTGACATCTATATATATATATATATATATATATATATATATTACGTATCATTTATGACTCAAAACCCACAGGTGTAAACATTTTGGATAATCACACACCTGTGGAATCAAATCTAGTAGTTGAAATCTTACAATATCATATAATATACA
This sequence comes from Acanthosepion esculentum, assembly GCA_964036315.1. Taxonomy (NCBI): domain Eukaryota; kingdom Metazoa; phylum Mollusca; class Cephalopoda; order Sepiida; family Sepiidae; genus Acanthosepion; species Acanthosepion esculentum. The sequence goes on from OZ038493.1 coordinate 88,879,548, forward strand.
GAAGGATGCTAAGAATTTAAAAAAATTCATACAGTACATTATATATGTATACATATATATATATATATATATATATATATATATATATATATATATATATATATATATATAAATCATACAGTACATATATAACTTAGTTACCTCCCATGAAGCAAACTCAAGCCAATCACACAGTGTTCTTCATTTCACAAGTAAAAAAACTTTCCCTTTCAGATGAAATTTTGTCTTTGAAAATGATGAACACTACAATATCTGTCTTGAAATGAACAACACCCAGATGATGACATTGTGCTAATGCTGAAAGTACTCAGAATAAAATATGTATCAACACAATAATTTTCTCTCTTCCTTTAATAATGACACCAAAAATTTTGTTTATGAATATGAAAGGATCCAATTGAAAATAAGTAGACAAAACTTGTCTAAATTATTCAATGAAACATGTCTCTCTCTCTCTCTCATATATATATATATATA
>OZ038493.1:88887524-89085024 GCA_964036315.1 Acanthosepion esculentum
ACTCTTTATACCAATTCATAACTTGCATATAATCTCTAGACACAGTTTATATGCAACATTGATGCATCTGGTGGGCTAATTTTCCCCCAGAAATCATATACCACTACTTGGAACTAACTAAACTCTATAATATTAAATATAAAAGCAGGGAGCTTTATATGTCAAACTAAGGTATCTGGTAAGATAACGTTTATGCATATATCATACATTATCACTATTTGAACCTAGTAAAACTCCAAAATACTGTAATATGAAATATAAAAAGCAGAGTGGATTATATGTCAAAGTGATAACTCCATAATAGTGTGTTATTAAATGACTTGAAGCCAAAATAAACAAAGCTTCATAAATTTTAAGATATTACCTCTGTGAGGAGATTTTCACTGTGTCCAAGGTAAGGAGAGTAAAGGTGTGCCCCACTGACAGCTATGAATACTGTATTTGTAGCGGCTGCAACAGCTTTGACAAGGGTCGTCTTGCAGCAACCAGGAGGACCGTACAGCAGTACACCCCGAGGACAAGGTATGCCAAATTTTTTGAACTGTGCACTACGTTTAATTGGCCATTCAACTGCCTGAAAAGAAAGAATAAACAAAATATTTAGTCATTGTCTTCAGTATATCAGTGGTTCTACTGTTACTGACAATAAAAATGAAACATCTGAATTTGGGTGGGGGGACAAGATGAAAGAGGTCTTGAAGAATTTAACACACATGTAACTGACCATTATTTACATTTAATTCATTTTTTCCTATAGTAGGAGCTCTGTCTGCTTGATACGGAGCACTGTTTTTTTAACCGACACTATATGAGAGAAGTTGTGAAAGACAGCACAATTTCATTAGACACTGGAACAAGGAATGTAATATTTATGCTCGGAATATCAGAAAGAGTAATACACGTGCAAAAGGACGTACACCTATATTTTTTATAGATTATACAAAAGGGTTTGATAAAGTACAACACAAAGAACTATTTGGACTGCTAGGGAAGCTTGATTTATTTAGGAAAGATACAAGAATAATCCAGAACTTCTAGTGGCTGCAAACCACTGAACTTATTCAATCTTTACAATCAGGCAATCCTGAGAGAATTAGAAGACAAACAGGATTTATTATTGACAGCCACAATCCTAACAATATAAAATATGCAGATGACATGGTGCTGATAGCAGAAAGGAAACTAAAAGAACCCCTGCAGAAGGTAGTAAAGGAAAACAAGAAGGAAGGACTACTCATCAATGTTATTGTTGTAATCTAGAAAGGGTTACTGAATGAGGAATAACCAAAATGGAGGTTGTAAATGAAAATGGTAATCTTTATAACATCAACAAAATACAATACTCGCCAGCGGCATGAAGTAGGTAAACCACTTCAAGTGGTGGACTACTTAACATATTATCTCCACTTACAAAAGTGTCCACGTATTTATGAGGATTGGGACATACCCATTAGTGTTCCTAGGTACGGTATATAACACTATCTATCTATCTATTGTAGAAAGGGAATCACACTATCTATCTATCTATTGTAGAATAAGGAATAATCAAAACAGAGGTTGGAAATGAAATGGTAATTTTCAATAACATCAACAAAATAGAATACTCGCCTGCGGCATGAAGTAGGTAAACCACAGCTAGTTGTGGACTAAGACAGCATATTACCCCTACTTATAATAGTGTCCAATGTACTTATGAGGACTGGGACATACCCATTAGTGTTCATAGGTACGCTATATAACATTTATAAAGGCAAAATGTATGGCTATTAACAAAAGGAACAGCCCAAGATGCAAACTATGAATTGGAGATATCAAAATCAAGTACAAAAATTTAAATATTAAGGAAGTGTTTTAATGGTGTACCAGAATTCAAAAACATATTGGAATAGCAAAAGGTGACTTCCAAAAGCTAAGCAAAAATAGGAAAACTTGTTTGAAACAAAGAAAAGAGTTCTGAACAGTTACTTAATATCTTTAATGAAATCATAAACTTAATGAAATTAAAAATATGTACAATAAAACACTTAGAAATCTAAAGAACAGCTTCATTCTTTAAGATACAACAACTTTTATATAACAAGTATTTTAATAACCCATGATATCGCAGGTAGGATTAAGTTGGTTGGTTGATTTGTTTAACATTATATCAACTCCTTATGGTCCACTTCATGCCAAAAGTTAATTTTCTTGGCATTTTTTAACACTTTCAGCCCTGACCACTACTTTACCAGTGTTAGAGAAAAATGACGTCCAGCCAGTTGAACAGTAGGTAAACACTTGTAACTATTTTTATATCTACTGCGAAACATTAGATACCAATTATTTGTGAATTTTGACTCAGAAGCTCAGGCAGAAGGTTAAAAATAGTCAGGAATGCAGGGGTCAAAGGATATATGTTGTTCTGCTTTCACAATTCAATACATGGTAGATGATACTCAGCTTTTAGGAATATACATGTTTGTGTCGACATGATTACTAGTGGTGGGGATATGTGTGTTTTATGTTATGGAATACAATTTGATTTCTTTAAGTAATTATAAGATATTATATGAATGAATGTCATGAAAGAGTTCTTTCATGTTGTTTGGGTGGTTGATTTTGTTTAGCAGCATATCAACTTCTATGGGTTATTTAATACCGAAATCTAAATATTTTGAACACAATTTTATGGCTTCAACTACAGATAAAACGTATTGCTTGTTATTTTACTTTAAAAATGTTTGTTTGTCAATTTACTATATGAATTGTTGGTCATTTTTTTATAGGAAAAATGTATAACTGATATTTTTATTATAAAAATGTATTTCGTTTGGGGGTTCACTATTTGCCCATAGCTAGGACCCTAACAGGTGCTAACACGCCAAGTCAGGTTGGGCCTGGGACCAACAGCAATTAAGAAGTGGTTCAATGCTCCTGAAAACCTCCAATCTCCTGATCAAAGGCCTTGCTGCCAGATACAGTTTATTATCATACCCAGGAATAAGTAGGATGTACAAAGCAAATATATTAAAAAATTCATTCAAACTTAATATAATTAATGAAATGGCAAACCAAATAAAATTGTTAGTTCTAATCCTATAGGGAATGACTGCAGAAATGCACCCCCAATAAAAAAATTTATAGACAAATCATCCAGATGCATGCTGGGATTTCTTCCGAGCCAATAAGACCACTTCTCTATATCATCTGCTACATTTCTGTTCTTTCTTGTCTCAAAGTCAGAATTATGTGGTCACTTGTCTGCATCCCTTTTGTGCATTAACACCATTCTTAGTTTGTGAACATTTTTGCCTCGTTACTGTTGATTTGCGTACAGTTATCTTGCATATACTGTTTGTATTTGCACTATTCACCTCATTCAGGCTGTTGTCCTCATCTTTATTGCCATATTCACAACATTTTGGTCACCATACACTCTGGCCTTCTGCAGGTTATATATTGGAATTTCAAACTGAACACTTTATTTAGGGTTTGGTTTGAAATTCTGTACAGCAGGCAAAATATCATAAATATGACAATAAAGATGAGGACAACAGTCTGAACAATGTAAATAGTGTAAATAGTTACAATACCTCATCTCTGAAATATAGACTGTGAATATGACAATAAAGATAAGGACAACAGTCTGAACAATGGAAATAGTGTAAATAGTTACAATACCTCATCTCAGAAATATAGACTGTGAATATGACAATAAAGATGAGGACAACAGTCCAAACAATGTAAATAGTGTAAATAGTTACAATACCTCATCTCAGAAATATAGACTGTGAATATGACAATAAAGATGAGGACAACAGTCTGAACAATGTAAATAGTGTAAATAGTTGCAATACCTCATCTCAGAAATATAGACTGTGAATATGACAATAAAGATGAGGACAACAGTCTGAAAAATGTAAATAGTGTAAATAGTTGCAATACCTCATCTCAGAAATATAGACTGTGAATATGGCAATAAAGATGAGGACAGCAGTCTGAACAATGTAAATAGTGTAAATAGTTGCAATACCTCATCTCAGAAATATAGACTGTGAATATGGCAATAAAGATGAGGACAACAGTCCAAACAATGTAAATAGTGTAAATAGTTGCAATACCTCATCTCAGAAATATAGACTGTGAATATGGCAATAAAGATGAGGACAGCAGTCTGAACAATGTAAATAGTGTAAATAGTTGCAATACCTCATCTCAGAAATATAGACTGTGAATATGGCAATAAAGATGAGGACAGCAGTCTGAACAATGTAAATAGTGTAAATAGTTGCAATACCTCATCTCAGAAATATAGACTGTGAATATGGCAATAAAGATGAGGACAACAGTCCAAACAATGTAAATAGTGTAAATAGTTGCAATACCTCATCTCAGAAATATAGACTGTGAATATGGCAATAAAGATGAGGACAGCAGTCTGAACAATGTAAATAGTGAAAATAGTTGCAATACCTCATCTCAGAAATATAGACTGTGAATATGGCAATAAAGATGAGGACAGCAGTCTGAACAATGTAAATAGTGTAAATAGTTGCAATACCTCATCTCAGAAATATAGACTGTGAATATGGCAATAAAGATGAGGACAACAGTCCAAACAATGTAAATAGTGTAAATAGTTGCAATACCTCATCTCAGAAATATAGACTGTGAATATGGCAATAAAGATGAGGACAGCAGTCTGAACAATGTAAATAGTGTAAATAGTTGCAATACCTCATCTCAGAAATATAGACTGTGAATATGACAATAAAGATGAGGACAACAGTCCAAACAATGTAAATAGTGTAAATAGTTAAAATACCTCATCTCAGAAATATAGACTGTGAATATGACAATAAAGATGAGGACAACAGTCTGAACAATGTAAATAGTGTAAATAGTTGCAATACCTCATCTCAGAAATATAGACTGTGAATATGACAATAAAGATGAGGACAACAGTCTGAAAAATGTAAATAGTGTAAATAGTTACAATACCTCATCTCAGAAATATAGACTGTGAATATGGCAATAAAGATGAGGACAGTAGTCTGAACAATGTAAATAGTGTAAATAGATGCAATACGTCATCTCAGAAATATAGACTGTGAATATGACAATAAAGATGAGGACAGCACTCCGAACAATGTAAATAGTGTAAATAGTTGCAATAGCTCTCATCTCAGAAATATAGACTGTGAATATGGCAATAAAGATGAGGACAGCAGTCTGAACAATGTAAATAGTGTAAATAGATGCAATACCTCATCTCAGAAATATAGACTGTGAATATGGCAATAAAGATGAGGACAGCAGTCTGAACAATGTAAATAGTGTAAATAGTTGCAATACCTCATCTCAGAAATATAGACTGTGAATATGACAATAAAGATGAGGACAGCAGTCTGAACAATGTAAATAGTGTAAATAGATGCAATACCTCATCTCAGAAATACAGACTGTGAATATGACAATAAAGATGAGGACAGCAGTCTGAACAATGTAAATAGTGTAAATAGTTGCAATACCTCATCTCAGAAATATAGACTGTGAATATGGCAATAAAGATGAGGACAGCAGTCTGAACAATGTAAATAGTGTAAATAGTTGCAATACCTCATCTCAGAAATATAGACTGTGAATATGACAATAAAGATGAGGACAACAGTCTGAACAATGTAAATAGTGTAAATAGATGCAATAGCTCATCTCAGAAATATAGACTGTGAATATGACAATAAAGATGAGGACAGCAGTCTGAACAATGTAAATAGTGTAAATAGTTGCAATACCTCATCTCAGAAATATAGACTGTAAATATGGCAATAAAGATGAGGACAGCAGTCTGAACAATGTAAATAGTGTAAATAGATGCAATACCTCATCTCAGAAATATAGACTGTGAATATGACAATAAAGATGAGGACAACAGTCTGAACAATGTAAATAGTGTAAATAGTTGCAATACCTCATCTCAGAAATATAGACTGTGAATATGGCAATAAAGATGAGGACAGCAGTCTGAACAATGTAAATAGTGTAAATAGATGCAATACCTCATCTCAGAAATATAGACTGTGAATATGACAATAAAGATGAGGACAACAGTCTGAAAAATGTAAATAGTGTAAATAGTTACAATACCTCATCTCAGAAATATAGACTGTGAATATGACAATAAAGATGAGGACAACAGTCTGAACAATGTAAATAGTGTAAATAGTTACAATACCTCATCTCAGAAATATAGACTGTGAATATGGCAATAAAGATGAGGACAGCAGTCTGAACAATGTAAATAGTGTAAATAGTTGCAATACCTCATCTCAGAAATATAGACTGTGAATATGGCAATAAAGATGAGGACAGCAGTCTGAACAATGTAAATAGTGTAAATAGATGCAATACCTCATCTCAGAAATATAGACTGTGAATATGGCAATAAAGATGAGGACAGCAGTCTGAACAATGTAAATAGTGTAAATAGTTGCAATACCTCATCTCAGAAATATAGACTGTGAATATGACAATAAAGATGAGGACAGCAGTCTGAACAATGTAAATAGTGTAAATAGATGCAATACCTCATCTCAGAAATACAGACTGTGAATATGACAATAAAGATGAGGACAGCAGTCTGAACAATGTAAATAGTGTAAATAGTTGCAATACCTCATCTCAGAAATATAGACTGTGAATATGACAATAAAGATGAGGACAGCAGTCTGAACAATGTAAATAGTGTAAATAGATGCAATACCTCATCTCAGAAATATAGACTGTGAATATGACAATAAAGATGAGGACAACAGTCTGAACAATGTAAATAGTGTAAATAGTTGCAATACCTCATCTCAGAAATATAGACTGTGAATATGGCAATAAAGATGAGGACAGGAGTCTGAACAATGTAAATAGTGTAAATAGATGCAATACCTCATCTCAGAAATATAGAGTGTGAATATGACAATAAAGATGAGGACAACAGTCTGAAAAATGTAAATAGTGTAAATAGTTACAATACCTCATCTCAGAAATATAGACTGTGAATATGACAATAAAGATGAGGACAACAGTCTGAACAATGTAAATAGTGTAAATAGTTACAATACCTCATCTCAGAAATATAGACTGTGAATATGGCAATAAAGATGAGGACAGCAGTCTGAACAATGTAAATAGTGTAAATAGTTGCAATACCTCATCTCAGAAATATAGACTGTGAATATGACAATAAAGATGAGGACAACAGTCTGAACAATGTAAATAGTGTAAATAGTTGCAATACCTCATCTCAGAAATATAGACTGTGAATATGAGAATAAAGATGAGGACAACAGTCTGAACAATGTAAATAGTGTAAATAGTTGCAATACCTCATCTCAGAAATATAGACTGTGAATATGACAATAAAGATGAGGACAACAGTCTGAACAATGTAAATAGTGTAAATAGTTACAATACCTCATCTCAGAAATATAGACTGTGAATATGACAATAAAGATGAGGACAACAGTCTGAACAATGTAAATAGAGTAAATAGTTGCAATACCTCATCTCAGAAATATAGACTGTGAATATGACAATAAAGATGAGGACAACAGTCTGAAAAATGTAAATAGTGTAAATAGTTACAATACCTCATCTCAGAAATATAGACTGTGAATATGACAATAAAGATGAGGACAACAGTCTGAACAATGTAAATAGTGTAAATAGTTAAAATACCTCATCTCAGAAATATAGACTGTAAATATGGCAATAAAGATGAGGACAACAGTCTGAACAATGTAAATAGTGTAAATAGTTGCAATACCTCATCTCAGAAATATAGACTGTGAATATGGCAATAAAGATGAGGACAGCAGTCTGAACAATGTAAATAGTGTAAATAGATGCAATAGCTCATCTCAGAAATATAGACTGTGAATATGACAATAAAGATGAGGACAACAGTCTGAACAATGTAAATAGTGTAAATAGTTGCAATACCTCATCTCAGAAATATAGACTGTGAATATGGCAATAAAGATGAGGACAGCAGTCTGAACAATGTAAATAGTGTAAATAGATGCAATACCTCATCTCAGAAATATAGACTGTGAATATGACAATAAAGATGAGGACAACAGTCTGAACAATGTAAATAGTGTAAATAGTTGCAATACCTCATCTCAGAAATATAGACTGTGAATATGACAATAAAGATGAGGACAACAGTCTGAACAATGTAAATAGTTTAAATAGTTGCAATACCTCATCTCAGAAATATAGACTGTGAATATGACAATAAAGATGAGGACAACAGTCTGAACAATGTAAATAGTGTAAATAGTTACAATACCTCATCTCAGAAATATAGACTGTGAATATGACAATAAAGATGAGGACAACAGTCTGAACAATGTAAATAGTGTAAATAGTTGCAATACCTCATCTCAGAAATATAGACTATGAATATGACAATAAAGATGAGGACAACAGTCTGAACAATGTAAATAGTGTAAATAGTTACAATACCTCATCTCAGAAATATAGACTGTGAATATGACAATAAAGATGAGGACAACAGTCTGAACAATGTAAATAGTGTAAATAGTTGCAATACCTCATCTCAGAAATATAGACTGTGAATATGACAATAAAGATGAGGACAGCAGTCTGAACAATGTAAATAGTGTAAATAGTTACAATACCTCATCTCAGAAATATAGACTGTGAATAAGACAATAAAGATGAGGACAACAGTCTGAACAATGTAAATAGTGTAAATAGTTACAAATCCTCATCTCAAAAATATAGACTGTGAATATGACAATAAAGATGAGGACAGCAGTCAAAACAATGTAAACAGTGTAAATAGTTACAATACCTCATCTCAGAAATATAGACTGTGAATAAGACAATAAAGATGAGGACATCAGTCCCAACAATGTAAATAGTGTAAATAGTTACAATACCTCATCTCAAAAATATAGACTGTGAATATGACAATAATGATGAGGACAACAGTCCAAACAATGTCAATAGTGTAAATAGTTACAATACCTCATCTCAGAAATATAAACAGATATAGTGTTTGCTTAGTTATTTATCTTTGCCATGTTCTTTTCTTTCTTTTGTTATTGTTTATTGCAAACCTCATTTAACCATGGCCAATTACTCTACAAAAATTAAAAATTTGCACAATAAAAACATTTACAAATCTAAACAACACTTTTATAATTTAAAGTGAAACAACTTTTATATAACATGTATTTTATGTAAACTATGATATGTCGAGAAAGAATTTGGAAATAAATGCATTACAACTTTCATTTTTAATAACACAGCTTGCATAGTAAAATTAAAATAGCATTTTAATGACAAAGCTACCCTAATAAAATTAAAATAGTATTTTAATGACAAAGCTCCCCTAATAAAATTAAAATAACATTTTAATGACAAAGATCCCCTAATAAATTAAAATAGCATTTTAATGACGAAGCTCCCCTAATAAAATTACAATAGCATTTTAATGACAAAGCTCACCTAATAAAATTAAAATAGCACTTTTAATGACAAAGCTCACCTAATAAAATTAAAATAGCACTTTTAATGGCACAGCTCACCTAATAAAATTTAAATAGCATTTTAATGACAAAGCTCCCCTAATAAAATCAAAAGAGCATTTTACTGAAACAGTTCACCTAATAAAATTAAAATAGCACTTTTAATGACAAAACTGACCTAATAAAATTAAAATAGCACTTTTCATGACACAGCTCACCTAATAAAACAAGAAAACATTTATAATTCTAAATAACAGTTTCAATAACTTTTATTATTATTGCAAACGTTACTATAGTGACCACTACTATTTTGAAATATATGCCCCATTTTTATTCATTCAACAGTGCGTATTACGTTTATTGGCTTGTGCATTCAAGAAATTTAAGAAAAGATGTCCTCCAGCAGGTAGTTCTGGTTATGATGATAAATTACATCTGGCATCAAGGCCTCTGATTGGGAGATTGCAAGATTTGAGGAGCATGGAACCACCTCCTAATCGCTGATGTTCCTGGGGTTGTAGCACCTGTTAGGGTCCCAGCTATGGGCAAATAGTGAACGCCCAAACAAAAACAAAACTCTATGAAAGTATACAAATACATTTTTATAGAAATAATATGAGTAATATATTTCTATATAGTAAAATTACCAACAATATAATTTTATAGCAAAACAATATATTTTATTTGTAGTTGAAGGCATGCAATTGTGTTCAAAATATTTAGATTTCGGCATTAAGTAACTCATACAGTTTGTTTTGTGACATACAGTGACTGTTAATAATTAAATATAACTCAAGATTTCATGTTTAAATAAAAACAGTATTTAATTACAACTGCAAATAAATACTTAACAAGAACAAAGAAGTAAAAGTCAACCAAAGATAATAAACCATTTCAGTGAATAACTTGTTAGTAACACCGCTCAGATTAACATCTGGGAAAATCCTAAATCAAAACCCAAATCCTCAAAACACAATAATTCACACTAATTCAACTGGATAGTGCCACTCAATAATCATTCCAGTCAGTCGCCTGACACCCCTATTTATACACCTGGTGGAAAACATATACTCATAAGTACAGAGTATCATACTTGAACCGCGGTGTTGGTAGTTATTCATTTTCTTCCTATATGACAGGTTGATATACTGCTAAACAAAATAAAATCCTCCAGCTGGGATCAAAGCAAGCTGTATCCTCATTTGTGAATCCGATGATGGTTCATCGTCTGACAGTGATGGTATAATTGAGATCTGCGAATCCGATGCTTCCACAGACGCAGGGCTTCTGGAAACTCGAGATACGTCTGATGACTCCTCAGGAGACGACTCTCTGACACGCATAAGTGAGATAGTTCCATTACGACGAAGCACCAGGATAAAGAGAGCTGCTCCAGGCTGTTCGATTTGTGATAATGAGATCAGGGGGGAGTATAGCAAAGAAAACGGCGACTTACCTTGTCAAACCAAGCGACAGCGTGTTACATGTATCCTACGACAGAAAATGTGGTTAAAAAGAAAATTACTTACCAAAAAAAGGGCACGTATTCCGCATGACACGCTGAAGACGGAATATTTAAATTAAAAAACAAGTCCGTCGCAGGAGTCGCTATGAAAGTATTTTGATAAGCAAAAATTGAATGTCCTCTCTCAGCTGTCGACAAATGGAAAAAAATGCTCGGCCAATAAAAGCAGTTGGTGTTCTCAAATCGAGGAGAAGTCGGGGATTTTGGCTACCGTCTTTGTTGGAGAGGGAGTTATTTTTCTGGCTGGTTGCGCACATTGTGATTTGTGAGATATTACCTGCGGATCGAGTTTTCAGCATTTCTTCCTGCCCCGATGTTCGAGTCTGAACTTAGTGATTTATTCTCTGCGTCGTGGAAATAATCCGTGACAAATATTCCCAGATCACTTACATAGGGGAAACTACCAATTGATGCAATATGCTCTACCACGCAGCCACGAAGAACTTCACAGTAAGCAAGGCTCTTTTTACCGTATTTAAGGAAAGCAAATCCCTTCACTCGGATTATTTTTCTGGAAAAACCATAGCTACTCAGAAATGTAAACAAACAAATTTCTAAAGAATTAATGGATTTATTTTTAATCTGACTATTTTTATTACTTAGATCCTGGATAAAAAGAAAGAAGAATCTGCAATGTTATTGGTCCTGACCTGGCATCTCAGCTTCAGTCATTTTCCTACTGCTGTAACATAGCTTCCCAGTGCCTTTTCTATAAATATTTTCATGGTAATTGTTCGGATGAGCTTTCCTTTACATGAGTGAATAGATGTTAAATATTTTTTTTTTTTAAATCAATCAAATTAATCAGTTTTTCTTTCTCTTACCAATCAATAATTATCTATCCTATCTATCATTATATCACACGGTTATTATCCATTAATATCATTCCATTTACGTCTATCTATTGATAGCATTCTGTTTATGTTTATCTATTGCAAACTATTCATATCTCTCTTTTGATATCAGTCTCTTTACACCAACTATGTTATCCCCACAACATTAACGTAGCTTCTCTGTGCCTTTTCTATAAATATTTTCATGTTCTGATGATCTTTCCTCTTTAGTAAATCGACTTTATAAATTTAAGCAAAGTACTAGATTGGTGGCAATGTCTCATCGTTTTAAATTTAAAATGGCTAGATGTAACCGTAAGTTCTATGCTAAGTTTCTTCTCTCGCATAAGATTCACTTACTGGCATCTTGGCTTCACTCACTTTCCTACCACCATAATGTAGCTTTCCTGTGCCTTTCTTTTAAATAATTTCATGCTAATTCTTCTTTTCACTATGGTACATAGACTTTATGAATTTAAGTGCAGTACTAGATTGGCGGCAAGGTCTCATCATTTTACAGTTGAAATGGCTAGATGTAACCGTAAGTTCTATACTGTTTCTTCTCTCACACTTCTCAATTGTGGAACTCTCTTCCGGCTTCTTGATCCACAGTCAACTTTTATCTTCAAACATTTAATGTCAATTGTTATCTTTTGTTTCTTTAATTCCTGGCTCTTTTTTTGTTCTATCACATTAATAATGTTTTGCTGTTGTTTCTCACATTCTCTCACATTCAATAACCCCTTGCATCTTGATTTATTACCTTCAGCTTGTCTATTCAGTTATGTACCATGCATGATACACGCTTATGCGATCATGTATCTTTCAATACATGACTGATGAGGCAGATTTTTTTTCCCGCTGTAGTTTGCCATTTCTTTCTGCAGTCGACCAGTTGTCATCCAAGGCTATAGAACCCAGTCTGTCCTGCTATTTACCCATAACTTAGAAGAAGAGGATTCATACCTTTCCCAAGGGTATTAGCACATAAGTGAATGTAATGGATTCAACTGGAATTTGAACTCAGCTCTCCGATTCCCCAATCCGAGCCGCTATCCATAATTCCACCATGCCTTCTCATGCTTATCTATTACTATGATTAAATTTATAAAGTTTTGGTACAAAAAAGAAAAGCTCATCAGAAAAATTATCATGAAAATATTTATAGAAAAGGCATGGGGAAGCTATGTTACGGTGAAGGGAAAGTGACTAAAGTTGAGATGCCAAATCAGGACTGATAATATTGCAGATTCTCTATATACATATTTATGAAATTAAATAAAATGTAGTTTAGCAGCAAGAATTCTCTCAAATATGTTTTGTTAAATAATATAGACAAGTTCTATCAAATTTTTATTAAAGCTTTCAAATTTCCAAATAAGTTGTTTTATCAGTAAATTTGCCGAAGTTCACATTAACTTTTATTTTATATTATTGTTTTGTGCTGAATACTTTCGAATTGCTCCATTTGTTCTCAAGAATTGCTCTGTGTCTAGTTACGCAACTGGTTTTTAATTCTAGTGTTCTCACGTTTGATGGAATCAATTTCAACTCCCTCAAGGTGACTGCATATAAACATATAAAATAATATATAATATAAATGTAGCCTCTTGCCCTGTCAGCCTACTTTCCACACAGATCTTGGAAACACCATCTTACCTGCTGAATTTTCATTTTAGTGGCTGCTAAGCCTCCAATGTCATCCCATGTGATGCCTCTCACCTCCATAAAACCATCTACTCCTCTGGTCAAGGATGGTGCAATCCTTCTCAGACAATTCAGGAAATGCTCCCTCCTCACAGGAACTGGTTCTGACTTTTAGGAATAAAAGAAAATAGTTATCAAGAGAATCTAAAGAAAAGGCAGTTGCTGTCAAATATAAATGAATGCTGTAAATGAGAAAAAAGGGGTCCCAAACCTGACACTGACTGATGTGAAAATTTGACAGGATACAATTTTGGGGACATTTGAACAAACTGGGTAATCTAAATTTCGTTGACACCGAGTCTAGAAGGCGACCTACTCTGAATTCAAAACCATGGAGATGGCAACAGGAAACCACTCCACTATTTTTTCCCAAGAAGTCAGAGCAATTGGCATATGTTGAAAAAGGAAAACGTGGATAGCCATGATCATGTACATCCTGAAGGGATATGGCATAAAACAAAGATTTAAGCAAACTAACACAAAGAGAAAGACAAAGAAATCCATCTATTTATCTATTTTTTTCAATATTACGTATAATATTTAGTTTCTACTGATAGGGTAGACATCACATTTTCATTTGATGACATTAGTATGCAGGTAGTTATTATTTTTTGTCATCATCACGAGTGAAGATGGTTATAATAATAATGGTATCAAGAGAAAAACCGTTCTTTTGACACCCAGTTGGTTCTTTGTGTGCATGAAGTTCCAAGTTTGCAAATGATTTACTAATGCTAGTACTACAAATTACATAGTTCGGGTGGGAAGAACTGGATTCATGCCTTTCCCGATGGTATTTGTGCATGAATAAATATAATGAACCCAGCTGGAATTGGAGCTCAACTCTCTGATTCCAATTCCAAACCATTATCCTTTACACCACTAAAGAGATCTATGTTTACAGCACTTTGTATTCCTAGGTGGTCACCCATCTAGCTACTGACCAGGCTCAGTGTTGCTTAACTTCAGTGATCATACAGGAACTGGTCTTTCAATGCGATATGGCCATAAACCCATGTCAAAAGTGAATGTATAGCTTTGCGTCATCTTCTTTGAGAATGAGTTTTTACGAATATTGATGGCATGAGTGTTTATTTGGATGTGGTCTTTTAATATTCCTTTGAGATATTTTCTAATTAAGGGCTTTCCATTTATTGACTATATATAATTGTAAGTTCTATGCTAATGATTTCTTATATCGCACTTCTTGCTTGTGGAACTCTCTTCTAGCTTCTTGCTTCCCAGTCAACTTTGACCTTCAAAAATTTAAGTACATTGTCAATTGTTATCTTCTGTCTTCTTAATTCCTGTTCTTTTATTGTTCTCTCTCCTTAATAGTGATTTTTTTCTCATATTACCTCACGCACAGTAACCCATTACATCTTCATCAATTTAAATCAATTCACTCCAAGCAGAGTGACAATCCCATTAAGAAGCAAGGGGCTACTGAGAGTGAAAGAGAATAAAAATGACTTTAAAAGGAACTGTAAACTCAGCCAAAAAACAGAAAAAAAGAGATAAACCTCTACTCCTGTTTAAAAGACAGGAGAAGATGGAGAAGCAGATGATAGGTTTATTGCCTTGCTTGGGGTAAATATCAATGTTCTTTCCACATATTTTTTCCTGAATAGGTTTCTGTTTCTTTCTATAATAAGATAGCATTTTTTTAATAAATATTATAGCCTGGTTTATTTATATGTGTTACTAAGGAATTTAATGGGTTATCCAAACAGTGGCTTCTTTTGCATTCATAAATGCAGGTTTTTAAATTTCTAGATGTTTCACCAACATATTTCTTATAGCATTGCAGGTTGTCTATGCTATATATCCCAGCTTCCAATGCATTTCTGGTTCTATGTTTTTGGTAGGCTTACAGTCATATCACATTGAAACACCAGTTATCATATGATCACTGAAGTTAAGCAACGTCAAGCCTGGTCAGTACCTAGACAGATGACTGAGACTACCTGAGTACCAGATGTCTCACCAATATATATCTTATAGCACTGCAGGTTGTCTATGCTATATATCCCAGCTTCCTATGCATTGCTGGTTCTATGTCTTTGGTAGGCTTACAGTCATATCACATTGAAACACCAGTTATCATATGATCACTGAAGTTAAGCAACGTCAAGCCTGGTCAGTACCTAGACAGATGACTGAGACTACCTGAGTACCAGATGTCTCACCAATATATATCTTATAGCACTGCAGGTTGTCTATGCTATATATCCCAGCTTCCAATGCATTTCTGGTTCTATGTTTTTGGTAGGCTTTCAGTCATATCGCATTGAAACACCAGTTATCATATGATAACAGAAGTTAAGCAAAGTCAAGCCTGGTCAGTACCTAGACAGATGACTGAGAGTACCAGAGTACCAGATGTCTCACCAATATATATCTTATAGCACTGCAGGTTGTCTATGCTATATATCCCAGCTTCCAATGCATTTCTGGTTCTATGTTTTTGGTAGGCTTACAGTCATATCACATTGAAACACCAGTTCTCATATGATCACTGAAGTTAAGCAACGTCAAGCCGGGTCAGTTCCTAGATGGATGACTGAGAGTACCAGAGTACCAGATGTCTCACCAATATATATCTTATAGCACTGCAGGTTGTCTATGCTATATATCCCAGCTTCCAATGCATTTCTGGTTCTATGTTTTTGGTAGGCTTACAGTCATATCACATTGAAACACCAGTTCTCATATGATCACTGAAGTTAAGCAACGTCAGGCCTGGTCAGTACCTAGACAGATGACTGAGAGTACCAAAGTACCAGATGTCTCACCAATATATATCTTATAGCACTGCAGATTGTCTATGCTATATATCCCAGCTTCCAATGCATTTCTGGTTCTATGTTTTTGGTAGGCTTACCGTCATATCACAT
The DNA here is from genome assembly GCA_964036315.1 of Acanthosepion esculentum. Classification (NCBI taxonomy): domain Eukaryota; kingdom Metazoa; phylum Mollusca; class Cephalopoda; order Sepiida; family Sepiidae; genus Acanthosepion; species Acanthosepion esculentum. The sequence goes on from OZ038493.1 coordinate 88,904,020, forward strand.
TGAAAGACCAGTTCTCATATGATCACTGAAGTTAAGCAACGTCAAGCCGGGTCAGTTCCTAGATGGATGACTGAGAGTACCAGAGTACCAGATGTCTCACCAATATATATCTTATAGCACTGCAGGTTGTCTATGCTATATATCCCAGCTTCCAATGCATTGCTGGTTCTATGTTTTTGGTAGGCTTACAGTCATATCACATTGAAACACCAGTTCTCATATGATCACTGAAGTTAAGCAACGTCAAGCCTGGTCAGTACCTAGACGGATGACTGAGAGTACCAGGTACAGTAAACTTGTATGTGTAGGTAATGTAATGGATAAGGGTTTGAAAATTGGAAATTTGAGAGCCAAGTTCCAATCCTAGTCAACTTCAAATACCCTTGTGAAAGGCATGAATCCATCTCTTCTCACCGCAGCTATTGGTTAATTAGTACTACTAGCAGCAGTAAATAATTGGCAAACTTGGTCCTTCATGCACACAAAGAATTGAGAGTCAAAATGATGGGGTTTTTTTATTGACACCCCTATTATTTTAACTCCCTTCACCCGCTCAGCAATGTTTGTTTTAAAAATGATGACTGAATTTTGATAAAATCATAAACATATAAAAGTGAATTTATACATTTTCTTTGTACCTGAGAATTGACAAAAATAATGATAAACACTATTTATTTAATAAATTGTTTATTTATACTATTAGATTATTTATTGGAACGGTTGGCAAATATTCAAACTTTATAAAATGTCAAATAATAAAAATTTCCATAGATTTGGTTCACATATTTTAATAAATTTAGTAAATGTTTAAAAATTTATGAATAAAAAAATTATTTTCATGTTTATTTCTTTATAAATTGGTAAATGATAAGTTTTTAATTGTATTAGTTTTTAGAATGTTGTAAATATAAAATTATTCTTGTAAATAAACAATCAAATAAATAGCGTTTACTATTTTTGCTGTAAATTCTCAAGAACAAAAAATGTGAAATTCACTTTCATCTTATGTTTAGGGTTTTTACAATTCTAATCCTTGTTTTTTAAAACAATAAACAATGCTGAGGAGTGAAGGTAGTTAAAATAATAGCAGTGTCAAGGGAAAAACTGTCCTTTTGAGACTCCATTTTTTTGTGTACATGAAGGTCCAAGTTGGCTAAATAATTATTATCACTGAAAAAATTTCAACTATCTAAAAATATTTTCTTTAACTAAACGGCTTAATGTAAATGATGCTGACCAAATGCTTGGAGCTAGTGATTATAATTTTTGTCTCTGAGATAGTTAAATCATTTTTCATGTTCAGAGAATACAGATTTAGTATTGTCTGTGTTGATAGTACTTACTTTTGAGTCTTAGAGATTTTATAAGCTTTTTTTCTTGCAGTAAGAATGAAATGACAGTGGTAGTTTTTTTTTTTTCATTATTGTCTACATTCTGTAAACAATGAATTAAAAGAATTTGTTACGAATGTATAACTATATAAATTTTATTTATATTTGACAATAAATATACTCTTGACAGATCCTACTCAAACATTAGAGAAAACAAAGTTGTTTTTTTTGTTTTTTTAAATGGACACCTACCATGCGTTGTGATCTCTCAACAACTGCAGCATGTGCAGCTTGCTTGCAGAGATTTTGAAGATCTGCACCTGAGTATCCAGTGGTAACTTCTGCCAATTCCGGAATGTGTACATCCTGAGAAACTGGCATCTGCTGAGCATAGACTGATAAAATACTGAACCTCTGTAGATATGTTGGCATACTTATAAAGACCTGTAAAGAAGAGGAATCAAGCCAAAAATTATATAGGGAAGTATAAATTATATAGGGAAGTATAAATTATAAGGGAAGTATAAATCATACATATTAAAGTACAGGTACTATTGATTCAAGTAAAATGATAAAGAAATCATCAAAAATAGAAAGAAAGAAACAAAGAAAAAGAGGAAAAAGTAAGGTGAAAAAGAAGAAAAGGATAAAGAAAGAAAAAAGGAGATAAAATGCCAAGAAAATAGGAAGATGAAAAAATAAAGATGCAGCAAGGAAAAATAGAAGAAAAAGGCAAAAAAGAGGAAAGAGAAAAAGGGTGTAAAAAAGAAAAAGAGAGAAAAAAAGTAAAGTAGAATGATAAAGAAAAAAGGAAAGAGAAAAAAAATGAAAAGTAAGGAGGAAAAAGAAAAGTAAAAGACTAGACTAAAATAGAAAAAAAATAAAGTGAGTAGAAAAAAAGATGAAAAAGAAAAAAGAGGAAAAAGAGAAATGAAAAAAGAAGGTGTAGGGAAAGAAAAGGAGATGAAAATAGAAAAAGAATTCAAAAAATGAAAAAGAGGAAAAAGAAAAAGGCAACAAAAAATAAAAGAAAAGAGAAAAAAGAACTGAAAAGAAAAAAAGGGAGAGGCAGAAACAAAGTTAAAAAGAAAAAAAAGGAAAGAATGGATGCCTTATATTTGTGGCCTTGAGTCAAACTCAGCTAAGCTTAGTAAAAATCAATGTATCTCACTGTGAAGTAATGTTTTCTAATCTCGTCTCACAGACTTAAGCCAATAATGGATTTAATCCCTTTTGCATATTCAAGACCTTCCTATGCATAGCTGATAAACCAAAGATCTCATTTTGCACAAAAATGCTATTCGTGAAAAGTCAATAAAGGAAAGAAAAAAGAAAAGGTTTTTTGGCAAAGTTTAACCTAAGACAAAGTAAGAAGAGGTACGTCAAAAGGATTTTTTCTTGCAATCATTATTACTGTAGTGCGTATGGATATTTAATTTGTTTTAAAAAGCCATTTTTAGAACTTTAATGAAACCTTAAAAATACCATTGTTTATAATGTCATAAATAATAAATATTTCATTATAGTTAGTTCACATATTTTTTATAAGATTTTAGATATAAAATTATTCTTATAGCAAATGATAAGAATATTTTTAAAATTTTGTAAATATAAAATTATACTTGGTAAACTATAAAAATATTTTTATGATCTTGTAAATATAAAATTATACTTGGTAAACTATAAAAATATTTTTATGATCTTGTAAATATAAAATTATACTTGGTAAACTATAAAAATATTTTTATGATCTTGTAAATAAATAATTTATTCACACTATTTACATTATTTGGACTAATGCCATATTAATCAAAATGTTTTGGCCGTTATACGCTTCAGCCTTCTTCAGGTGGTTGGAAATGTCGAACTGAACCCTTTATTTCACTCACTGGGGTAGACTGTTCTAGTTCCACATGCCACACTCTTTGGGTCCTATCACTGGATCTAACGAATGCATTTATCCACTGTGCCATGTGTCCTTGAGTACATCTTTGTATGAATTTCTGGGTATTATAAACCTAATGTCTTCAGCAACCATTTTTACCAGTACTCATATTGCAATTTTTACTGTTAACATTGCATATTTTTATCAGAGCTCATATAGCAATTTTTGTTGTTATTATCGCTTTTCTCTGGCACTCCTTATTACTGGTTCCCATATTGTATTCATTTCTATGCTTGGTCAGCTCAGGAAATTTTTGTGGCCTAGCATATGTGCTAATTCCTTAAGTTTATGAATTTTCCTGATTTAACTGATAACTGACATCCATTAGACATGGCACATTGAACTAGAACAGTCTACACCAGTGAGCGAAATAAAGAGTTCAGTTCGACATTCCATCCACCTGAAGAAGGCCGGAGCGTACAACAGCAGAAACGATGTAATAAATATGGCGACAAAGATGAGGATAATAGTCCGAATAATGTACATAATACCTCATCTCAGAAATATAGACAGATAATAAAAATTACCAATGACATAAATCATAATAGCAGTATCAAATGGAATAAACATTCACCTTTTACTCTTATTGTTCACCTACCTCACGATCAAGCCGTCCACCCTGTCGAAGGCTGGGGTCAACAGCTGAAGGCCTGTTTGTAGCGGCTATAATCACCAAATGATTTTCCACAGGTATCTCCTCTATCAGTTGTAAAAGCTGGGTGGTCATCGTGTTTGACGGATTAAAATTTGACTTTGGGCAAATTGCATCGATCTCATCAAGAAAGAGAATGCAACTTTCTCGCGTGCCTATCTTGATTGCCTGATTAAATATGCTTTTCAATTTATCTTCACTTTCACCAACGTCTGATGACGTCAGTTCTGGTCCACGAATCCTGATGAGCTCAACGTCGCATTCCCCAGCGACATATTCAACTAGGGTAGTCTTGCCACACCCTGGGGGTCCACGCAAAAGTATGCCCCGAGGAATAGCGAGATTCTGAAAGGAGGTTTGGGATCTTAATGAGGATAGTTCCAGGAAATCTTTTAGCGTTTGAACAGTATCTTCCAGCCCGCCAAGGCATTTCTTTGGATGCCGTATACGCTGCCAGTACCTATCTTCCGTGATAATATCACGCACTTTGATTTTCGTACCACTGTTCACGATGACAACGTCATATATTTCTGGCTTGGTGATATGTACAATCATCGAGGACAATTTTAATATGTCTGACCTCTTGATCTGCTTCATGTTGACCTTTACGTTGACCCCGACTCCAATAAATTGCAGGCAGCTCCGACAACATCCTTCAAGTTTATCCCCGCTCGAAAGAAGAGCTTTCAGATGCTGGCGGAGGTCAATATCCGGGGTAACAATGCTAAGCTCGACTGCTCTAGCATTGAATGACGATAGCAGTTCAATTTGTAGTCGCCCATCAACCATGTGGTCGTTGTTGTATACATCTTGTGTGACGAGATTGCTAAACTGCACAACACTATCATCTAAATCGGAGCAGGGCCACACACTGCAAATGGCACAGATGGTAGGCGTTGTAACTCGAACAAACATGCCCAAGTCAGCGCCTATTGCACGGCAAGTATTACCCGGGATGCGGCATCTTTGGATTGAGGAGTCATTACTTAACGGAGGTTCCACAGTGAAAATTCGAGCCAGAGGCGCCGCCATCCTGAAACAAGATACGAGGAATGATTTAGAAAAATATATTCATGACAAATAATAGTTGAGGGATAATAAACAAGGGCAAAAAGAAACTATCTATATTTTATTTAGAGTTCACCCTAAGCAAAGCGGTAAAGCCCCGAAGACACAAGGAGCTAATGGGTATGAAAGAATAAGAAAAAAAGAGAAACATTATTAAGGAGCACGGATAATAGAAGAGTAATCAAGAAGATAACAGATAACTGACATTGAATTAAAATTTTTAAAGATTAAAGTTGACTACAAAGCATGGAGCTCGAAGAGAGTTCCACAAGCAAGAAGTGCAAGAAAAGAAAATGTTAGCCGAGAACTTGTGGCTGTATCTAGCCAACTCAACTGTAAATTGATGAGATCTCGACACAACTCTAGTACTGCGCTTAAATTCAAACATTCTACGTACATAGTGAAGAGTTCATCTGAACAATTACTGTGAAAGTATTTTTAGAAAAGGCATGAAGGGTGTGAAAGAATAAGAAAAAAAGAGAAACATTATTAAGGAGCGCGAATAATAGATGAGGTATTGTAACTATTTACACTATTTACATTGTTCAGACTGTTGTCCTCATCTTTATTGTCATATTCACAGTCTATATTTCTGAGATGAGGTATTGTAACTATTTACACTATTTACATTGTTCAGACTGTTGTCCTCATCCTTATTGTCATATTCACAGTCTATATTTCAGAGATGAGGTATTGTAACTATTTACACTATTTACATTGTTCAGACTGTTGTCCTCATCTTTATTGTCATATTCACAGTCTATATTTCTGAGATGAGGTATTGTAACTATTTACACTATTTACATTGTTCAGACTGTTGTCCTCATCCTTATTGTCATATTCACAGTCTATATTTCAGAGATGAGGTATTGTAACTATTTACACTATTTACATTGTTCAGACTATTGTCCTCATCTTTATTGTCATATTCACAGTCTATATTTCTGAGATGAGGTATTGTAACTATTTACACTATTTACATTGTTCAGACTGTTGTCCTCATCTTTATTGTCATATTCACAGTCTATATTTCTGAGATGAGGTATTGTAACTATTTACACTATTTACATTGTTCAGACTGTTGTCCTCATCCTTATTGTCATATTCACAGTCTATATTTCAGAGATGAGGTATTGTAACTATTTACACTATTTACATTGTTCAGACTGTTGTCCTCATCTTTATTGTCATATTCACAGTCTATATTTCTGAGATGAGGTATTGTAACTATTTACACTATTTACATTGTTCAGACTGTTGTCCTCATCTTTATTGTCATATTCACAGTCTATATTTCTGAGATGAGGTATTGTACCTATTTACACTATTTACATTGTTTAGACTGTTGTCCTCATCTTTATTGTCATATTCACAGTCTATATTTAAATTCAAAAAGTCTAGGTACCATGGAGAAGAGCTCATCCGAACAGTTGCCATGAAAGTATTTATAGAAAAGGCCCGGGAGGCAACTTTACGGCACCAAGAAAGACGTCCCCATGCCTGGAACAAGCCCAGTGGTGTTATCAAATAATTTATGAAATTTCAAAATCTTCATCATCATCATCCTTTGCTCTTCCTATGGTTGGTCGGTACTCCATTGACAATCCCTTTCCATACTGTTCAGTCTAGCATTGCTGTCCCCGGATCCCCAATGTCCAACCCTGTGTCGCAAGCTATGGTGTTTGGGAAAGTCAATTTTCGTGAGAAGACATTTCCAGAAAGAAGCCATAGGAGTAAGGATGAGACGATCTCCCTGTCTGCTCGGTGGCAGTGGCCAGCAAACTATAATTATTTTTGTTTGAGCTTAAGAGAGATTGGTCTCAGTTCTCCATAAATTGTGTTTAGCATTGCATGGGATCTCCAACTGATGTTCTGGATTTTTCTAAATAGATTTCTTTATGTTCTATCCAGTCTAAATAAATAGATCAATTTGAGAATCTATGGACATATGTGTAGCTGCAGGCATAGTTATCAGTTCTTCACAGTTTCCACTGCCCTTAGGGATCATTAGTGTGGCCATGAATTCCAATACTGTCCCTTTCATTTCTTGTAGGCTAAGTATCAACTTTGTGAGGGCTGGGATTCTCTCTTTCCTAATAAAGAATGCAGAACAAAATCAAAAAGGACATTAAAAAATAAACTAAACTCATAGCTTACAAGCAGGCAAAAAGTACATAATATAGTTTGAAGCTATAGGAATTGTATCTTTGTGTGTAGCTGAATGTCTAACTCATGTATTCTATGTTGGTTCCTTTTTCTTATTTTACCATGTTGAAACATTGAATGTATCAGTATCTGTCTATATTTCTGAGATAATATTATGTACATTATTTATATTATTCAGAATATTGTCCTCATCTTTGTCGCCATATTTATTACAACGTTTCAGTTTTGTGTCCTCAAGGACACATGGCACAGTGGATAAAAACATTAGATCCAGTGACAGGACCCAAAGAGTGTGAGTTCAATACCTGGTTAAGGCAGTGGAGAACTTTCAGAGGGAAATTAACAGATAACTGATAACGGACATCCATTAAACATGGCACGTGGAACTAGAACAGTCTACCCCAGTGAGTGAAATAAAGGGTTCAGTTCGACATTCCAACCACCTGAAGAAGGCCGGCGCGTACAACGGCCGAAACGTAATAAATATGGCGACAAAGATGAGGGCAATAGTCAGAATAATGTAAATAATGTGAATGTATCAGCTTTGTAATAGAGCATGAGTTGCAGGAACTTTGGTTTCCATTTGTGGATAAAAAAGGCAGCATATGAATAAAAACTGAAAACTTTCTTCAGTCTTTTATGCCGATTAATAAGTAATAAAACATTAATAATTGATTATATACTAAACCATACTAACTGTGGTAGAATGGTCTAGACTTGTATTGTAATGTTGCTCCTAGTTAGACTAAAAGCAGTGGCAAACAAAATCTTCACATGTAAATAACATAGAGATGAAAAGAAACGGAATAAATATCTAAAAGGCAATATTTTCATCTGTTCTTATATAACTGCATAACGAAGGCAGACAAAATACATTAGAAAGAAGATATTGAAAATCAGCAACAGGGGGGATTTTTGAAAAGGTTCAGTCATCTGCAGACAGTTATTCTCATGCTAGGGAACCAGGTCCTGGTGTGTGTTACTTCTACCACATTCTAGAAGGAAAAACGAAAGACAGGAAGCATACCGTTATTATAGCCACTTAGCAGCACCATCTAATGACATCTTGGCAAAGCCAAGTGGAGGTAACCCATAATTTGCATGTGCTCATGTAATTTAATGTACACACAAGAAACTGAAATAATACATTCCCTTCTATGTGTTTTCATGACATGAGCAGTCATGGCTCCCCAAAACATCCTACCCTTTGTATCCTTTAATAAAGTGTTATCTTTTTGCTATATCTCCTGATCCCTTTATAAAGTGTTATCTTTTTGCTATATCTCCTGATCCCTTAATAAAGTGTTATCTTTTTGCTATATCTCCTGATCCCTTAATAAAGTGTCATCTTTTTGCTATATCTCCTGATCCCTTAATAAAGTGTTATCTTTTTGCTATATCTCCTGGTCCCTTAATAAAGTGTTATCTTTTTGCTATATCTCCTGGTCCCTTAATAAAGTGTTATCTTTTTGCTATATCTCCTGGTCCCTTAATAAAGTGTTATCTTTTTGCTATATCTCCTGATCCCTTAATAAAGTGTTATCTTTTTGCTATATCTCCTGGTCCCTTAATAAAGTGTTATCTTTTTGCTATATCTCCTGATCCCTTTATAAAGTGTTATCTTTTTGCTATATCTCCTGATCCCTTAATAAAGTGTTATCTTTTTGCTATATCTCCTGGTCCCTTAATAAAGTGTTATCTTTTTGCTATATCTCCTGGTCCCTTAATAAAGTGTTATCTTTTTGCTATATCTCCTGATCCCTTAATAAAGTGTTATCTTTTTGCTATATCTCCTGGTCCCTTAATAAAGTGTTATCTTTTTGCTATATCTCCTGATCCCTTAATAAAGTGTTATCTTTTTGCTATATCTCCTGGTCCCTTAATAAAGTGTTATCTTTTTGCTATATCTCCTGGTCCCTTAATAAAGTGTTATCTTTTTGCTATATCTCCTGATCCCTTAATAAAGTGTTATCTTTTTGCTATATCTCCTGATCCCTTAATAAAGTGTTATCTTTTTGCTATATCTCCTGGTCCCTTAATAAAGTGTTATCTTTTTGCTATATCTCCTGATCCCTTAATAAAGTGTTATCTTTTTGCTATATCTCCTGATCCCTTAATAAAGTGTTATCTTTTTGCTATATCTCCTGATCCCTTAATAAAGTGTTATCTTTTTGCTATATCTCCTGGTCCCTTAATAAAGTGTTATCTTTTTGCTATATCTCCTGGTCCCTTAATAAAGTGTTATCTTTTTGCTATATCTCCTGATCCCTTAATAAAGTGTTATCTTTTTGCTATATCTCCTGATCCCTTAATAAAGTGTTATCTTTTTGCTATATCTCCTGGTCCCTTAATAAAGTGTTATCTTTTTGCTATATCTCCTGATCCCTTAATAAAGTGTTATCTTTTTGCTATATCTCCTGGTCCCTTAATAAAGTGTTATCTTTTTGCTATATCTCCTGATCCCTTAATAAAGTGTTATCTTTTTGCTATATCTCCTGGTCCCTTAATAAAGTGTTATCTTTTTGCTATATCTCCTGGTCCCTTAATAAAGTGTTATCTTTTTGCTATATCTCCTGATCCCTTAATAAAGTGTTATCTTTTTGCTATATCTCCTGGTCCCTTAATAAAGTGTTATCTTTTTGCTATATCTCCTGATCCCTTAATAAAGTGTTATCTTTTTGCTATATCTCCTGATCCCTTAATAAAGTGTTATCTTTTTGCTATATCTCCTGATCCCTTAATAAAGTGTTATCTTTTTGCTATATCTCCTGATCCCTTAATAAAGTGTTATCTTTTTGCTATATCTCCTGATCCCTTAATAAAGTGTTATCTTTTTGCTATATCTCCTGGTCCCTTAATAAAGTGTTATCTTTTTGCTATATCTCCTGGTCCCTTAATAAAGTGTTATCTTTTTGCTATATCTCCTGGTCCCTTAATAAAGTGTTATCTTTTTGCTATATCTCCTGGTCCCTTAATAAAGTGTTATCTTTTTGCTATATCTCCTGGTCCCTTAATAAAGTGTTATCTTTTTGCTATATCTCCTGGTCCCTTAATAAAGTGTTATCTTTTTGCTATATCTCCTGGTCCCTTAATAAAGTGTTATCTTTTTGCTATATCTCCTGGTTCCTTAATAAAGTGTTATCTTTTTGCTATATCTCCTGGTCCCTTAATAAAGTGTTATCTTTTTGCTATATCTCCTGGTCCCTTAATAAAGTGTTATCTTTTTGCTATATCTCCTGATCCCTTAATAAAGTGTTATCTTTTTGCTATATCTCCTGGTCCCTTAATAAAGTGTTATCTTTTTGCTATATCTCCTGATCCCTGTTCTGCCAACCTTTTAAACAAGCTCATTATATGCCACTCTACTTTGTCTCTCTTGCACTCAATATGTCCTGAGAGTGTCAAATTTTCCAAGCCCTCTTTCTTCATTATGTGCTCTAGAAATTTCAACTCTTTCTGATGCGACTTATAAGTGTCCTTTTTGTTTATATTTTCTCTAAAATTTTGCCGTTGCTCACATGTTCAGGCCATAATATTCTCAGCATCCGTTCTTTCAAGTCTTTTCTTCATCTGTGGAGATTGTCCAGCAATTGCTGCCACATAGGAGAACTGATATCACATAACAATTCAGTATTCTTTTCTTTGTTTGCAATGAAATTTTCCAATTTCTTAATACTTTGCTTAACTTTTACAAGGTATCTTTCACTATCCCAATGCACCTTTTAATTTCAGTGACACATTTTCCATATCCTCTGTGAAAAACACTTTCTAACTATTTAAATTTTTGTACTTGAGACAACCTAAACCCTGTAAAATTATCAATGTGGAAACAATAATAATAATAATGATTTTTTAACCACCCACACCTCCCCCAAAAAAAAATTTATTGAATTTTTCCAGAATGTTTCAGCAAATAGAATTTTTTAAGCTTTTTAACTAAACACTACAATCTTAATCACATCAAGTCAAGGATAATTCATTATCTATCCTCCCCACCCTTATACTCTCATTCAGTAACTTGCATTATTTACATTATTTGGACTGTTATCATCTTCATTGCCATATTCACAATGTTTCAGCCTCTATATCTCTGAGATGAGGTATTATAATTACTTGCATTATTTACATTATTTGGACTGTTATCCTCATCTTCATTGCCATATTCACAATGTTTTGGCTGTTGTACATTTCAGCCTTCTTCAGATGATTGGAATTTCAAACCAAACTCTTTATTTCATCCACCGGGTAGATTGTTCTGTTTCTATGCACCATTTCTCTTCCAGATATCTCGGTTATTTTCTGGAGCATCCAACGGCCAAAACATTGCGAATATGGCAATGAAGATGAGGATAACAGTCCAAATAATGTAAATAATGCAAGTAATTATAATACTTCATCTCAGAGATATAGAGGCTGCAACATTCTGAATATGGCAATGAAGATGAGGATAACAGTCCAAATAATGTAAATAATGCAAGTAATTATAATACCTCATCTCAGAGATATACACAGATATCATTCAGTAACATTCTACCTTGAGCGGCTCTTAAGCCTTATACTGGGTGAACTTAAGCACAAAATATGGAAATATTAGTAACAATTTATAGATAAATGCTGTAAAGCATTAATTATTTTAACATTTATGTAATTCATAGACTCTCTCTCCAATCAAACAATTTCTTTCTTTTTAAATCAAAACAAAAATATTTTTCAGTTCAACTTCAAATACATCAGAATTATGCTGGGGAAAATATCCAATATAACAACAAAAGTCGAATTATTTCCTTTGTACCTTGTGTTAAAAAACAAACATCTGTGTTTTAATTTAGCATAAATCAAAGTAAAACTTACTTCAATGAACGTAGTATTGTCAAAAATGGAAGAAACAAAATAAGTACATTGTCTTTTTTAGCAAACAATAACAAAAATAGATGAAATCCTGAGTCGGTGATAAGCAACTCAAAAAAACTTCATCGTGCAATTAAAATAGCTTCATTAAATGAGCGCAAGGAAGCAATCGGTTATACTAAAAGGATTTATAGTTAAATTAAGAATAACACAGGCATTAGAAATGTCAAAAATAAACAAGATTTACATATAAAACGAGTACCGACCTGCTTGAATCTTCACGTGTTTATACAGGAAGAGAAGAAGCAATAACCGGCGGTGTAAACCAAATAAAGTTAACTTCCTTCGATATTCCGGCTTAGGTTTCTATAATTGTATTTTAAATTGTACATCATATTATTATTATTATTTTTATTTCCTTTGATTTCTGGCGTGTACACATTTCTCTGTGTCACTGTGTGTTTATCTAAAAATAAATACGCTTAAATTCTCCCTCATCCCTGCCGTGCGTCAACGGCTTAGTGGTAGAATCCCCGACGGACACTAATTCAGTTGGGTTTCGATCCTAGCTAGAGGTGAACGGGCGTCTAGCCACACTGATGATCTTTGATGCAGCGAAACAGTTTGTCTGTGGATGTCTATATATATATATATATATATATATATATATATTACATAGATAAAAAGCCCTTCGTAAAGTGTGGGCTGTACTTGTAAGAACCATTTTTTGTATTTCTTTGAGGCATGAACTTCCAGGAATCACTTGAATTAGTCTATACTCTACTGAAATCTTTTCCAACTAATCCTAGGGCTCCAGCTACAACGGGGATTGTTGATGTTCCCATGTGCTACATTTTTGAGATTTCGATTTCAAGGTTTTATTTTATTTTGACAGCTTTTTGTTTGAATATCTTCAAAGATACATTGCAGTCTGCAGGGACTGCCATATCAATAAAAAGGCACTTTTTGTTTGTTTGTGGTCTCTAAACAATGTCTGGGCGGTTGGCTTTGATTGTTCTGTCAGTGTGGATTATTATTATTATTATTATTATTATTATTATTATTATTATTATTCAAATAATACTCATTTTGTTGTTTCCACGTCCTGTCATTTTTACGAGTATTTTGCTGTATATATAAATGTAAGGGATTTATAATTATTTACTCAGTTATACCCCCACTACAAATAACGTCGCTGTATTGGTTGAATAAATAAATCAAAGGAGTAGACGAGCGCTTGTCTTACGCCCCCCCTTTCTATGCTTTTAGCTACTCAATTCATTTTCTGTCCATGTGCAGACGGTTTGCTCCCAGTCGATTAACATATAGTAGTTTGTTGGAGTTAGCTCCTCCTCAGTTCCTTAATCCTTCAACAGGGGTCTCTCTCTCCTGGCAATAAATACTGGCTGACCCTTCGCCTCGATCTCTTTTTTCCACTTAGGATATCTAGCTACCCACCACCCATGAGGGTTGCATGTGGCACAAGGCCGAGTTTAACGTGGGTTTTCCGAGCCTGTAGGCTCGGCCAAAAATATTCCCTATTTGAACTGGTAAAAACGGGCTCAGGGTCAGTCTACCTCCCCCGAACGAGACTCTGCTCTTCGGCGGAGCCTCGTCCGGGTTCCTCTCTGCCTTCGGGCAGAGAGTTCGACTGAATAGCTGGAACAGGTCGCAGCTAGGCCTTGGGCCGCCACCTCGCGTGGAAGTGAGGAAATCTCTCTTTTCAACTAACACCAATATGTGACCTCTCACAGATACAGCGTTTCCCAAATTCTGGGAACACGCTAAGAACAGTACACGTACGTACGAATACTCACTACAACACACACAGATAATTTCACCACACAAACACTATGTAACTGTCCATGTCTTTGTTTAACTTGTTATTAATATATATTTGTTTACATATATATATATCGGTCTTGTTTGTTTTCTTTGCCTTCTTTGGACTTAATTAAAGTCCAACATTCTCGTAGCTGGGCCGGTTAGCAGGAAATTTTAACCTTCTGATATCTCTTCACATCTTCACCCCACTGTCCACTACAAGTCGGACTCGTGAAAATTTCACGGTTTTCCTATTTAAATTTTCTGATGAATCGTAATTTTTTAATAATTGAATAAGCTCCTGACGAGTTCTACGACTATAAAATACCCGTGGAAGTCCCCCTATTGCACTGTTAAATAATTGAGTTAAAAAAAACTTTAAGAAAATATTGTAATAGAAATCATAAATATAAATGCATATTTTTGGCCTGAAAACTTGTCTCGTACACCGCCATTTACGGTAAGATCTTCGTCTACAAAAAAAATAAACTTTCACAAAATTAATCCTCCGCCCACAAAACTACTGATGAAGAAATTAAACATGTTCATAATCATCTGAAGCCATATCCTATAACGGAACATCAAACTATTCCATGAGATGTGTCATTACCCTTTCCAGGCCCTTTGATGACGCAAGAGCTCAGATAAGTAGTATTTGACAGTCTACACAATCTGCCACACCCTGGAATAACAAATTCAAAAATAAAGAATTTAGTTAAACGAACAAAGAAATTTGAGGCTGACAAACTATCCAGCGGTCGTCTACATTCCTTACCCAATTCATATGTCCCAAATGATGTGAACACTTGTAAATACAGGGGTTGGACAAAATAATTGGAACAGGTTCAAATTCCATTCCTACATTTCAAAGACCTATTATATTAAGAACTTTAACTAAAACTTCGTAATTGCAGGTTATATCTATTGTAAATACGTTTATTTATCTAATTTACTCTCTTTGTCTTATTTATTTTTAGAATTTAGTAAAATTTAAGCTCTGAGTTCGAAAATGGGCAAATTGTTGGAGCTCGCATGGCAGGAGCCTCGATCACTAAGGTTGCTGAACTGTTTGGTTTTCTCAAGTGCTACCATATCAAGAATTATGACACAATTCAAGAAACAGGGTAAAACCTCTAGCAAGCGTAGCAATTCGGACCGGACTTGCAAACTTACTGAGAGGAACCGACGTGCATTGAAACGCAATGTAACGAAAAATCATCGGACTACCGCGGCCAAAGTGACTGCTGAGTTGAATAATCATCTGAATAGTCCAGTTTCTACTAAAACTGTTCGTCGTGAGCTCCATAAGTCTGGATATCATGGAAGAGCCGCCGTAAGGAAACCTCTGCTCTCCACTCGCAACATTCAGAAGTGGATGAAGTGGTGCAGAGATCACAATGCCTGGTCTTCAGATCAATGGAAGCAAGTCATATTCTCAGACGAGTCCAGTTTTTCTCGTTTCTCAACTTCAGGGCAAGTTTGTGTGTGGAGGCAGCCCAAAGAAGCTTACAACCCTGACTGCCTTCTTCCAACAGTGAAGCATGATGGTGGATCAGTGATAGTTTGGGCCGCCATATCATGGAAATGTCTCAGTCCAATAGTTGCCCTGCATGGTAGAATCAACAGCAAAGATTACCTGAACATTTTGGGTGATCATGTTCATCCAATGGACCAGACTTTATCCCCTGATGGTGACTGCATCTTCCAAGACGATAATGCTCCAATACATACCGCTCAAGTGGTTAAGAATTGGTATGAAGAGCATGAAAGTGGGCTAGAAAATATGGAGTGGCCTCCCCAATCTCCAGATATCAATATTTTTGAACATTTGTGGTGCATTTTGGTGCGACAAGTTAGGAGTCGCTATCCTCCACTGTCGTGTCTTAAAGAGCTAGAGCAGGTGTTAATGGAAGAATGGCTGAAAATTCCTCTGATTGAAGTCAGGAAGCTGTATGATTCCATTCCTAGACGTATTAAAGCTGTATGTGAGCTGTATGTACTCCATATTAAATAAATTTTCTTTGAATTTAACAAATGTTTCAATTATTTTGTCCAATTCCCGTATATTTGGTTACACACAGACAGTGTTCGAAATCCCCTGGGAGCACGACACCACAAGTCCATTTGAGGTATTATGCCGTAACCAGAAATACTTTACCATTAAAATTTCTGACGAGGCGAATAATACGAAAAATAAAAAGAAAACGAAATAGGCAATAAAAGCAAAACTTGTATATGAAGATAACCGACAGTTTGTCAACTATCTAACGACAGGTGGATCTACAAAGTCACCGAGGCAGTTCCGTCGTGAAGGATACGAAGATTCCCTCCTCCGTCATGGTCCTTAGCGTCATCTCCAGCGATGAGGACGTCATGCCTCCGTTCTTCTTTCAAAAGGGCCTGAGAGTCACCGTTGAGATCTACCAGGAGGTGCTGAGGAGCGTGGTGAAGCCCTGGATGGACAAGATCACCGCCGGACGCCCCTACGTCTTCCAGCAGGACTCTGCTCCTGCACACTAGGCCAAAACGACCCAAGCGTGGCTGCTCAACAATGTTCCTCACCACTGGTCGCCAGACTTGTGGCCTCCCTCCTCACCTGATTGCAACCCCCTTGACTATTTCTTCTAGGGCGTGATCGAGGCTAACACCAACAAGCACGCCCACAACACGGTCGACCCTTTGAAGGCTGCTATCGTGGAGGCGTTCGCCGCTATGGACAAGGACATGGTCGCCAAAGCGTGTGACTCATTTCGCGCCCGCCTTGAGAGGATCGTCGCCGCCGGCGGAGCTTACATTAAAAAATAATGTAGTACGTAAGTCTAACTGTTGCTAAATAAACTGTCGGGTCTCTGCATATACAACTTTTGTTTTTATTGCCTATTTCGTTTTCTTTTTGCCAAGTGTCGGATTTTGCTGCAACACCCTGTATATATTAATTTCGGAAACTAAGGCTGCTAAAAATTTTGCCGAGTCTCAGCCAGAATCAAAACAACTTAATACCGATAAAAAATACAACAGACATATTTATATATGGAAGAACAATAAAATCGAAAGAAATACGTATTTTTCTATTAAAAATAATGCGTAAGACACACGCACACATACACACAAAACAAAACAAACAATTTTAGAAGAATTCCGTTCTCTAGGGCGGAAAGCGTTCAGTGATAGAGACATAATCAAATAGAAACAAAGAAAATCAAAATTTCCCCAGCTCTAAAACTAGACGGATAAGCAGAATCGCCAGGCCGTAAAACCATATTTCGACAAACAAATCAAAAAGCTTTTACAACCTGGATATAAAAAAAGAAATAAGCAAATAATAACAAGAAGACCATAATTTCGCCATCTCTAAAATAATATATATGTAAAATCACTAGGCCTCAAAGCCATAGTTCGATCAACCAATCAAAAAGCTTTCAAAACCAGAATATAAGGCCGCAAATCAAGGAGAGGCAGAGTGGCCTTTTCGAGGCGGATTTATAAATATGAATATAACCAGATGGAAAATCAAGCCAAACCAAAATCGATAAATAAGTTTAGTCCAGACTTTGATGCTGTGGTTATTCTAACATAACCAGAACCGAAATGCGAGATTTGCGCGACTCGAGAAGGCTACATTGTCCTAGTGTTACTTTTCTTTTCTTTCTTCGCCTTTTTATGCAATCCGCCGCTACAATTGAAATCAAATCGACTTACATTCCTTCATCCATACTGTAAATAACCGGTAAATACATTTGGATACATGCATGCATACACATAGGTATACTCTCTCTCTCTCTCTGTCTTTCTCTCTCTCTCCCTATCTCTCTCTCCCTCTCTCTCTCCTTCTCTCTGTCTTTCTCTCTCTCTCCCTCTCTCTCTGTCTCTCTCTCTCCCTCTCTCTGTCTTTCTCTCTCTCTCCCCCTCTCTCTCTCCCTCTCTCTGTCTCTGTCTCTCTCTCTGTCTCTCTGTCTCTCTCTCTCTCTCTGACTTTTACCGGATACGAATTGAAACTAAACAAAGTGTGAATTGGCCATCGTTAAGTGTAAATACTTCACAAACGGAATTAGCAAAGTTCTCAATAAGCAACAAGAGGAAGAAAAGGAATAGTGTAAAATAAAACTAAGCAAACAATATATATATATATATACGCAGGTCGGGTGCAAGGGGCTCGTGCCCCCCCCCCGTATGATACTGGAGCCCCCACTCTACTACATTTCAATTTTCATAAGGTAGTATTCATATAAAATACTAATTATGTAAAATAATGACGGTGGAGTAATGGATGGCGTCTCGGATTGAGGAATCGAAGAGCTGAGTTCGAATTCCAGTCGAATCCATTACATTCACTTACGTGCTAATACCCTTGAGAAAGGTATGAATCCTCGTCCCCCGCCCCCAGTTATGGGTAAATAGCAGGACAGACCGGGTTCCATAGCAGAAACAAATGAAAAACCTACTGCGGGAAAAAAAATCTGCCTCGTCAGTCATGTATCGAAAGATCGCCTAAACGTGTATCACGCATGCCACATAACTGACTAAACAGACAAGCAGAAGGTAATAAATCCACGATTACAGACGACTGCTCAACCCGCCTTGTGGTTTATACAGCCTAGCGTCGTTCAAGTCACCATTCGAGCCGTGGCCTGCAGCGTCAGAAACACCATTCGTTTCACCCCAGAATACGGCGGCGACACATTGTCACACGCGTATGCGCGATCAATGGGCACGAGCTTTTCGGGAGCGAGACGAGCCGTCAACTCGCCGACATGGTCCCATAAGGGGCGGACCTGGGGGCAATGGTAGAAGGCGTGCTAAGCCGTTTCCTCTAAACCAAGGCCACACCGTTCACAGTCTGGCAAATCAGCAAAGCTACATATGAAAACATTGTCATTGAGAGGCAGCCGATTTCGAGCCAATCGCCAGGTAAGAGATAACTCAGGGTTACTGAGATAATTCACTCAGTCACGATGACTTGTGACTTCCGGGTAAGCACGACCGTCGACGGCTTCCGAACGATTCCGTCTATACCCGTAATATGGTTTTCAGGTGCCGCGCTTTGGGATTATCCCCCCAGACCGATATTGTCCCTGTTCCGCCCCTATGTGCATTCAATACAAACCGTTTTAATAGGGGGCTAATATTTTATTGCCACTCTTACCACTGCTCTAAATTCTTTTCACTCATTTTCCGCCAACAGTATAATATGAATACGTACAATTTCCTCTACTGCTCAGTCTGGCCTACGTCTCAAGAAAGCGGAAGTTGGAACATGTCCGAACTAGAATATTTTATTTTAGATGGAATGATCTATTATGATATGTCTCTAATTTGTATTTAGATACAGTGTATTTATTTTCAAATTTTCTCGTTGGATTGTTCACCTATATTACAAATGATCTATTATTGTATATGATTAGTTTACAATAAAATTTTTATTTTATATGAATACTGCCTTATGAAAATTAAGATGTAGTAGAGTGGGTCTCCGCATCATAGATTCAGATTACACACATACACACACACACACACATACACACACACACACACACACATATACATATATAGGCCACAATACAACATGCTTGGCACGCAGACTCACTCTACACCAGGGGTGGGCAAACTACGGCTCGCGGGCCACATGCGGCCCGTCAAACGATTTCGTGCGGCCCGGTTTAAAATGTTATTTAAAACTACATTTTTCCTTTAAAAGTCATTTATTTTGCCAATTTTAAATATCATTTATTTTGGTTTATATATACTATGCGGCCCAGTAAAACTATACTTTTTTAGAATGCGGCCCTTGTACTAAAAAGTTTGCCCATCCCTTTTCTACACCTTTCTGACCATAGCTCAATTAGATCTCATTTAAATATTCATGGAGACCTACCGGACACTATTCAGAACATACTTGTTGACAACACTAATATAATAGCGTCATCCACATACATAAAAAGGCTAAAAATAATGGAAGCCTTATTAATAATAAAAAAAAAACAACACTTAATAATATTAACTTTGAACATAGACTCAATATATTGACCGTGTTTTGAAAAATGAAAACATTTTATAAAACATACACGCAACAATCTATTTCTTATTTAACAGTTAAAATATTTAATCCTTGAAAATGGCTAAATGTATAGCCGAAAGCGCTCAGATAAAAAGAACATTCAAAGAGTTTTTATATAATTTATCATCCGAAAAGAAAAAAAAATTAGATCGCATGAAAAATTGTATAAAAACTAAATAAAGCACATTGTCTGTCGTATTCAATGAAATGTGCAATATATATATATATATATATATATATATATATATATATATATATATATGTATATATATATATTACGCGAATCATTCATACGAAAAGCAGATAATGTAGTTAATGACATGGCAAGAATCACTCTCGCAAACAAATTTTAATAATAAAATACATTAACCTCGTTTGCGAGAGTGATTATTGCCATATCATTAACTTCATTATCTGCTTTTCGTATGAATGATTCGCGTAATATAAATTGAACCCGCACCACATAATTGATATATATATATATATATATATATATATATATATATATATATATATATATATATATATTTCTCATAATAATAAATCGAGTCTAGAACAAGAATCCTCAACAGAATATAGAAAGCAATTCACGGCTGTTTCGTCCTTTTAGTGACTCATCAGCAGTGCGCATTCGCTACCGAGAATCGAACCGGGACCGTTACGATACAACGCTTGCATCATACCAGCAGATCTCGGTGACGAAGGGGAAACTAACAAGTCTCAACATAGCGCAGCTTTCCATGTAACGCGTTTCATCCTTTTGGACGACATGGGACGAAAGAAAAAATTATCATTTTGTCACAGAGTTTTCTAAAATTGTTCTTGATATACAAAAATGTATATATCGTTTCCTGATATATAATACGCATGTCTCGAAAAGCAAAGAGGAAAAGAATAAAACAGAATGAGGGAGAAAGAGAGAGAGAGAGAATGATGTAGAGAAAGAAAAAAGGAGTGCGTCGCAGAGAAAGATTGTAGGGTGTGTCATCTGAGTGAAGGGTTAAATCGTATTAACTGAATTAAAGATCTGTTGATGACAAATTCACCCCTGAACTACAACTTCGTTCGGAATTAAAATCTTTCTTTAACCCTAGAACACTAACCATCAATTAAAGTTACACCACTACTAACCATGGGTATATCATACCCAATTTTGAAAATATCAAAAAAATATTAAATATAAATCTTTATTTGAAATATTTTACACGCCGGCACTTCAAACTTTGTACTTTGAGTTAACATTGATAGGAACTAAAAAACATATTATTTAGGTAAGAAAATCAGTTACTGAAAATTGTAACTGAAAACAGGAAAATTAGCGCTGGGTACTATATACCCATGGTTAGTGTTCTAGGGTTAATAATTAGTATCACTTTTTTTTAATAATAAAAATGAATGAAGTTTTTCTAATAAAAAATCCTGTTAAACTTTGTCTGCGTTGAGCGTGTCGCAGTTAGCTCCTCCTCAGTGCTTTAATCCTTCAACAGGGGTCTCTCTCCCCTGGCTATAAATACTGGCTGTCCCTTCTCTCTCTCTCTCTCTCTCTCTCTTTCGACTTAGGCCTTGGGCCGCTACCTCGCGCGGAGACGAGGTAAAATCTCTCTTTTTCCACTTAGGCCAATATGTGACCTTTCACAGATACAGCGTTTACCAAATTCTGGGAACGCGCTAAGAACAATACACGTACGTACGAACACTTACAACACACACACATAATTTCTCCATACAAACTCTATGCAACTGTCCATGTCTTTGTTTAACTTGTTTTGTTATTAATATATATTTGTTTACCCATGTATATCGGTCTTGTTTGTTTTCTTTGTCTTCTTTGGACTTAATTAAAGTCCGACATTCTCATGTAGCTGGACCGGCCAGGAGGAAAGTTTAACCTTCTGATATCTCTTCACATCTTCACCCCCACGGTCCGCTACAAGCGTCCGAGAGGGAAACAAAGAGAGAGCGGACATAGAAAGTAAAACAAAAAGAGAGAGGAACGTAGACAGGGGAAAAAAAGACAATGTGACACGGGGAAGGATGAAAGAAAGGTCATCTTAGTCAAAGGTAATTAGTGAGAGGTTCAATTATATTTCGTGACCTAACGACCACTTGAAGACAAATTCACCCCTGAACTGCAAGTGACCTTTTTAAATTAAAATCTTTCTATGTTTTTTTTTTTTAATTTTATCTTCGCGAACTTGTTTTAAGTTCATTGTTTTTAATGGTTACTTTTAATGATTATTTTTAATATTTTTAATGATATTTTTAATGATATTTTTTAATGTTATTTTAATGTTATTTTAATAGTTATTTCTAATGTTATCAACTTTAAACAGTTTTAAAGAATAGTGGTTATAAGTAGGCTGAAATTAAGTTTAGAATATATGATGATAGTGGTCCAAAACAAAGAAATAGAATTAGGAAGATCATTTGGTACACCCCCACCCTCATTTAGTCAATTAGTCAGTACTAAGTAATGGAGTAATGGATAGCGGCTCGGATTGAGGAATTGTAAGGCCGAGTTCGAATTCCATTACATTACATTCACTTACATGCTAATAAGCTTCTCCTCTCAGATATGGGTAAGTAACAGGACAGACCAGGTTCTATAGCCTTGGGTGGCAACTGGTCTAGGAGAAGGACAACTCTGAATTCAAAACCTGATCCACCTGGTTCCTCAAGGAATTTAAAGGCGTAATACTAGTTAGGCCATAAGCTCCTCTATTTGATTGATAAACATTTTAACCCTCTTAGTAAAATATTTAACAGAAACACAATAAAACTAAGTTATAGCTGCACCAATAATCTTGAGATTATAAAGTTTCACAATTAATCACTTTAATAATCTGGATCATAATACAAGATAAATATTAATGATATTGGCCAATGTAATTGCAGGAATTCTGGCCAGTGCCCATTACTAAACAAATGTTTAACTAAATCTCTGGTTTATCTTAGTATTATCTCTACAGTACAGAATCCGACGGTTGAAAAATTCTGTATTGGTAGTACTATGAATACTTTTAAGATTAGGTGGTATCAATATATCTTGTCCGCTACCAATACTAATTACAGAAATGATACTTCACTTTCTAAATATTTTTGGAGTTTAAAAGATGATAATAAGACTCCTAAGGTGAAATGGAAAATTTTTAAAATGTCAAAGATCCTTATATGAACCCTCTTTTCTGTGTTTACATGAAAAACTCAAAACTTGTTTCGACAAAAATTCTTTGTTAAATCAAAGATGTGAATTAACATAAATTGTAAACATAGTTTACCTTTTACCTTACAATTGAGTTAAACTTTGTAATTTCATAATGCTTTTTCTTATATTTTAGTTGTACTGCGTTGCATTATATATGGCTAATCTTACTATTTGTAAGATTAATCGGGATTTCATATAATTTTGTAGTACTGGCAACATCTTGTACAGATGTATTGGTATTTGGTGGATATTTTTGACATTGATTGGTTAGTGTTCTTAACATCTTATATAAAGGATTTTTATTTAACAGTTGTATATTAATTTACCAAATAATTCTATATACAAGATGGTTTCAAGAAATAAGGCCCACGTTTTATACTGATGGTGTCCTTTTATTTAAGAAAAACACTGTGAAAACTAGAAACAAATAACAAATTTATCTCTCAAAAGGGGAAATAAACAAACAAAATACATTCCAAGAAAGACACAAACAACGACGTTCCATTCCTAATTTTCTTATATATATATATATATATATATATATATATATATATATATATATATATAGAGAGAGAGAGAGAGAGAGAGAGAGAGAGGGGGGGGGAAGCACGGTGGAGTAATGGATAGCGGTTTGGATTGAGTTCGAATTCCAGTCGAATCCATTGCATTCATTTACGTGCTAATACCCTTGGTAAAGGTATGAATCTTCTTCTTCTGCCTCCAGCTATGGGTAAATAGAAGTACAAACTGGGATCTATAGCCTTGAATGGCAACTGGTCTAGGAGAAGGACAATTTTGAATTCAAAACCTGCGGAGGTCTCGTTTGGGGACCTTGTGGCACGTAGTGCACCAGGTCTCTGTATTCGGCCCTTCAAAAAGTGTGGATGGTTCTATACAAAAACTTCACCACTATAATCAAATCACATGTGCTGGTGTCGGTCTGTCGGTTCCTGGGAACTGAGACGCTTGACGCTCATACGTCGAATACGACAGGAGTGTCGAATATCTATCTATCTATCTATCTATCTATCTATCTATCTATCTATCTCTCTCTCTCTCTCTCTCTCTCTCTATATATATATATATATATATATATATATATATATATATATTAAATAAAAACAGATTACTTTAAGGTTCCATATAATAAATTATTTCACCACAGCCCTTTTAAAGGACAGCGGATCATCAGATTTATTTCCAAATTTGGAAAGAAATCTGATGATCCACTGTCCTTTGAAAGGGCTGTGGTGAAATAATTTATTATATGGAACCTTAAAGTAATCTGTTTTTATTTAAATTATTAGCTCTGATTTACATTGAGCTCTCTGGATTTTATCCTCATTGGGTCTACCCATACGGATTACCTAGTTTTTCGTAAACTATATATATATATATATATATATATATATATATATATATATATATATATATATATATATATATATAAATGTTTATTTCTAATTTTATGGAACGTTTTTTTTAATCGAGTTCACTCCTAAGTAAGGCAGTAAAGACACTGAAACGCAAGGTGTTACTGGGTGTATAGGATTTACAAACAGGAACATTGCTGAGGAGCGAGAACAGAGGAAGAGTAATAAAGATGACAGCAGACAGCGATTGACTTTGCATTTAAATTTTTGCAGATTAAAGTTGGCTGAAAAGCATAGAACCGGAAAGATTTTCCACAAGCGAGTAGAAAGAATCTTCCTTCTCAGTTCTTTTTTTTTTCTACAAAATTCGAATTTTATTTTCCTGAGACAGATACAGCGTCACCATAAACAGGCTCCAATCTCAGTGTTTATCGAGAAAAGGCCGTCTGTATACCTTGTTTATTAAAGTCTTCGCTTTTAGGTAGGGCTATGGAAGTGTAATTATATATATATATATATATATATATATATATATATATATATATGATGGACTCTCCCGTTGTTTTCGACGTATGAGTGTCTTTCGGTTCAGATTTTATGTTTATGTTTCATATGAGACAAGAATCCTGCATGGGATTTGCAATCAAATCCACACGAAGGGCGTACTGAAGGGTTGACCGTCATATGGGCTGATGTATTAGCCTCGAGATTTAGTGTTAATTCTTAATTCTCTCAGATGGTTGAGACGATTATTTTCAAAATTAGTTATACCTTGGTGGCAGGGGTTTCTCCAGTTTGCTCGGTTTTCAACAGTAAGTTCGAACTCCTCTATAGGGATGTTTGCAGCATTTAAATTGTATTTAAGTTTACTCTTGAGATGTAACCAAGGACGGCCTACATTAAGATTACCATGAAAAAGTTGGCTACACATGGGGATTTTCGGCATCCGATCATCACTCATTTTTGATGACATGACCAGCCGATCTGAAATGGGATTGCATCAGAAAAGGATTCAATCACAGTTCACACACACACACACACACACACACACACACACACACACACACACACATATATATATATTATTTTTTTCTTTTAATTTGCAACTTTTCAGTTGTTTTCTCCATATTAGATAAATATCAAGAAAGTATACGTGGCTTCTCATTATGCTATATACACACACACACACACACACATATATATATATATATATATATATATATATATATATATATATATATATATATATATATATATATATATATAAACGGTAGGAGAATGTTGTGTGAGAGGCGCTAAGTTGGAAATTGTTTAGAAAAAAAGATTTCGTGTTTCAAAGAACAAATCACTGTAAGTTCAGACTCGAATATCGGGGGCAGAAAGAAATGCCGAAAACTCGATTCGCAGGTCCTATCTCACAAATCCCAATGCACGTAACCAGTCAGAAAAATAACTCACTCTCCGACGAACGTGGCAGCCAAAATACACCAAATTTTCTCCCCGATCCGAGAACACCAACTGCTTTTATCGGTCGAGCATTTTTTCCATTCGTCGACAACTGGGAGAGGACGCCCAATTTTTGTATATCAAAATACTTTTACAGCGACTCCGGCGACGGACATGTTTTTAATTTACATATTCCGTCTTCAGCGTGTCATGCGTATTACGTGCCCCCACTTTATTTTTGGTAAGTAATTTTCTTTTTCGCCACACTTTCCGTCGTAGGATACACGCGACGCACTGTCGCTTGGTTTGACGAGGTAAGTCGCCGTTTTCTTCGCTATACAAACATTATACAAATAAATATTACAGGTACGAATAAGACGACCAAATTATCTAAATTTACCTTCGATTCCCCACTGAGTCAGGATGCAATACAAGTTCACTTTGGTTTAACATGGGAAACCCGAGTATCTCCACTCGAGACACTGGCAAATTTCGGATCCTAGCTAGTCATAGCTTGACTTAGATAGTCATATCCAGTCAAAAACCACGCTACGGAACAGATCCGACTGGATATGTGCGCTTATCGTCCGGTTCACACTCCTCCCTGATCTTTTGTACTGGAGTAGGGGTTTATCCCTGGTTTCCTGCATTGGATTCGGTTTCTGGTTCCTTCTAAAGTCTTTTCATTCTATTTCTCTCCCAGTACCTCCCCTTGCGTCTTAGTGGCGTTATCGCCTTGCTAGGGGTAAATTGATTTTAAAAAATGGTTATGTCATTTTTTTTCAGTTTTTAGAACAGGCATACGAAGAGATTGATCAAGTCGTTGGTATGCATTAGTCCCTCTATTATAAAATAAATTGAAACTCATGTTATGAATAATCAAGAGTGGTCTCCCCTTGTTTTGTTACTCTTCTCTTTGAGAGAGCTAGTTCTGTTTACTGGGACTATAAAAGGACATTATACGCGGACCTTGTATTCAGAGTTGAATAAAGCTTTCTTAAAGCCTACACTTGCGTACTTTTGTCATTACAACTCATAAATACTTCTGGTAAAAAAAGACAAAATATTTATGTACTAAAGCCAAAATAGGTATATGTGGGGTAGTGCAAAGCAAACAGCACGTAAAATGGAATCGGTAAGCCGAGTTCAAATTCCAGGATAGTCTGTCGAGTTTACTTTCGCTCTAATTCTCTTGAAGTCTTAATATGTCTCTTCTCGTCCGCTCCAACAGTGTAGATAGGGCTATCTAGCTTTGTTTGTCAACCAGTTTAAGAGAAGGAAAACCTCTGAATTCAAAACAGATAACAAAGAATATAAATCGGTAGAGAGTCATGATCGCCTACGGTCAGTGGTAGACTGAGTCCAAAAATCTGGTAGCCATAAGACAAAGGTGGTACACTAACAACTACAATGCTATTATTTAATTTTCATAAGAAATAAATAAAATATTTTTAAAATAGATATGGCAGTAGATACAAAATGTTATAATTAAATTTTAATTAATTGCTATTTTTTAATAGTTTACTGCACAATTTACACATTAACAGATAGTTCCAAAACACAATAGAGTATTGCATGCAGTCTACTATATTAAGAGCAACCATTTGTGTTCACGAGATGATTGCTTAAATCTGCCAATAATTGTTTCTTCATCCAATTCATCTAACGGTTCCTTTATCTGTGAGGAGGTGGTCCAGCATTCATTGCCATATAGGAGGACTGATATTATGTAAAGAGTTTTTAACATCCCGTTACCACTTTCTTATAATTGTTAAACTTTGTGCATTTTTGTGAAAAAAAGTGGATCAGAGAGCCTACTCAGCTTAGTAAATATTTTCAGGAAAAATCAGCTTCTAGTTGGTCAATAAACACACAAGTGCGCGTTGCAATCCACCCACGTACAAATATTTTTCCAGCGCGTGACCAAGTCAAGTTTCCCGCCAATTTACTGTGATCCTGTCACGTGATTACATTATCTATAAATAGAAGAGACAAGCTTGCTGCTTTCTCTTTTACTCTTTTCTCACTTCTCTCTCTCTTCTTGAAAAATAGTTTACTGCACAATTAACACATTAACAGATAGTTCCAAAACACAAAAGACCATTGCATGAAGTCTACTATATTAAGAGCAACAGTTTGTGTTCACTAAATGAGTCTTCCAATAATCCAATTTATCTAACAATTCTTTTTCAATGTACAGCAACATGTATAATTCTAAATTCTCCTCAGACAGCGAATTTCTTAACCTTGTCCTTTATATATATATGTGTGTGTGTGTGTGTGTGTGTGTGTGTGTGTGTGTGTTAAATAAAATAGAGAAGTAATTTCGATTACATTTTAATAAGTTTTCGTGTTAGTGTATCCGTATCTTCGTGACGAAAGAGTTTGTTTTAGTTCTTCGCAAAGTTTTAAATGTTCGACTGGCTTCAGTAGTTATCAAGAAAGGAATCTGGTGAAATCCAATGGCAAATTGCCTTTTTAGCTTTGACGGACTGGGTCTAAAAATATTGGTTGCCAGGAGACAAAAAGGTTCACCATCAGATAAAATGCTAACATTTAATTTGCATAAAGAATAATTACAATTTTTAAAATATACACATAGAACAAAGGGTACAATGATTTTTTTAGTGGAATAAATCTGTATTTCTTAGTACATGTACTCTACATCTTACTGGCAGTAGATATCAGTTGTATTTACAGAATGTTATGATTGATTTTTTAATTTTAAGTAATTTAATTTTTAAACGGTTTACTTCACAATTTACACAGATAGTTCCAAAACACAAAAGAACAATGCACGAAGTCTACTATATTAAGAGCAACCACTTGTGTTTACTAAATGATTGTTTGAATCTGCCAATAATTGCTTCTGCATCCAATTCATTTAACAGTTCCTTCATCTGTGAAAAGATGGTCCAGCATTCATGGCTATATAGGTGAACTGATGTTATGTAAAGAGTTTAGTACTTTTTTCTTTGTTTCTAATGAAATGTTCCTGTTTCTTAATACTTTGCTTAACTTTTGGAAGTCATCTTTCACTATCCTTCGGATTTCCGTGTCGAACTTTCCGTCCTCTGTTAATACGCTTCCCAGATATCTAAATTGTTGCTCCTGTTTCATTCTGATATCTCCAATTGCTGTTCCTTTTACTAACAATCACGCATTCTTGCAATTGATGTCCTTTCTTTTCGTTTTCCTTTATGTTATATAGAGATGAAGTAAAGGCCAAATTTACTGTCTATAGTACCATTTATTGTTGACTCCATTTGCTTACAGTGTTTAAAATGGTTGACTATCGACATAGTTCTTTTTTTTTGTGATTTGAGAGTTCATAAAGGGTTGTTGTGTCCCTTCTGGTTGACGGAAATTAATTCGTTGCATTCATCATTTCTTCTTTCTCTTCTAGAGTTGTACGTCAGGTCAAACTCACAGCCGATGAATCACCAACCCTAGCGTCTCGAACTGCTACCTCGAATCCAGTTCCTCTCCACAGCAGCGTCTCTCGTCTCGTATGTGGTTTTCTTCTTTTTATTGAGGCTGACACATCCGTGTTTATTGTTTGATTTTTGGCGGGATGTGTTGTCATTGGGTGAGTTTTTTTATGAAGTTCACTGACCCACATAAACTCAGTCCGGGTTCATGTCCGTTACCGAGGAAAGGGAGACTAGAAGGAAGGAAAGGAAAGGAAGTATATAGAAGAGAGGGAGGGAAAGTTTTCTTTGTCATTCAATTAGGAAAGAGGAAAGTGTATATTTTCGTATAGTGTTATTACTACCTAATCCTACTACACCTTCACTACTTTTTTTTGTGTTTTCTTTAACACTACTACTAAATGTAAATACAAAATGTTACATTTTTAGTTATTTATTTTTTTAAATTTTAAGTAATTAGTTGATAATTTTAAATAGTTCACTGCACAATTTACACATTAATAGATCGTTCAAATAGAGCATTACATGCAGTTCACTAAATTAAAATTAAGATCAATCGTTGGTGTTCTCTAGATTGTACGAATCTGCCAATAATAGCTTCTGCATCCAATTCATCTAACAATTCATTTTCAATGGATAGCAATATGTAAGATTCCAAAATCTCCTCAGACAGAGAAATTCCTTAACCTTGATCTTTTGTTTTGAAAATGTTTTCTCACAAAATGTTTTCTTAAGTCACTGATAGTGTGCAGCTGACTTTCTTATTCCAGTTTCTTACTAAAACAATTGTTTCTTTATTGCATGTTTATTTGATATAGGCAGCCTACTCCATAAGGAGAACACTTTCTATCGGCCAAGCTGACACTCCGACCAGTCCGCTACTGTCTACTCCATGAAGGGATTAAAAAAAAAAGTATAAAAAAATGAAACAAAGGCATTCGAGAGGGTCGGAAATAATTATCACAGGGAAAACTTTCCATGCACCGGTTAACTTTCAAAATGGCGGCATCTCTATGCAGGTTTTCTATGACCTCCACGATCATTTCACCATGTTTTCGAATTCTTTTGAAAGGAGAGACGGCAAGTTATGCTTGTGTGCGATATGCTAAGAAATTGGCAGGTGAGGAATGATAGTAACATTTAATACTGTGTTCTGTAAAAAAAAAAAAAAAATCGCTGACGAACTTGAAAGTTTGTTTGCGATTTGACTGCGCGATGATTCACGCTAATATTTTATTTATATACTTTTAAAGTTTTATTTTATTGTCATGACTATTTTTCTTATATTTCGTATTTGGAAAAGACTGAAAATCTAATAAATGTGTAGTTAAAACGCGAATAGCTTGATTTATTTTTTAATTTAAACCACCTATTCGCATTTATTTGAAAAGTAGAAAGTAATTCAATTGGGGTTTTAAATTTCTTTAAACGTGGAGGTACACACTAAATAATCACTGCGACCTGTAGTAATTATTTTTTTCTGTCTTACACCAAATTACGAAGATCTAAAAATAAAAAATAAATTAAATTTTACAAAAGTTAATCGCAGGTCTAATTTGATATGTAAATTCATTGTAAATTGACCCCCCCCCTACAGAAGCCAAAAAAAACAAAACAAAATATGCTCTTACGAAATTTTTCAAGTGAATAATATATAAATTTGTAATCTGCAGTTATTTTTCCAATATTACTCCTGATTACAATTTTTTTTTTTTGAAATTCTTAATTTTGAATTTTTTACCTGTATTATGAATTAAGCACTCCAGATTACAAATTTAAAAAATAATCTTTTTCTTTTCATTTGTAATGTATATCGATTAAGCATTCCAGATGACCGATTTGAACAATAACTTTTTTATTGTTATTTTTTCTTTTTTTTTTTTTTTTTTACATCTTAAGAAATCTTAAGTCTTGGTCTATTTTGTTTTGGTTTCTGTCATAATCCTGAAACCCATAACCCCTAAGGGTCATTGGGGCACTGCATCCATAGCAACAGTGGTATTTCTAGGGCAAGGCAGATTGACGGAGCCAGAACATCTCTAGGCTGGTTTGAATCCAGAGTTTTCTTTCTCCTAGACTGGTTGCCAACCAAAGCAATAGGGCTCAATCTGTGCTGCAGTTTACCTATGGCTGGGGGAGAAAGAGATAGATTCATACTTTTCCCAAGGTTAATTAGCATATAAGTGAATGTAACAAAGTTAACTGGAATTGAGCTCAGCTCTCCAATTCCTCAATCTAAGCTGCTATTCACTTTCATGTGTTTAGGGTTTATTAAAATTCTAATCACCGTTTTTAAAACAATAGTGAAGGTAGTTAAAATAATAGCGGTCTCAAGGGAATAACTGTCTTTTGACACTTCGGTTTTTTGCTGGTACAAAGGTCAAAGTTTGCCAAAGTCACTACTCCATCCTAATTGATCTAGCTCGACAAGCTTGTTAACCATTACAACACTTCGCAGTGCCCCTGCATGAGGAATTTAAATGTTCTTGTGCTATGTAATGTATGCACACTAGAATAATACATTCCCTTTCCCACTCAAACTCAACAATCACAATACAATTATAAATTTGATGACAAGGTAAGAAAAAGATCAACAATTTAATACCTTTCAAATTGTTTTGTTTACATGAGTGTAGGGCCGTGAAATAAAAATGATCAGTTTTTCTTTTTCTTACAGTGAGAAACCTTTTAGCATCTTATTGATAATTATCTCTTTGTTTCATTTCTCATACTTTTCACTTATGGCGGCTTACAGCCACTTCAAATTGAGACACTGATTCCCATACAATCACCAAATTTAATTAGCATCAAGCTTCTTCCAAGGCTGGTACTGAGCCTAAACGCAAACGAAGAATTATGACTATCACTGTGAAGGTGAAACTTCTGGATATGAAGGGAGAACTGTCGCTGCCGTAGCCTGCCATTTTAGTGTGAATGAATCCACCGTTTGCTCCATCAAGAAGGACAAGGCTAACATTAGGAAGACAGCTGCCATCATCTATAATAAATCGGTGAAAAGGGTGGTTACAGCTCGTAATAAACCTATCATCCGAATGGAAGCTGCTTAGGTCATATGGATAGCTGACTACCGAAAGAAGAACATAGCCTTGGATACGAACATCATCCAAACAAAGGCTAGGAGCCTGTATGAGACTTTTGCTGCTAAGGAATCCGAGGACAACAGTGGTGACCATGAGGAAGACGAATACGATGTAGAAGATCTGCAGCCAGGGACGTCCAGTGATTCACAACCGAAAAAACTTCCTTTTTCTGCTAGCAAAGGGTGGTTTGCTAAGTTTCAGAAATGCTTCGGCCTGAAAAGCATTTCCCTGCATGGCGAGGCTGCTTCTGCTGACACGACCACTGCTGAAACATACGTGAATGAATCTTTCAAGAAGATTATCTCTGAAGGTGGATATAAGTCTGAACAAGTTTTTAATATGGACGGAGATGTGGCAATGCTACAGGATCTTTTGTTAAAGCCAGGACATATTTACAAGTCGAAAAACCCAAGGGCTTTAAAAAACAAGAATCTGCTACCCATACATTGGATGCACAGTCCAAAGCTGTGGATAATGAAGAGGCTGACCTTCAACTGTTTTCACCAGTGTTTTAACCCGCAAGTCAAGGTGTATCTATTAGAGAAGGGCTTGCCATTCAAAATCCTTTTCCTTATGGATAATGCTGGTGGCCACACTACTGATCTGCCGCATAAGGGCATTCAGATTTTTTTCCTGTTGCCCAACACTACGTCACTTATTCAGCCAATGGACCAGGGAATTATCAGAGTGTTCAAGGCCCTATACACAAGGAATGTCCTGGCAAACCTGGTTGCTTCCGTGGATGCCGCCCAAGAAGACAAAGACGAAAATTTTAACTTGAAGGCGTAATGGCGTCAGTACATAATTGCTATATGCCTCCAGAAGGCATTGCAAGAAATGAAGCCTGCCACCATTAATGCGAACTGGAGGAATTTGTGGCCAGAGGTTATTTATGACAAGGGATTTACACCAGCCGAAATCCAACACTCCGCAGTACAGAAAGCTTTGCAGTTGGCTGCGATTATTGGAGGTGACAGCTTTGCAGACATGACCACAGGAGACATTGACGAGTTATTAGACTGCCACTCCCAACTGCTAACCGAAGAAGAAATGCAGCAAGAAATGTAAGAAGTTGTCAATCAAACTGGCTTGACTTTGGAACGGCTGGCCAAGCTCTGCAACCTGGCTAAATAATTGAAAGAGGGGTCACAGGAATGGGATGACGATATGGTTTGTTCTGTGCAATTTTGCAACAAAGTCGATGAAGTCATGAATCCCTACAAGATGCACTTTGAACGGAGAAAGAAGCAGCGGCTGCAACTTTCTATCACAATGTTTGTGCAGCCTCGCAAAAAAAGAGCCAGTCCCTGCTGCTACTACTACGGTTGCACCTTCAGAAGAAGTGGAAGAGGTGTCCCAGGAAATGGCACCGCCATCTGAAGAGATGGAAAATACAATCATCGGCTGCACAGTAGAAGTCATCATAAGCTTCATCAGCATCATTTCTATTGCGCAGCAAGTTCATCATCATCATCATCATCATTCAAATTTTACTTCAACTTCTTTCATGTTGATTACAGTAACAATCTTTATTGTATTGCAATGGGGGGGGGGTTGTTAACAGTACAAACATGCTTTTAAAAGTCCAAATACATGTTAAATAAATTCTGTAAATATGGCGTCCTTAATTCAGTTATCGCGGCTAGTCACGGAACCAATCTACTGCGATAAACGAGGGATCACTGCATATATACACACACACACACATATATATATACATATATATACACACACACATATATATACATATATGCATATATATACACACACACACACACATATATATATATATATATATATATATATACACACACATGTATATACATATATGTATATACACACACATGGATATACATATATATGTATATATACACACACATGGATATACATATATATGTATATATACACACACATGGATATACATATATATGTATATATACACACACATGTATATACATATATATGTATATATACACACACATGTATATACATATATATGTATATATACACACACACATGTATATACATATATATGTATATATACACACACACATGTATATACATATATATGTATATATACACACACACATGTATATATATGTATATATACACACACACATGTATATATATGTATATATACACACACACATGTATATATATGTATATATACACACACATGTATATATATGTATATATACACACACACATGTATATATATGTATATATACACACACATGTATATGTATATATACACACACATGTATATACATATGTATATATACACACACATGTATATACATATGTATACATACACACATGTATATACATATATATATATATATATATATATATACACACACACATAAATATACACACACACATGTATATACACATATATATACACACATATATATATATATATATATATATATATACATATACATATACATATGTGTGTATACACACATATATATATATATACGTATACACATATACATATGTATACACACACACACACACACACACACATCTGAAAGTCTTTTTCATAGTGTTTTTTAGATATGGTCACTCAGTAGTGATAGCACTTAAAAAAAAAAAACAATTTTGGTTTCGTCAAAATTCTGATGCAGTTTAATGGTGTGAAGATGAAACCAAAAAAAGTTGGGTTTTCATTTAAACTGCCCATTTCTATTCTTTATATTCAATTCCATGCAGATATCTTTGAGAAAGGTATGAATCCACCTCTTTTCCCCCAGCTATAGGTTAATTAGTAAGACTTGTATTAGTAAACCATTATTCTCTCAAAAAAATAATTCTTATGCTCTAAAAAAATATTTTATGGCTGTGAAGCGTTATTTTATGCCATAAAAAAGAATCAATCAGATATTTGAAAGACATCATCTAAAATAAAAAAAACAAAACATAAAAACATTTAGATCAGGAAGTTGCATAATGCTCATGTCTACTAATGAACACTAGCTAAATATTTATTGAACACTAGCTGAATATCCATTCTACAAGCAAAGAAAAATTGTCATAGAATTTCTTTTACAGCTCTAAAATTTCTGGATAAACATTTTCTGCAAGACATCTATTTTCTTTCTAGGGTTCTTTTTGTCTTTACCCTAAGCCCACGTGGATTTCCAACTCTTGACGCAGTTACATAGAGATGACCATGAAAGAATCATTTGATTAATTTTTTAATGTCTATTAAAGCACAGTGTATGTGTATCTGTCAGTCCATTCATTTTTTGCTCTTGGCAAACCTGAAGTAACAATTAAAAATTAAATAACTCATTTAAAGTTAAATTTGAATATCAAACAGATTTGAAAGGTTTTAAAAAACAATTCTTTGTTAAATTATTATTGTTTATTGTCGATAACTCCAAAATGGTGCATTTTATCAAAATTTCTTTATTTTCGAATTAAGCATGTAAATTTACATCTAAATGTAACTATTCGGGAATTTTTTTTATTAGAAACTAAGCGCGGGAATTACATGGCAAATTACCCCTTAATTTAATTAAAAATAAAATAAAAATAACATTTACCTACCTATTTTTTTTTTTTTTTTTAAATCATTTCACCCCATGCAAGGCAGTAAAGCTACTAAGACACAAGGGATTATCGAGTGTAAAAGAATAAGAAAAAAGGGAAACATTATTCAGGAGTGAGAACAATAGAAGTGGAATCAGGAGGACAGCTTATAGCAACTGACAATTCATTTAAATTTTTGAAGATCAAAGTTGGCTGGAAACCATGGAGAGAGTTCTATGTGCGAGAAAAGAAAATCTTAACATAGAACTTATAGTTACATCTAGCCAGTTCAACAGGGAATTGATGAGACCTTGTTGCCAATCTAGTGCTGTGTTTAAATTCAGAAAGTTTACATTCCACAGAGGAAAGTGATATTTATTCTGTACAATACAGAAATGTGGCACAAGGCCAAAGTGGGGGATTGGGGAAAAGATAGTCTTCTTCTGTCTTAACTATAACTTAGCGATCCGCAAACACTGACCCAATCCTACGAACAATATTCCTTACACCAAAACAACACATTCATACATACCTTTTTTACTACATTCACCATAATACCTCATTGTCTCTATGAAAATACTAACTAGTTGCCATATTTACAATTCATTGTATGTGGGGGGAGGGGAATAAAACATTCCACAGAGGAAAGTTCATCTGAACAATTACTATGAAAGTACAGGGTGACCCAAAAAAACAGGAATTTTTGAAGTGCGTATTGCCAGACATGCGCAAGTGACAACATTGCGAGACAGTGACCTTGAGCAAGTAAACATTTCGCTATGTTAGTAACGAGAATGAAATTCACAGAATCCCAGCTGAGATGTTGCAGCAATCAATGAGGAATCTCAACAGCAGATTTCAAGAATGCATTCGTACAGGAGGACGCCATCTACAGGACGTAATTTTAAAAAAATGAAAATTCCATCATTGTTTCTTAAATGGCATGTTTTACGGTTTCAATTACTATGAATTAAATATTTTTCTTCCATCACTCTTGGTTTTATTGGATTGTTAAAAAGTTCCCGTTTTTTGGGGGGTCACCGTGTATTTATAGAAAAGGTACAAGGAATTTCCATTATGACAGTGAGAAAGTGACTTAAGCTGAGTTGATTATTTTTAAAATTTCATCAAGAATCTTTAAATAAATAGCAGGAGTACTGAACCATATATGGAAGCAATATTCAAAGTATCAGCAAATGGTAGACTTATCAATATGTATTTTAATACTACAATGTTCAAATCTGGATTTTTTTTTTTTTTTTTTTTTTTAATTCAATGATTTATCAATTCATATATCTTTATTTTGTCATTTTACAGGCGGTGCTAAAATGTCTGCCCAACCAGTGAAGAAGGAACCATTGCCTGTTGAAACTGATGTCGATAAGCTGGTGAATTTTGTCTGTGGAGCCAACATCCTCAAAGACAGTGAGATGATCCCTTTGAAGGTGGACAGCGAGTACCCCGATTGGCTGTGGAAACTCAATTGTGGCCCTCCTCCTGAACTGTCTACATTGGATCCGTCTGATGTCACATACTGGAAAAGACTAAGGAAACAGGCACTACGAAGAAAGGCCGAGTTAATGAAAATAAAAAAATTCTAGAAATTTCTTTTTTAACATGAATTACACTTTGAATTTCTGGTATGAGGAATTATTATTTACATGGGCACTATTGTCTTCATCTTTATTTATTTTATTTTTTTTTTTTTTTCATTTTATTCATTTCACCCCAACCAAGACAGTAAAGCCACTAAGACATAAGGCCTTACTGAGTGTTATAGAATATCAGAAAAATAAACATGAATAAAGGGAAAGTACAATAAAAGGACAAGAATTAAGAAGACAGAAGATAACGATTGACATTGCATTTCAATTTTTGAAGATCAAAGTTGACTGGAAAGCAAGAAACAGGAAGAGCATTCCACATGCAAGAAGTGTGATAGAAAAATTGTTATCAAAGAACTTTTTTTTTTTTCTTTTTTTTTTTTTAATCATATCACCCCAAGCAAGGCCGGAGGCCACTATCACGCAAGGGGTTAAAGAAGGGTTGGAGGAAGAGCAGATATGAGTGGCAAGGGAGGGGATGTGGAGAAAGAGAAAGACAGTGGGTCGATCAAGGCAAGGGGGCTACAAAAGATCCGTTGCGAGAGCAGATAGGAATGAAAAATGAAAGGATGTGGAGAAGGGAAGTGTATAGATCAAGGCAACTGGAGATGTCAATTGACGCTACACTTAAACCGTTGGAGATTGTATTTGTCAGGGAAACAGTAATAGGGAAGGGAGTTCCATAGGCGAGATGTGCGAGACATGAAGCTATGTTTAATTCTCACCATTTCAACTGGAAAATCGTGAGACCTAACTGCCAATCTAATACTGTGTTTAAATTCATGAAGCCTAGGTACCGTAGAGGAAAGTGCATCCACACAATTACCCTGAAAGTGTCTATAGAAAAGGCACATGGATGCTACGTTATCGCAGTGGGAAAGTGACTGAAGCTGAGATGCCAGGTCAGGGCCAATAACATTGCAGATTCTTTGGATTTTATCAATTTTATATCATATATAGCAGGAGCACCAGATCAGTTGTGGCAGCAATATTCAAAGCAAGGACGAATAGTAAACTTATAAATATGTAAGATCGAATTCTGACAAGTGACAGTGAACCAACTTACATAGTTGCAATTGATTCAGTTAAGTCTTACTACCACACCGTTTTGGCCAATGTACCCTCAGACCTTCATTGGGTTTATGTCAATCCGGTTAACCTACAGTGAATTTTCGGCTGAAACCTTTATTTAATCTACAAGAATAGATTTTTCTCATTCCACTATCCATGTCTAGAGACGTCTCATCTAGTTCTTACTAAAATAAGTAATAAGGCCTGAACATGTGTTGGGGAAAAAGAATAGTCTATCCCCGTAGATTAAATAAAGAGTTCAGTTTGGAATTCCCTGTAGGTGACTCAGTTCATAAATCTACCATTGATCATTGCATTGAATATTGTTGCCACATTTTGTCCGGTGCTTCTGCTAAGCACTTGCAGATCCTTGACAAATTCCAAAGAATCGGCAATTGGTCCGGCCTTGACATCTTGGCTTCTGTCACTTTCCCATGGCCATAATATAATTTCCCTCTGGCTTTTCTATAAATATTTTCATGATAATTGTTCTGATGTGTTTTTCTCTTTGGTACCTGGGCTTCACAAATTTAAGCACAGTACTAGATTGGCAGTTAGGTCTCATTCTACTGTTGAAATTGCTAGATTTAACTGTAAGTTCTGTTCAAATTCTCTTCCAGCTTCTTGTTTTCCTCTCAGCTATGAAAACTTAAACAGTACGTCAATCGTTGTCTTCTGTCATTTTAAATCCTGTGCTTTATTGTTTTCCCCCCTCCATAACATTTTCTCAGTTTATTATACACTTGGTAACCTATGCAAAGCCCTGATGAATGCTGGAGGACACGCCAGCTGAAACGCTGTAATAATAAAAAACAAACGTGGACAATAGTCTGCATGTAAAATGATGCAAACATTAATTGCTGCTGAAAAGTTTTCAGCCTGACCAAGAATCCTTTCCCTTTCCATATTCTGCTATCTGGCCATTTGGAAAGAATGGGCCAGGCCGAGATCTCTGCAGCATCTCCCTCATAAATTTATTTATTCATATCAAAGGGAGATTTTTTTTTTTTTTGACCTGTTAATATTTTCACTTCGTGATTTGTTAATAAAATCAACCGCCATCTCTTTTTTTTTCACGCTTTTATTTCTTTTATTCCACTTTTTCCCTCTCCCAAATTTGCTTACAACCACATCACTTTGAAACATGATTACCAAAGTTAAGCAACATTGAGCATGGTCAGTATCTAGAAGAGTGACTGCTCAGGTGGTGTAATGTATAATCACTCGGAATTGTTTATTCGAGAAGCGAGATCCAGTTCACATTGGGTTTTTTTATATTCACTTATGCTCAAATACCCTTGGAAACATATGAATCCACCTCTTCTCCCCTTAGCTATGGGTTAATTAGTAAAACTTGTCTCACTAAACCATTATTATCACCAAAAAAAATTCTTAGAATATAAAAAAAAATTGTTTGGTTTTAAATTCCCATCAAAGGGTTGATAAGCCATAAAAAATGAAACAATCATAATCCTTCACTAAAATTGCATGATATGAATTTTTAAAAATATTTAATATTTGATTTCCAGCTTTTTCAATAAATTTGCCTTTGTATGGCCCAATAAAGTTTCTGGTACCTCAGCATGGGGTAATTCTTAGCAAGTGTAACATTGTGGGTATAACTTAAAGGAGAATAAGTTTAATTTAAAGAAACTTCTTTGTGCCATACTCCTTTA
This sequence comes from Acanthosepion esculentum, assembly GCA_964036315.1. Lineage (NCBI taxonomy): Eukaryota > Metazoa > Mollusca > Cephalopoda > Sepiida > Sepiidae > Acanthosepion > Acanthosepion esculentum. The sequence continues at coordinate 88,944,353 of OZ038493.1, forward strand.
GGATATTGGTGATCATGGCCCTCCACAATTTCCTGTCCTTTGTAGCTCTTAATAAATTTAATCTTTTTGCTATCTCTCCTAATCCCTGTTCTGCTAACCATTTACACGATCTCATTCTTCTTCTTTTTGTTCTTCTATGTGCTGTGTCTCTTCAGCGAGTGGGCAATCATGGCTCTCCACAATTTCCTGTCCTTTGTAGCTCTGAATAAATTTTATCTTTTTGCTATCTCTCCTAATCCCTGTTCTGCTAACCATTTACACGATCTCATTCTTCTTCTTCTTCTTTTTGTTCTTCTATGTGCTGTGTCCCTTCAGCGAGTGGACAATCATGGCTCTCCACAATTTCCTGTCTTTTGTAGCTCTTAATAAATTTTGTCTTTTTGCTGTCTCTCCCTAACTCTGCTCTACCATCCGTTCACTCAAGCTTGCCAGGTAGGTTGTGCGTTGTTTTCCACTGTCCCTCTTGCCTTCAATCTGTCCTGGTGAGTATCAAATTTTCCAAGCCCTCTTTCCTTAATTATTTCACTCCAAGCAAGGCAATAAAGCCACTATGTCACAAGGGCATGAGAAAATATGAGAAGAAAACAAAAAAAACAAGAATTAAGAAGACAGAAGGTAATGACTGACATGACATCTAAATTTTTATTTTTTTTGTTGACTGGGAAGCAAGAAGCCGAAAGGGAGTTCCACATGTGAGAGAAGAATATTTCAACTGCAAAATGAGATATTGTCGCCAATCTAGTACCGTGCTTATATTCATAAAGTCTAAGTACAATAGAGCAGAGGTTGGCAACAACCTGCAGCACACGTGGCACGCCAAGCAATTTCCAATGGCACACACCCACAAATGACATCACAAAGTCTGAACCAATAACTATTACAATGCAAAGACGATATTTAGCTGCTTCAATTTTAATATATATTAAAGTATATATACTATATATTACTATATAAAATATATTGTAGAACTGTTATATTGATCTTGACTTGTATAACAATACGTATGCTTTTGGCACACTGAATGATTTTAAAACCCTAAGTTGGCACATAGGTTGCTGACCCCTGCCATAGAGGAAAGTTCATCCCAACAATTACCTTGAAAGTCACAGGGAAGCTATATTATGGCAGTGGGAATGTGACTGAAGCCGAGATGCCAGGTCAGGTTCAATAACATTGCAGATTTTTTGTATTTTATCAAGAATCTCTAGATATACAGCAGAAACACCAGACTAGATGTGGCAGCAATATTCAAAGCACAGCTGAATGGTAGACTTATAAATATGTAAGATAGATTCTAGATGTTAAAATTATTCAGGATAATTAAAGTTTTTTGCGGAATAGTTCCAGGATGTCGATTTAAAAAGTTATTCTTAAGTCCTGATATCATGTTCTCCTAGAATTGAACCTTGGGCTATATGTTAAAGACTTTTATGCTATCTTTTTTTCCATGCAAACCAAATAGCCATATTCATACTGGAGGTCAATGTCCAGATGTGCATTTTTTTTTTTTAAAATAAAAGACAGTAGGTAACGATTGATATTGCATCTAAATTTTTGAAAATCAATGTTGACTAGGTAGCAAGAAGCTGGAAGGGAATTGCACATGTGAGAGAAGAAACTGTTAGCATAGAACATAGGGTTACATCTCGACATTTTAACTGTCAAATGAGAAGTTATCACCAATCTAGTACCGTGCTTATATTCATAAAGTCTTAAGTAGCACATAGGAAATTTCAGCCAAACAATTACCATGAAAGTATTTACAGAAAAGACTCAGAAGCTACCTTGTGTCAGTGGGGAAAATAACTGAAGCTGAGATGCCAGTTCAGGTCCAATAACATTGCAGATTCTTCGTATTTTTACAAGAATTTCTAAATAAACAGAAGAACAGTCAGAGTAGACGTGGCAGCAATATTCAAAGCTTGGACGAATAGTAGATTTATAAATATGTGTGATAGATTCTAGATTTTAAAATTATTCATGGTGGTTAAAGTTCTTTGTGGAATAATTCCAGGATGTTGATTTTAAAAAGTTATTCTTCAGTCGTGATATATATTCTGATAGGATTGAACACTAGGCTATATGGTAGAGACTTTTAAATCTTATGAAGATCTTTTTTGGGGGGGGGGGTTCCATGCAATCCAAATATCTGTGTTCATATTGGGTGCCAATATCCAGATGGGCAGTTTTCTTTCTTTAAAATAATTTCACCCCAAGCAAGGCAATAAAGACACATGGGTTACTGAGAGTAAAATAAACAGAAAATGTTATTGACGGGAAAAGACAATAAAGCACACGATTCAAAATGACAAAAGATGACGCTTGACATTGTGCTTAAATTTTGGAACATCATAAGTGGCAGTAAAACAAGAAAGCAAAAGAGAGTTTGAACAGAACTTACGGTTCCATCTAGCAATTTCAACAGTAAAACGATGAGACCTAACTGCCAATCTAGCACTGTGCTTAAATTGGTAAAACCAAGGTACCAAAGAGGAAAGCATATCAGAACAATTACCATGAAAACATTTATAGAAATGACAGAGGAAAGTTACATTATGGCTGTGGGAAAGTGACTGAAGCCAAGATGCTAAGGCAGGACCAAATAACATTGGAGATTCTTTGAATTTTGTCAAGAATCTATAAATACTTAGCAGAAGCACTAGACCAGAGGTGTCAACTATATTCAATGCAATGATGAATAGTAGACTTAAGAAGGATCAAGACAGTTTTGGATGAAATAAATTGTAAAGAACAAAACAATAAACCAATTTTCTTAGCAGTTGACCCAATGTAATTGTTACAGTTCATATCGGTGGAAAACATTAGACCAACAGGGTATATAGCAAGTTACTCTCATGGAGAGACATATTGATGTAAGGCAAAAAAAGTTCTCTAATACAATTAAAAGAGCGATTTTGGAGGCATTAAATTTAACAAGCCATTTCTTGCTCCATTTAACAACAGATGGAAGTTTATTTGCAAGATCAGCTGCCAATTTAAATTTATTGAACCTATCAAACTTAAGACAGAAATAAATCTCATCTGTACCAATACCGAGTCGGGAACTGATGATTCCTGGCAAGAGAAATTGTTTCGAACAATGAACCAACTTTCCTAACGGCCAGATCTAGCTAATGAAAATTGAAAAGTCTGTAAATGTTAAACGGAAGGACTTATCCAATTTGTTCAAACTATTGTTTATTATTCATATTATTTTATTTTATTTAATCATTTCACTCCAAGGCAATAAAGCTCCTAAGACGCAAGGGGTTACTGAGTGTGAAAGGAATATGAGGTAAAGAAAAGATTATTAAGGAGAGAGAACAATAAAAGAACAGGAATTAAGAAGACACAAGATAAAGATTGAGATTTAAATTTGTGAAGATCAAAGTTAAGAAACCAGAAAATTGTAAGAATTGATGTTATGTTTATATGTAGCCATCTCAAAAGTAAAATGAGACCTATCTGCCAATCCAGTACTACACTTCAATTCATAGAGTCAAGGTACCAAAGAGGAAATCTCAGCAGAAAAATTACAATGAAAGTATTTGTAGAAAAGGCACAGGGAAGCTACGTTACAGTGGTGTGGAAGTGAACTAAACTGATATGCCAGGTCAGGACCAATAACATTGCAGATTCTTTGGATTTGGGATTTTCTAAATGCATAGCAAAAGTGCCAGACCAGATGTGACAGCAATATTCAAAGCGTGAGTGAATGGTAGATATATGAATATGTAAGATAATGTCTGGTGAGAAAAATTGTCTAGCACAACATACTGAAGTACTTTCCTAGCAGCAGACCTCGCAATTGATTCAATATAGTCTTTTCACTTCATGTCAGCGGAAAACGTTAGTACAAGAAGTCACAAAGGGTCACTCTCCTGGAGGTTAGCTACACAACATTTCAGCCAAGTACTTTCTGGCCATCTTCACATGTCTGTTATTCTTTTGGATGACATTTTTCTTTTTTTATAATTATTTTGCCCCGAGGAAGGTGGTAATGGCACTAAAATGCAAGGGGAGTGGTTACTGGGTGTGAAAGAGAATAAGAAGACTTTAGTGAGAAGAAAGGACAATAAAAGAACAAGTTTCAAGAAAATAAAATATGCCAACTGATGGTCCATTTAAATTTTTGAAGATTGTAGGTGTTAGGGAAGCCAGAAACTCAAAGGGAGTTCCACAGGCAAGTAATGCAAGAAAAGAAACTATTATTTATTTATTTATTTATTTATTTATTTTTGTCAGTGTCCATCAAATTCTTTTATCTAATTTCACAAAAGTGAGTTTGGTTTTACTTTCTTAGATTTAAAAATGTCACTTAGGTCATAAAATAATTGTTCGTTTTTACCAGATCAACTTTAAGTTCTTAAAAATTGAATAAAGTCAAAATCTAACTACGAAGAAGGCATTTTTTTAGACTATTTAATTTTAAAAAGCGTTTTTCAGCTATTTTTTTTTTTTTTTAGAAAGTCCATTGAGGTAATTTAATAAATAAAGAAAAAATACCAAATAAAATGTCATTTTCATAAAAAGTAGAACAGACTACATTGGGGAAAAAAATTATTATTAGAAGAAAATATGAATTTTAGCTTTATCAATTTTTTTTTTTTTTATGTCTGATGTAATTTCTTACAAACAAGCTAAGATCGGTAGATCATATGCCTTGCCGTATAGTTGTCAGATAAAGTCATCAAATGAATCAAAACACGAATTGCAACTCAATAGAAATTGCGAAATATTTTGGAGTTTTCTCCCTTGTATTATATGGTTTATTTATTTATTTTACTTTTTATTTATTTATTTATTTTTTATTTTTTTTTAAGCTTCTCACCCCAGGCAAAGCTGGAAGCCACTAGTACGCAAGAGGTTACAGAGGATTTGGTTAGAGGAAAGGATGTGGAGAAGGATAGAGGATAGATCAAGGCAACTGGAGATGTCGATTGACGTTACACTTGAATAGTTGGAGATCATAGTCATCAGGGAAACAGGAATGAGGAAGGGAGTTCTATAGGCGTGAGGTGCGAGATATGAAGCTATTGGAGTAGAAGAGACGTCTACATTTAACAGTTTCAACAGTGAAAGGGTGGGAACGGGATGCCAGCTTCGTAGGACGCTGGAATTCACGGAGCCTGGGAACCAGCGATAGCAGCTCATCGGAGCAATTACCATGGAAGTATTTATAAAAGAGACAGAGAGAGAGGCGACGGTGCGTCTGTGAGAGAGAGAGAGAGACTGCAGACGAGTTATTTATCCAGTGATCCGTAGGGTCACCATGTGTACTGCAAACACAGTAGAAGTGGTGTTTCTTAAGCAAGATAGAGACTGACTGAACCCAACCCTTTCCAAGCCGGTTTTGAATTCATAGTTTTTCCTTCTCCGAGACCGGTTTCCACCCAACGCTATAGAACACAGTCTGTCCTGTTATTTACCCATAGCTGGGGGGAGAAAAAGAGTATTCATGACTTTCCCAAAGGTATTAGCACGTAAGTGAATGTAATGGGTTCAACTGGGCGCATTACATTTACAATATAACAATATTTTGGAGTTTTCTCCCTTGTATAACATGATTTATTTATTTATTACTTTTTATTTATTTTTTTATTGTTTATTTATTTTTACTTGCTATTAATTTATACATATTTTACTTCTTTTTAAAATTTATTTCTTATTTTATTTTATTTTTTACTTTCTATTTGTTTATTTTTTCACTTTTCGTTTCTTTCTTTATGTTCTTCTTCAATTCTAAAAAAAAAAAGTCTTCAAAATTTCTTCTATCCCTTTTCTCGGAGATCCATTTTGTTTCTTAAAAAACAGTTTTGCCTAAAAAATTCGGAGCATTCATTTATATACAAACAAACAAAAATTGTCCAACTCGTGTAAATGCAAAATTGCCCATTTGTTCGAGTAAGATCTGAACCGTGGTACTTAAAAATGATTAAAGAAATCTTGTTGTAATTATCTGAGATTTTTATAACACTACTGGACTCTGCTTTGAGCAATAAGAAGAATGCATAATTACTTTCTAAGCTTAACAGAAGAATCATGATGAAATCGATCATAAACGAAAATGACATGTTCATTAATTAATCATATGTAAGAATCAGAAGCTGATTGAAATAAATTTCATATATATATATATATATATATATATATATATATATATATATATATTATTCTAGGATTACTTTTCAACTTATTCAAGATGATCTTCGCCCTCGCTAAACTTCTAAGTTTCTGTCCTGGAGTAACAAGGTGTCTTACAGGTTTCACGTACGATCTCATTTTCAAGTTTTTTGGGTTTTTTTTTTTTATTGCTCTTTGGACTGTCATAGCTGAAACTCTTCTCTCACGTGCCAAATGTCTTATGGATTGAGTTGGATCTTTTCTAACTGATCTCTATGTTGAAATGATGATCCTTCTTCCTGTTGTGACCTCCTGATTCAGTTTTCCTCTCTACTGTTCCCTCTCTTTTAACAAACTCTAATTGCTAGAGAATATGGGATGGATTTCAGGCATATTTTTGGGTGATGACTCTTGAAATGAAGATATTGTTGGGTGTCTTTAGGTTTCTGCTATAGTGACTGGAAAACACCTCCGAAAAACCCGCCTAGAAGAAATACATAGAACTCTAAAAAAAAAAAACAAAAAAAAAACAAAACAAAAAAAAAACAAAACAAAAAACGAGGTTATCCCACAACACTAATAAAAAAAGTTTTTGAACTCGCAAAAAATCCTTTAGACGAACTACGAAATCCAAAGAAACGTAACGTCAAACAAACTCTACCATATGTTTAAACATCCAACAAGAACAATCCAGAACTATTCACAGAAATTACAAAAAACTAGACCTATTTAGCAAGAAAGACAAACTGAAAAATATGCTAAAAACAACCAAAATAATTAAAAGCAAACGCCAATCTAAAAACCCGGAACACATATTAACCTCATCCAAATTTAACCAACACACAATACAGGGAGTCACAAAATGCAACAAAAATGATGTGGGGTTTGGGACATCATTATAGAAGGAAATTCCTACACTTTTGAAAACCCCAAAATGACATGCATAATAAATAAAAATTTAAACTGCAACTCCAAAAATGTGATTTATGCACTCAAATGCACAAAAATGCAAGAAGTCATACATAGGTATCAGCCAAGCACTAAACAACAGAGTTTCCCTTCACAAAAGCAACATCAAATTACCAGACAACTGAAAACTCTTTGTATATACCTATAAATGTAACCAAGGTGAATTTAAAATTATGCCAATATATCAATTATTCTTACCTACGAATACAAGAAAAAACTTCATAAACAAATTTAAACCAGCACTAAATAGATCATACCCCCCCCCACACACACACATACAACAAACAACATGCACACATAATGGCCAAAATACAGTGGTCGAGCCACTCATATGCATACGCACACACTCACACACGGATATCTGTGGAGCACGAATATATATACACATATAGGCAAAAACCAATAGACTACTCACAAGCACACACACGAACTTTACACAACATAGGACGTTTGTGTATGCATGTATGTATGTATTTGAATATGTATTTATGTATGTATATATATATATTTGTGTGTATATATGTATGTATGTATGTATATATGGGTATACTAATTCCTTATAATAAGACAGTATGTATGTATGGAGAGGGAATATACATATACATACGCATACTAACAAAAACACACAATGCAAAAAATGGAAATAGATCAAAGAACACACAGGGATCATTAAAAGATAAGAATACTGATATCTTTGCTCACCCTTTCTCGGACCAATCTTCATTGTTTTATTACCCTTCAAGCAGAAGAACTTTCTCACTGCCAGTCCAAAAAAGACATTTGTGTCACTACCACACAAAAAGAGAATGTTTAACATCGAGAATCCTTAACATCGAAAAACATAAGGAAAATTAATTCATTTTAATAATATGTGGGAATATCCACTCTTTGCCTGAAGAAGGTCACGAGACTCGAAATGAGTGTTGCAAAATTATATAAAATGAAGCATAATATATATTTTTTTAAAAATCCACATAATAACCCAAAACTTTTACGGTTTCTCGCTTTTCATATATATATATATATATATATATATATATATATATATATATATATATATATATATTCTTTCACTGGTAGCACAACTCGGAGTTTTATGCACCTGAAGATTGCATTGTGCAACTCCAAGTCATGTTACCGGTGAGGGATAATAAGTATAATTATTAATATATGCTTAATAACTCTGTTATATTACATCGAGCATTATTTTATTAACACCAAAACTCTATGTGATATATATATCTATATCTATATATATATGGTTAGATAATGAAAAGTTTGGTAATCCTTATGGATAATCCCAAGGAGGATGTAATCCACAGAGCTCAATGTCAAACCAGAGCGAATATTAAATTAATTTAATTAAAATGAGAAAACAGACAATCTTAAGACCCTTAAGGTTGTCTGTTTTCTAATTTTAATTATATATATATATATATATATATATATATATATAACTCAAAAAGTTCTGAACCAATATTTGTCAAATTTAAAAACCAGCCCATCTCCACTCTTAGTAAAATATTTAACTAAATTTTCCACCATTTTAATGGTTAGTTTTTGAGATCTTTGGAATTTACGAAAAGCACTGACTGAAGTTACTATGCAGATGAAACTAATATTAGCTTAAGACCTCTGAAGCCTAATAAAACCAATTTTTCATTTTGTCTATATGTTGAAACATGGGTAAAGGGAAGGATGTAACAGCTGTTGAAAAACTTAAAATAACAAAGTTATTGAGTGAGGGAATGTCCACATTAGAGATATCAAAGGAGCTTTGCAGAGATCATCGAACGATAAAGAAGGCTGTTGAAAATATGAAGTATGTTGAGAACTCAAAGCAAAGGGAAAGCATTTAAGAACACGCTTCTTTGAGATGAACGTAAACTAAAGTGAGTTATAGCAAAACAACGATTTTTGACCAGCACTATGATCTTTGAAAAGTTTGGAATTGAGAGAATCAAGAAGGACAAAAGGTGTAGAACACTTTGTCAATTAGAATCTGTAAAAAAAAAACAAACAAACTCATAAGCAACCTCCTTTCATTAAAGTAAATATTTTAAAGCTTCAAAATTTGGCCAAGAAATACATGAAAATTGACTTTAGAAAACTCAATTTTCATGTATTTTCACGGACGAATCTCGAGTGACATTTGATGGACCTGATGGATGGACCAAAGGATGGCTTTTATCCAATTCAGACGTGCCTGTAGCTAAAAGAAGGTAGCAAAGAGGCAGTAGTGTTGTGATATGGGCTGGAATTGCCGATCAAACCATTATTCGATAATTTAAAATCAATGAAGGAGTTAAACAGAACAGTGCTATTGCAATTTTCAGTCTTGAAATCTCAAAATGAAGTGTGTATTTAGCAACGACAATGCTCCTTCTCACGTATCTAAGGTTACCTATGAATTCTTTGAGCATAAAAGATTTCCAAGAGAGAAGATAATGGAATGTCCACCATCAAGTTCTGATCTGAATCCGATCGAAAATCTATGGTCAATTGTAAAGGTAAAATTATATGAATGTGGCAAACAATATAACAGCAAAGCAGACCAATGGGAAGCAATTAAAACTACAATGTCGGAATTTGAACCCACTGAACAAAAAAATATACTAAAAATTACAAAATCAATGGATAATAGATTAGTGTATGTTACTGTGAAGAAGGTTACTACATTAAAATGTAAAGGATTCAAAGACGTATATGTGTTTGTTATTTGTTCTGTTATAAGTGGTGGTCAATTTTTGATGATTTTAGTAGCTTTTTATTGAAGTAAAATGTAATTATTTGGTTTTGCCTAATAACTTCGGATAACAGTTTTTTTTTAAATACGTCAAGTAACTTCAATACGTAAAACATATTGATAATATCTAAAATTTTAAATCAAGCTTTGTTTTGACATCAAAATTGATTATTTAAAATTTCATTAAATTTTTTCAAATCACATTTGAATTATTGATTTTATATGATTTGTTTAATAACTTCAGACAGAGTGTACTCTGGAAATGACTGGAAAATACTCCCCCAAATTTATAGGCAAAATCACACAAATGCATGCTGGGATTTCTTTCTAGCCAATAAAATAGACCACTTCTCGGTCTCGTCTGACACAGTCCCTGTCTGCCTTGTCTTGAAGCCAGAATACTCCATTCATTTAATCTGCTCTTGCACGTCAAAAACCAATTCTTTAATAACTTCAATTGCTGCGAACTAAACTTTTAATTTTGTTTTGATATCTAAATGATTTGTTTAAAATTTGACAATATTTTTTCAAATAAAATTTTAATTAATGAAGTTTATGATTTGCCTAACAACTTCAGACAGGTTGTAAAACGACTGACTGAAAACACCAGACTCTAATTTCAGTTTGCTACAAGTCTGGTTCAAGGGAATCCTCTTTCGAAATCCGTTTTTGAACTACTGATGAGGCCTAAAATTAATACCTAGATTGGAGCAACTTGTAAAAATACCGAGTGTTTAGTTGTTAATTGCGGTGATCAATTTTTGATGATTTTATTAACTTTTTATTGAAGTAAAATGTGGTTATTTTGTTTTGCTTAATAGCTTCAGACGACAGTATTTTTGGAATACATCAAATAACTTTAATAAAGCATATTGACACTACCTAGAATTTGAATTCAGGCTTGGTTTTGACATCTAAATGGATTGTTTAAAATTTGACAATATTTGTTTTCAAACTAAATTTGAATTAATGAATTTTATATGATTTGCTTAATAACTTCAGATAGAGTGTACTCTGGAAATGACTGGAAAAATACTCCCCAAATTTATAGGCAAAATCACACAAATGCATGCTGGGATTTCTTTCTAGACAATAAAATAGACCACTTCTGGGTCTCGTCTGACCGTAATTCCCCATGTATAATACGCCTTTATCCATAATACGCACCCCTAAAAATGTGCTACTCACGCATATTACGCACCCCTTGTTTGGTAATCAAACACTTCAAATTCTATCTCTCCAGTTTCATTACGGCCACCGTTTCCTACTCTTATTTAAATAATGGTTTTAAACATAGAATAATATTATTCTGATTTAGTTTTATGATAATTCTTATTTTATTTTACATTTGTAAGTATTGTTAGGTACACATGATTGTATTTGAGATCCTGGTATTTACTTGACCCCCCCCACTGAGTCAGGTTGTGACACAAGGTCGGTTTTTAACGTGGGGACCCGAGTGTTTTCACCCAGGCCGCTGGTCTTAGCTGGTCATAGCTTGTCCAAGCTGGTCAGAGCTGGTCTAAGCTAGTCATAGCTTGTCCAAGCTGGTCATAGCTAGTCTTGGCTTGTCATAGCTGGTTCAGGCCGGAGCCACTCCAAGCTAGTCGTAGCCATGATACTACCAGCGCAGGGACGAATCCCTACACCAGGTAAGTATCAAGTGAGACTCTCAGCCAAAAGGCCGACAAAGCGAGCGATCTGAGAACAGATACTACACCCGGGCCGATGGGGTCGCAATCGCCGAATGTTCGTGTCAAATTGTCGTATGTCTGTGGTGAGTAAGTCATTTCGCAACTGAAATCGACCTATGAAACGGAATATTTGTTAAAGATTTTTTTGTAGCTCTGCGTAGTACGCACCCCTAATTTTGCTTCTTTTTTTTTTTTTAGGAAAAATGCGTATTATACATGAGGAATTGCGTTACTTATAATCCAGTCTTGAACTAAAACGAGTCTGGTAATTGTTGGTTTTGAAACTGTGCCGCTAGGATAAAAATCTCGTCATATTTTCTCGAAGCTATCATGTTTCTTCTGACGTGAAAATAATCATTTAAAATAATTAAAAAAACAAAAAAAAACCCCCAAAGATACCCACGAACAGAATAGAAAATGAATATCACGATTAGTTCTCAAAGTCGTCCTTCGAATGGAGTTGACAGGAAAGGGCGAACGACGAGGAAGTATTTGACAGAAGTTCGGGCAGGTTGATGGATTGGATAGTCTGACCACCGGATACGGAAATGACCAAGGTTGGAAATGGTGAGCAATGCTTTTAGAAGATGAGATGGTGGCTGGACCACACAAGACAAATGTTTGAACCACTAAAAAAAAAAACAACAACAACAAAAAAGTCCGTTCGTGAGATAATGATTAGATTATGTCAAGCACATGTTGAGTGTCATATGAAGACACGTACGTCCGCACTTACACGTATAACATTAATTATATAAAAAAATATTTAAAAAAAGTTACCCCGAAAAACATTCTTAAAGATAATATCGATGTTTATTATGAGTAAAGATTTATCTTAATATTTATGATAAACCTGTTCAGAAATATCTAAATTGTCAGCTCTACACAACCAGTTTCTAAAAATCAACGGTTAGAAATGGATTTAAGCGAATCTAAGTTATGGGTCTTCGTGAAAACCACACTCGTGGACTGGCGCTACAGAATCACAAAGAACTTTAGGAGATAACAGAAACATCATCGCTTGAGGACTTTCAACAGCAGCAACAGCTAAAATGGATATCACTTATAAATAGGAGAGAAAATAATGACGTAAATAAGATGTTGATATTCCACACTACTTCAAATAAAAGGTTAGGAAGGAAACTCCCGCAGTAATATTGGAAAGTGCAATAACAGCTACTGGACGCTTGCCCAAAAACTGATTTTAAGAGAAAGGTTCTTGTAAACTTCAACCGACAACTGCTGCTCGATCAATGAATGCTGAATGTTTCTTTATAACGAAAACAACTAAGGCTAATATTACAATTACCTTTAATACCTACTATCATAGGTAAAACTCCCCTCTCACATGCCAAACGTCTTATAGATTGAGTTGGGTCTTTTCTAATTGATCTCTTTAGCACTAAGTTGAAATGATGATCCCCCTTCCTGTTGTGAACTCCTGATACTGTAACGCCGATCCTCTCGCACGGTGTCAATTGTAACGCGATCTGTGGTCATCCACAAGACCGGCCGTTGGTCCTTTATGGTCCAGTATTACAGGTTAGACCTAAGTGTCTCCGGTTTCAAATGTCGATTCGATTCCACTCACCGGCCACGTTGTGATTTTTTGATCCTGGCGAGTCGTTATCGGGTCGTAGAATTCCGAAAGCTCTCCGTTGGTCTACCTGCAAGCTTGTTGGGTGAGAATCGGGTTAACAGCAAATAAATATGGCCAAGTCGATCCGATTTTAGACGGACAAAAGGTTTATATATATATATATATATATATATATATATATATATATATATATATATATATATTTTAATCGTATCACCCCAAGCAAGGCTGGAGGCCACTATCACGCATGGGGTTACAGAAGGGTTGGAGGAAGAGCAGATAGGAGTGGTAAAGGAGAGGATGTGGAGAAAGAGAAAGACAGTGTGTCGATCAAGGCAAGGGGGTTACAGAAGATTTGGAGCGAGAGCAGATATGAATGAAAGATGAAAGGATGTGGAGAAGGGAAGTGGATAGATCAAGGCAACTGGAGATGTCGATTGACGCTACACTTAAACCGTTGGAGATTGTATTTGTCAGGGAAACAGTAATAGGGAAGGGAGTTCCATAGGCGAGATGTGCAAGGCATGAAGCTATTGGAGTAGAAGAGACGTCTACATCTAACAGTTTCAACGGTGAAGGGGTGGGAACGGGATGCCAGCCTCGTAGGACGTTTAAATTCACGAGGCCTAGGGACAAGCGAAAGCAACTCCTCGGAGCAATTACCGTGAAAGTACTTGTAAAAAAGGTAGAGCGATGCAACATCGCGTCTGTGAGAGAGCGACTGCAGACGAGATGACAGATCAGGGCCAATCACATTGAATATCCGTCTCTGGATCTTATCAAGAACCCTGAGGCAAACAGCAGGGGCTCCAGACCATATATGGCAGCAATACTCCATGCAAGGACGAATGGTCGATTTATAGACTTGGAGGATCGATTATATATATATATATATATATATATGTATGATATGTCCCGGAAAGGGATATATTTGATCGAAGTAGCTAAGCGATTTTTGCTACTGTAACCGGTAGCTGTAATCGACTGGTACTCATCATAGTCGCAGGCAATATGCTTAGGCAATAGGTGTAGACCAATAGGATAGCCAATGGCGTAGTCCAATGGGCGTCGTATTCCTCTTGACTTGGTCTCTCCGTCAGTCTGTATTTATGACTGACATCAGCCAATCATATTCCAGTTAGGGGGAACATAGGTGTATGCATATTCCATTATATCAATATATATATATATATATATATATATATATATATATATATATATATATATATATAGAGAGAGAGAGAGAGAGAGAGAGTTGCCTGACGATTGCACTAGTATGAAACAGACTGTCGCCTCTAAGTGTTGACTTCTATGTTCACTTTTATATTTACACACGCTCTATCTCTGATATTGAGCACTTTATCCCATAAATATAGCACACGTTAAGACTATATTTCTTCATATATATATATATATATATATATATATATAACATCAACAATACATATAATACAATTCTCGTGGCAAAAAGTTGAATGTCTCTTGTATATGAACGATGATCAACAAAACAAAAAATACTTCGTGCAATTTCGTTAAAGGAGAGAGGTGACTTCATTTTAACCCTTTTTGATTACTGTAGTGTAGCTTGTTCGACGTTTCCGTTCCCAGTGGTAGCAATAATAGTAGCAGTAGTAGTCTTAGCTGTTGGAGGAAGTAATTCGCTTCTTCGTACTTATATCAACAGCGCATGGTAGCGAACGCCTTGCTCCAATCTCTGACGTAAGTTCCTCACTGTCTCCAACCCAAATCTCCTCTGGTCTCTACCTAACTCTGTTCTCTTTATATAGGGAACTGGTGACGTATTTGTTTTTCTAGAGCGAACGTACTGACATACTTTTATTAGGAACGGGTTCGACCCATTTTCCGACACACTTCTAAATTAAAACTTCACACTCGCTTAATCTGTCAGTACCCTGACTATATTTCCGTTGTTCTAAGTTTATCTGTTAATATCTCTGAGCAATTTTGGTAATCTTTACATAGATTCATACTGACTTGTTTTATCGATAAAATTAACGTTTAGCTCAAGACATTCTTAATTCTATCTTCTATTAATAATCTGATATCTTTTGTACGCTTAAAAAAGATTGTATTTCGTGTTCTAAATTAACTTTCTGTAACATTTACATTTCAAAGTCTTCACAGCATTTGTAACATCATGGTTCTTTTGAAAATGCTTTTTTCCCCCCTGTTTTCCAACATATTCTCTTTTATTATCATTACTATTATTTCAGGGTGATATTGCCCCCCCCATTTCTCCCTTAACACTTTTGTCTAATAAAAGTATTAGACACCAATACTTCAAAAGTTAATTCTACTCATGCAATTTGTTTATTATATATTCCGCATGCAGGTATTATTTCAAAAGAAATGTACAGTCCAATTAAATCGATTCAAACATTACAGTCTATTTCAGCTCCTTTTTTGATTAAGTTCTGCCATTCTTATGCACACCAATTAAAACTAATTAATTGAAACAAATTAATTAAAACATATCCCTTCTATCAAGGTTATAATGTTCACAGATCCTTTTTTCAATTTAAACCAAGTCGAATAGAAAAAATAATAACTACATCTTACAATAACTTTCTTCTCAATTTCATGTCAAATTATTTAAAAACAAAATAATCACAATAATACTTTTTTTTCAATTTCACGTCCAGTTAAAAAAAAATAATCACAATTATTTTTTTCTTTTTTTTCTTCGCATTATTTAATCAGTCATTGTACTTATTTACTTCTTATTCTTTCTGCCCGTCCCAGCTTTAATAGGGTGTTTGATGATTTCTGTAGTCGATTCAGGGTTCTCCCCAAAAGTGGTCGACTCTCCTTGTAATTCCACGTTAGATTCAATCGCATTCACATTGGATATGATTTTACGAAGCTCACTTAATAGAATCGCTCTTTCGCTCGGGTACTTACCAGCCAGTTCACCTCGTCTGCGTAACAACTTCACTCGCCTTTTCCGCCACCACCAGATTACTACTATCAGTCATATGACTAATAATAATTCTACAACGGTTGGTCAAAATATTATAGCCCTCCCATTCTCTTCCCAACTTGGTATATTTCTTTCCACTAAGTCTAATTTAGATTTTAATTCTTTCAAGTTAATTTTATCAAGGGGCTTCAATAAGTCCGGCATTTTTTCTAACTCAGAGAACTCAGGGTACCCTTTCACGATGGATTCCCATAATTCTGTCCATTTACTCGCGTTGGTTGACACTAATTTCAAAAAAAGATTCTTTTGCTTCGAAATTTTCTTCGGCCTGGTAATAGGGGGAGGGAGTGTCAGTGAGGGTCGATGAACTCCACAACCCATTGGTAACTCTACAATGAACAACGGTGGCTTCTTCTTCACAGACCTTACATAATTTTAATCTCCTTTGGGTGGCTACCGCCCAAATCCCATCTGATATGCTAATGGCTGTAGGTAATATAACACTGGGCAATACTTCTATTTGACAGTGCTTCTTAATTCTCCTCTTATTTTTCTTAAATAATTCAAGTACACACAGATCATGGCTGCCAGCCACATAGATTGGACGTGCAGATACACAGGTGCGTAAAGCATCAACTTTACATCTATTCGCTTCTTCATTTGTTAGGGATATAAATTTTGTTCGCGCGAAATTCAAAGCTAAAAAGTCCGTTTCCATCTTATACCAAGCTACAGCTTCTAATTTTTGATTTGCATAAACACCCGAGGAAGTAATCCAGTCCACAGCCAGCAGTGTCACGCATGCAACAGGGGCCCTTATCACCGATAACCGCAGTCCGGTTCACCTCTTGGACTCTTCTTCATGTATCTTATCAATCTTCTCATTTTCTCTATTCTGGGACTTTAGTTCTCTTTGCCCCTCTCAGTCGCAGCTTTAAAGGTAATTCTACATTCTAGGATGCTTTTTCGGTTTCTAACCGTTCTTTCAACTGGGCTAATGGAATTTCATCCACTTCTTCCCAACTATCCGACCCTTCACTACTCATCTTCAGTGCACCATCTGCCTCATTACCTTCCTCAAGGGAGCTACTTCTACGATTGTCGATCCCTTTTATTTTCTCCAAACTCTCTGGTGTAATCATAATTTTCTCCTCCCCTTCTTCGCTATCAGTCTCTAATTCTTCTTGTTCAACCAAGGTTGCCCTTCCTGTTCACTCTCCTCTCCTTAGCTCCTTCCCATTCATCTAGCTCTGCTAATTTTATATCGTTAGCATGTACCCGTTTTACTTACCCTGCTACTTGATCCCAAATTATGTAAGTAACAGGTCCTGTCTGTTACACTATTCTATAAAAAGGAATCCATCTCCTATTCAGCTTACCTTCCCTCCGGTGTATTTTATAATATACAGGACCTTCCTATTTTTATTTATTCTATCATTACGCCTCTTCTGAGCTCACCTGATTCTCTTTCTCGCCTGAGTGAAAACCTTATGTTGTTGCCCCAAGATTAATTTATGGTGATCTCCCATATATTTAATTCTGGGTCTTAGCAAAGTATCTATCGGTAAGACCACATCCTTGCCAAATAGCATATAATAAGGGGAAAATTTCGCGGTTTCGTTTATAGCATACGCACGGCAGCCAGCGCCCGAGTTAGATACTCATCCCGGCTGTCCTTATTATCTCCTGCTAACTTCGCTAGTACATCGGCTAAGGTCCGGTGGAATCTTTCTACCTTCGCATTGCTCTGGAGATGGTATGGGGAAGTGGTAATGTGTATAGTATTCAATCCTCTCAGAGTCTCCTCTATAATCTGATTTACATTCTCCGGTCCATGGTCAGTAACCAATTGCTCAGGGGCTCCATATCTAGAAAATATCTCCTGAAGCATTATATTTGAAACTGTGTGCTTTCTTGTCAGGTATCACGAAAGCCTCTGGCCAGTTCGTCAACCAGTCCACGAAACTCACTATATATGAATTTCCACGAGGAGTTTGTCCATAGGGCCCTGAAATATCCATTTGAAATGGGTAATTGGGAATATGTCTTCCTCACTGGGGCAACCCTATTATCTCGACTTTGCGATTGACACGTTATGCACTTGTCCACATAATTCAATACATCATCATACAGTCTAGGCTAAAAATAATTCCTGCTTATTAATTCATTGGTTCTATCAATTCCCATGTGTCCCATCTTTTCATGACAGTGGTCTAAGATTTCTTGTCTTAATATTTTTCGTACTACTATTCTTAGACTTCTTTCCTTCTCTGGTCCTGAGATGTGAATTGTGTATGACATACTTAGAGGTAGTTCCTGCCTTTACCTTTCTCCCCAGAGAACTAATTTCGCTATCTTCCTGATTCTTCTCTATGATAGCTTCCCAATGACATCTTCTTCTTCATTCTCTGCTTCCCAAACTGGGCGTTTACTTAGGGGATGAGAATTTATCACGTTCACTCTGTCGTCCACGCCTGGTTCCAACCTAACGAATTCAGACTCTGATTTTTCTGGAATCTTAGACAACAGATCTGCGCAAGTATTAACCTTTCTAGTTAGATACTTTATTTTGCACTGATAACCGCTAGGCTTCCGTGCCCACTGCTAGATCTTCTTGTTCGTCCATTCCGCCCCCAATAAATGTTTGAGGGGCTTATAGTCAGTTTTAATGGTAAACACAGCTCCACTCAAGTAATAGTCCAATTTTTGGACTGCATATAAAATGGCAAACGCTTCTTTTTCTATCACTGGCCATCTCTGCTGGGTTTCTGATAGTCTGTGAGACAGAAAATATATAGGTACTTCCTCAGGTATACCTGGCACTGGTCCATCCTCATCCGGACAAGGCTGGTAAGTATCGCACCTATACATTTGTCACTGGCATCTGTGTAAATCACTATCGGCTTACTTAGGTCTGGGTAGGTCAGCAAGGGTACTACCGTCAACTGGTCCTTGAGAGTATCAAAGGCTTGATGACAATCCCCCGTCCACTTAAATCTAGCGTACTTTTTCGTCAAGGTTTCAAGGGCCCTGCTAAACACAGGAACAAAGCACCTGTAATATCCAATGGCTCCTATAAAGCCACGAACCTCTCTCACTGTCTTGGGCTCCGGCATAGCCCTTATCATTTCTACCTTATCTAAATCAGGTTTTATCCCGTTTTTTTTTTATAATAAAACCCAAATACTTGGTCGCGTCCTTCACAAATTGACATTTAGGCAATTTTAACTTCAATCCGACCTTCCTCAACCGGTCGAACACCTTCTGTAGGTGTCCAAAGTGCTCCTCAGGTGTCTTAGAACACACCCTAATATCATCCAGGTAAGTCATAGCAAAATATTCTATATCTTCTAGCACTATGGATATCAACTGAGTAAATACACCTGGGACATTAGACAATCAAAACGACATCACACGGAAATTGAATAGACCCACGTGACAAGTGAAATCTATCATCTCCTGGTCCTTTTCGTCCAAGGCTGAATAACCTGACCTTAGATCCAACGTAGAAAAACAGGTTGACTTTCCGAATAACGCCAGAATATCATCGATCAGGGATAAAGGTACCGCTAATGATTTTGTAATGGCGTTTAACTGTTTAAAATCCACACAAAATCTATGTCCTCCATCCTTCTTTTCCACAATGACTATTGGAAAACTCCATGGAGTCATAGATCTCTCTATTACTCCTGAGTCCAACATCTCATTTACTGCCTCTTCCACTAATTTTCTCTCATGGATCGGGGTCCTATAATGCCTCAATCTAATGGGTGGGTGGTCACCAGTATCTATTTTCATTTGCACTGTCCCAGTCTGTCCTAACTCCTGCCACATCTCGATTAGCTTCTAGCAGTTTCCTTATCTCATCTTTATATCTTTCAGGTACTACTAAGTCTTCTTCCTTTATTTCGGGGCTACTAGTCTTTACTCTTTTTCCATTGTTCTTGCTTACTTTCACTTGCTTCATAATCTTTACCGGACATGCGTAACCTAAATCTTCTCCCTGTTTTATTGTAATAGTTTTACTGGCGGTATTAGTCAGCAATAAAGGCGCCATTTCCATCCCTTCTACTGCGGAACTACACAAGGTCACCGCTTCTTCACCATTATCATACCTCTCCGTAGGTGTTATCTGATATAACCCTTCCGTTAGTTTCTCCATTGAATCTATCCTTCCTTCTTAACAGCCATTCTAGGGGGAAGTTTTACCTCGGTCTGGGCTACTACGGGACACTTTTTCAAATTCATTCCGTATTGAAACCGCTACTCCTCCCAAAACCAATGTAGCTGGGTCAAAGCGGATTTGAGTCTTATTCAGCCTAAGCCAGTCACTCCCTAAAATTAATTCTCCGCACAAATCAGGTGCCACATACACCTTAAGCTCACCTGTGGTCCTCGTCAATTTGAATGGTAGCCAAGTTATACCCTCTATTCTCATGTGACTACTCTCTGCTTATCTAATGAATAAATCCACTGGCTGAAGTTTTCTATGTAACCCCAGCTGACTAAACACCTTTATTAAGGAGACCACTAATGCCTTTACTGTCTTGGGCTCCTCTTTAAATAGTTGAAATACCCGGGCTCTGTCCCTATTCCTCAACCTTCCCTTGTTTTTATTTCCCTGTTGGCTATCCCTATTTTTCAAACTCGACCTGTGTGCTGGCAATAGGGGTTCACCGTTTGCTACCCTAGCTTCTCTGGGGTAGAGTGGAGGCTGGTCTTCTTGTTCCCCTTATTTCTTCCCTTCCTCTCTCAGCACCCCTTCTTCCTGGACAATTCTTTCTTAAAGTGTCCAGCCGTCTTGCATAGCCAGCACGTACACCATTTACAGTTGACTTCAAAATGCCCAGCCACATCACAGGACCAGCACTTCAGAGGTCTTGTTATTATTGGGACCACTCTGCCTCTTACTTCTCTACGGAGTAACTCTGTCGTTTCTCAATCGCTTATTCTTTTTTGGGGGGAGACTATGATGTCTATTTTTTTAATCCCTAGTCTCCTATACTCCGCATCTGTGCACCATTTTGCCTTGTGGCCCAAACTTCCGCACTTAGTGCAATTCGGAGCTTGAGACCTGGGGTCTCCTTCCCAATTGGTGGGACAGTCTCTGGCCCTGTGTCCACCGTAATTGCATGTCCAGCATACCAGTCCGTAGAGGTCTTATAAAATCCGTACCGTATATCCCACTCCTTCTGGTTGGGGTTGGCCTCGGCCTCCCAATCTTCCTCTTTCGTGTCCTTACGGGATTTTATGTTCACTTTTTTCTGGAGTTTTTCTCTGTACCCTTCCAATTTTTTAACTGGTTCAGTCTTTCTTATCTAGTTGCAAAGATAAAGTTGTTTTGGATGTGGTTAATAAAGAAGGGGTTTTGAGTAAAATGAATGTTCTTTTTAGATGTTTGAGTTTAAATATTCATCTGTCTGTTAAATATTGCTGCCATACCTGGCCTTGTGCTCCTGATATATATCTTGAAATTCTTAACAAAATCCGAAGAAGGGTCTGTAATATCCTGACCTCGCATCTTGATCGTGATCTGCCCTTTTATATAAATATTTTCATGGCAGTTGTTCTAATGTGTTCTCCTCGGTACTTTGATCACATGAATCTAAGCATACTACTAGACTGGCAATTAGGTCTCATTTTTTACCTAGATGTAACCCTAAGTTATATTTTAATAGTTGCTTTTCTTCCATTTCTCACCTGTAGAACTCTCTTCTGATTTACAACTTCACTTCCACCTACAATCTTCAAAAATTTAAATGCAATGTCAATTATCATTTTCTGTTTTCCTGAGTCCTGTTCTTTTATTGTCCTTTCTCCCCACTAAAGTCTTTTCATTCTCTTCCACTTCCATCCTTGCATCTTAGTGGCATTATCACCTTCTTTGGGTTGAAAGGATGAAAAATTGTGTAGAAAAAGAGAATAACATATATATATATATATATATATATATATATATATATAGAGAGAGAGAGAGAGAGAGAGAGAGAGAGCAAGCTGTGCCCTTGGGTTCAATCTTGTCAGCAAAAGTGGGTAGATGATTAAATACAGTTCACTGGTAACCAAAGTGGAATCCTTCTGAAGTATTTTTTGGATTTGGCAACTTTACTTACAGTTTCTTCTAGAGGCTTCGAAATTGTTGCTTTTAAAAAGACAAAATAAAACAATTCGATTGGTCCATTATTCTTCTTCTTTGCCATGTGATAAGGTTCTCCACTATATCCATACAGAACATTTAAAGTAAAAAAAATCAGTTAGATTAATAAAAATCTACTATTTTCTTTAGAAAAATTGCTTTTTTTACATTTGGATATAAAACTGTGCAGATATTTTTTTCGTTTCTCAAGGTCAACTGCTGATGTTTTAATGATTATTGCTAAAAGAGTTTATCAAGCTTTAGATCAGAATGGTGAGGTTCAGGGTTAGGGTTAGGGTGCATTGGACACCTTGAAGGCATTTGACAGCGTTTGGCATATTGATCTTGTTCACAAGTTGAAAAATTATATTTATGGATGAATTTTTGAACTGGTTCAGTCTTTCTTATTAAGTTGCAAAGATAAAGTTGTCTTGAATGGCCACTCTTCTAGATCTTTTTCCACTCTCCAGCAGGATTCGAACTTGCATCCTCATGGGCAAATGAGGGAGCTACCGTTAGATCCGTCACATTCTAACTAACAGAGCAACAAAGAACCAGCCAATTAGGTAAAGCCAAAAATTGTGTATTTAAACGAATTTTCTCTCGTCATACATCTCCCAAAATATTTCATATCTGCTCAGTTTTTTCTTTAATAAGACTTTTTGAATATTCAGACTGGTAGAAAGAAAGAAATAATTATACTGTTTGATAAATAAACAGTGCATCTACTGAAATATGAGCATCCATTAGAAATAACATTTAAAGTAAAATAAACTGTCAGATTAATAAAAAAAATCTATTATTTTCCTTAGAAGAATTGCTTTGTTTACATTTGGATATAAAACTGTGCAGATTTTTTTTTCGTTTCTCAAGGTCAACTGCTGATGTTTTAACGATTATTGCTGAATGAGTTTAATCAAGCTTTAGATAAGAATGGTGAAGTTCAGGCTGGTGCTGTGGATATCTCGAAGGCATTTGACGGGGTTTGACATATCGGTCTTCTTCACACTTGAAAAATTATGATGTTTTCGGACGAATTATTGAACTGATTCAGTTTTACTTACCAGATCGTGAAATGAAAGTTATCCTGAATGGCCACTCTTCCAGATCCTTTGGTACTAATTCAGGTGTCCTACAGAACTTTATTTTTGGTCCCACTTTGCTGTCAGTTTTCACTAGCGGCCTTCCTGATAGCATCAGCTCTCAACTTAGTAATTACACTGATGACACAAACCATTTACTCCTGTCTCGGTAGTAAACCTGATCAGTTCGATAAGGTCAAATTGGCAGCTGATCTCAAAAATGACCTACAATCTGTTGTTAACTTGGGCAAGGAATGGCTTGTTAATTTTAACGCTTTCAAAACGAAACTGCTTTCTATTAATAATCTGGGAGACATATTTCTGCCTTCCATCAGCATGGCTGATGCTAACCTCCAGGACATTGACTTGTTGCACGTTCTCCAGCTAACATTCTCGGCTGATATAAAAGTGGAAAGATTATTTTGAATCCATTGTTAGATCTGCTGTTAAGAAAGGGGATTCTCTGTGTCGTGCTAGACAGTTTTTCTCTCCAGAATCCGTCTTACATATTTATAAGTCTACCATTCGTCCATGCTTTGAATATTGCTCCCAATTATAGGCTCGGTGCTCCTGCTATATATTTAGGGATTTTTGATAAAATCCAAAGACGAATCTGCAATATTATTGGTCGTGACCTGGCATCTCATCTTCAGTCACTTTTCCTACTTCCGTAATGGTGCTTCCCTCTGTCTTTTCTATAAATACTTTCATCGTAATTATTCCGATGAGCTCTTTGCTATGGTACCGAGGTTTTAAGAAATTAAACGCAGAACTAGGCTAGGAACACTTGGCTAAATGTAACCGTAAGTTCTATGCCAACAGTTTCTTTTCTCGCACTGTTCGCTTGTGGAAATCTCTTCCGGCTTCATGCTTTCCAGTCAACATTGATATTAAAAATTTAAATGCAATGTCAATCGTTATCTTCCTGATTACTCTTCTGTTGTTCTCGCTTCTCAATAATGCTTCTGTTTTTTAATTCTTTCACATCCTGTACCCTTTTGCGTCTTAGTGGCTTTACTGCCTTGCATGTGGTGAATTCGATTAAAATACACACACACACACACACATACAGGGTGTTGCAGCAAAATCTGACACTTGACAAAAAAAAAAAAACGAAATAGGCAATAAAAACAAAAGTTGTATATGCAGACATCCGTTTTTCGCTCTACTCTTTTCCGGTATGGAATATGAGTGCAGAGCAGCGGCAGTAGCTTCTTTTCGCGTCGGGAAGAAGCCTGCGGAAGTGATGGCCTGGTTTGGGCTCAAGAGGACCATGGTCATGGACATTTGGAGGAAGTGGAAGGCGTGTGAGAACAAGGGCGAGTTTACTGCCAAACGAAAGGCCCACAACGTTCGTTCTTCGACCGTTAGGACCGCCGCCGTCAAGGAGACAGTCGACAATGATGGAAGCCAGAGTTACGCCAAGATCACCGCTGACATGGGCTGTCACAAGTCGACGATTTGCCGAACGATCAAGAAGGACATTGGTTACTCCTCCTACCGCAAGTCTCACTGCATGCTCATCACGAATGCCTACAAGGATTCGAGAAAGGTCAAGGCGGCCGGCTTTGCTGAACGAGCTCAAGCACGGGTCCGCCGGGATGCTGAGGTTCTTCTCTGATGAAAAGAATTTCATCCAGGACCAGACGAGTAACAGGCAGAACTACACGTGAATTTGCAAAGACATCGGGGAGGTTCCCGTCGTGAAGGATACGAAGTTTTCCTCCTCCGTCATGGCCCTTGGCGTCATCTCCAGCGAGGGGGAAGTCATGCCTCCGTTCTTCTTTCAAAATGGCCTGAGATTCACCGCTGAGATCTACCAGGAGGTGCCGAGGAGGGTGGTGAAGCACTGGATGGATGAGATCGCCGCCGGACGCCCCTACGTCTTCCAGCAGGACTCCGCTCCTGCACACAAGGCCAAGACGACCCAGGCGTGGCTGCTCAACAATGTGGCCACCCTCCTCACCCGATTGCAACCCCTTTGACTATTTCTTTTGGGGCGTGATCAAGGCCAAGACCAATAAGCACGGCGACAACACGGTCGACTCTCTGAAGGCTGCCATCGTGGAGGCGTTCGCTGCTATGGACAAGGACATCGCCGCCAAAGCGTGTGACTCATTTCGCGCCCGCCTTGAGATGGTCGTCGCCGCCGGCGGCGGTTACATTGAAAAATAATCTAGTATGTAACTCTAACTGTTGTTAAATAAACTGTCGGGTCTCTACATATACAACTTTTGTTTTTATTGCCTATTTCGTTTTCTTTTTGTCAAGTGTCGGATTTTGCTGCAACACCCTGTACATATATATATATATATATATATATATATATATGTGTGTGTGTGTGTGTGTGTGTGTGTGTGTGTGTGTCCAAGTGTAAAAGAACGAAGAATAAAATTGTAACGTTCAAGACATTAATTTAAAACAGGGCTGAATACAAGAGTAGAGCAATAAATATTTCTTATTATACACTGTGACATTAGAACATGTAAGTTACTACTACAAAATTGTAAATTTTCTTTCGATGTTTAATAAATAACGTCTCATCAGGTAGTTAACAATGAGGGTAATAAACGATTTTATTTAAAATTGCAATTTAGGGAAGTGATGTTTCATAAATTACACTTTTAAATAAATTCGTTTATAAATTGCAATTTAAATTTCATAATTGCAATTTTAAATAAAATCGTTCGCTTATACATACATATATATATATAAATATATATATATAAAAGTGAACATAGAAGTCAACACTTAGAGGCGACAACCTGTTTCATGCTAGTGCAATCGTCAGGCAACTCTGCAGGGTGTTGCAGCAAAATCTGACACTTGACAAAAAGAAAACGAAATAGGCAATAAAAACAAAAGTTGTATGTGCAGACATCCGTTTTTCTCTACTCTTTTCCAGTATGGAATATGAGTGAAAAGCAGCGAAGTTGCCTGACGATTGCGTCTAGCATGAAACAGACTGTCGCCTCTAAGTGTTGACTTCTATGTTCACTTTTATATTCACACACGCTCTATCTCTGATATTGAGCACTTTATCCCATAAATATAGCACACTTTAAGACTATATTTCTTCATATATATATATATATATATATATATATATATATATATATATATATATATATGAACGGACATTCTAACCACTTAGCCACAAATATTTATGTACGTCTGTGTATGTATTCAAAAGTTATTATTAATGGATATGCGTATTTGCAATAGACAACCCATTTCATTTTAACTTTAAACAGTATGTATTATGTCGCTTGGCCTACGTATTCGAAAATGCGTTCTCCGGCTGGTATCAAACTTGTATCCTCCTTTGTAGGAGAAACCACCTTTTGATCCGGTATTTGAAGAAGTTCAGAAAGACTGTTTTATCTTTTAAGCGAAGGACACTTCCTCACTAAAGGTTTTTTTTTTATCAAAATCGTATCCGAAACGTAAACAATGCAATTTCTAAAGACTTCGTATATTCATTTTTGATTCGACATGTTTATTACTTCAAACATTATTATTAGTGGATACTCGTATTTGTAATAGACGCCCAATTTTAGTTTTACTTTAAACAGTGTGCATTACGCCTATCGGCCTACGTCTTTGTCAGTGCTTCGATGTGGGATCGTTTTGAAACTCCGGCTACTGTAAACACTGCAAAAGTCATATCTTCATATGATTCGGGCATTACCGAACCGTCAGTGTCCTACCCATTAGACAACTCGAGTCGTAAGTGGAACAGGTACTCGTGAATGTTCTTCATTGGTTCTTCTCATTAGATTGTGTCTGTCTGTTGCTGAGTATGCACGTCGGGCTGCGCAAAATGATGTGTAACAACCACAGAGAGAGAGAGAGAGAGAGAGAGAGAGAGAGAGAAAGAGAGAGAGTGAGATGTACTTACAGACATCACTTAGATAAATAGATAGACAACCATCTGACGTGGATAGATAGATAGATAGATAGATAGAGAGAGAGAGAGAGAGAGAGAAGAGAGAGATATGAACTGATAGACAATGATCACTTAGATAGATAGATAGATAGATAGATAATGAAGAGAATGAGATAGATAGATAGATAGATAGATAATGAAGAGAATGAGATAGATAGATAGATAGATAGAAAGAGAGAGAAGAGAGAGATATGAACTGATAGACAATGATCACTTAGATAGATAGATAGATAATGAAGAGAATGAGATAGATAGATAGATAGATAGAGAGAGAGAAGAGAGAGATATGAACTGATAGACAATGATCACTTAGATAGATAGATAGAGAGATAGATAGATAGATAGTGAAGAGAATGAGATAGATAGATAGATAGATAGATCGATCGGCAGAAAGACCGGATGAGAGATAGATTGCGAACTGACTCATACAGCAATCGCTATCATGTGACTTAAAATATTTTTGCCCTTCCTTGCCTTTAAAGGAGTGCCCTATGCCGTGCTGATGTTGCTACATGCCTTACTTCTTGCCCATCTCACACTGCGAATTTTTTTCTAAGCTCTATACTAAACATTAAATCTGTTACGAACAAAGAACTAAACAAAATGAAAACAAAACGATCAGCTTTAAAAAAGGACTCGTAACTGGAAAAACCGAATGAAAAAAGAATGTTAACAACAATAACTTTTTCACACACAACCCAGTTCTGCGGAATCAGAACCAACGTTGAGTTTAAGCAAGCGAATGAGCCAATTGGAGTAAAGTGCCATACAGATTTAAATTTTTCCAACTTGTGACGAATGCAGCTATCGATTTTTTTTGCTTGCTCGTTAACATTCGTGTCAGTCAGCTATAGGCTCTCACTCTGGCCATTAGAAAATGGCCGCAAACTACATGAAAACTTTTATTATTCCACTATCGATGGGAGTTGGGAAATGCAAAGTCGGTCTTGGCCTTCCCGCTAACTTGGAGCATGTGCTTGTAAATTTTGGTGCAAATCCATCGAAAATTGCGGCCGTGCATTCGTTACACACACACAAACACATCCTGCCTTTTATAGATAGAGATTGCTATATATATATATATATATATATATATATATATATATATATATATATATATATAAAGACATTTTTGATATGTTTAACGTTCTTTTTATAGATACAAGTATTTAAGTAAATGCTCTGTTTTATAATAAACAGTATTAAATAACATTTACCGGCCTTTCTATTTCTCGGACATTCAGGCCAGTAAATGTTATTTAATACTGTTTATTATAAATTACGAAAGTAATATATATATATATATATATATATGAAGAAATATAGTCTTAAGGTGTGATATATTTATGGGATAAAGTGCTCAATATCAGAGATAGAGCGTGTGTAAATATAAAAGTGAACATTGAAGTGAGAGGCTGTTTCATGCTAGACGCAATCATCAGGCCACGTCTAGCATGAAGCAGCCTGTCACCTCTAAGTCTTGACATCAATGTTCACTTTATATATATATATATATATATATATATATATATATATATATAGGCAGCATGCTATAAAAGAGAACTTTCCGTTCAATAATCATAGATTAGCTCCACCTCCTCCTCCTCCACCTTCTTCTTCTTCTTCTTCTTAGAGATTGCTATATATATATAGATAGATTCTTCTTCTTCTTCTTCTTCTTCTTCTTCTTCTTCTTCAGCTTCTTCTTCTTCTTCTTCTTCAACAACAACAACAATTCGACAAATTTCGAATAAATATCTTAAAACCGAAAACTTTATTCAAACCATGCTAGCATATCGCTTTAAAGACATATGGTAGAGTTGTTTAAATTGTTGTTTAAAACGTATCTGATTTCCTGGTAGTTGTGAGTTCGATCCTTGGGTGTGACAGTGATGAAAAGCAACATTAAATTCAAATATAAACTACCCACATGACTTCTTTCCATTTTTATCGTCAAACCATTAATCATTGGACGGTGTCATCTGCGTAACTAATGTTGTTAGGATTGTGCGCATCCATCGTAAATCCTGGTAGGACTTCTAGTTCTCTTAGGAACGTCTCGCTGTAGAGGCTGAATAAATCTGGTGAAAAGAAGCAACCTTGTCTTACGCCGTTTTCTATTCTTGAGTATTTGTTTGAGTTCGTTTACTGTCCGTATGTAGGCGGTTTTATGGGTTTAAAAGATTTTCAGTTATAAATATGGTCCCATCACACGTAGATTCTTATGTCAGAATCTGGCTTTTTGTTTACGAATAGTTTATCAGTATCAGCGTTTTTTTTTACCTTCCCAAATATTAGATATTTTAATAACCGTTTTGTCCCTTGTTTGTTAAAGAGACGCTGACAGATTTAGTATTTTGCCGAAAGGGAAAACTATGAGCAAAACATTCGAGTGCCACTTTTTGATTTGCATTGCATGGCAAAAAATATCATATTCTGATGTAGAGAAGCGATAGCATTAAATTATTTGTTTTCCTTTTTCGTCCAGTCTAAAAACTCCAGTCACGAATCAATCTGGTTTTGTTGTTTGGGAACCAAAAGCGATCTTCTGCATCTCTTTATCCGGGAGCCATGGCGACATCCGATTTGGTACAGCTGTCACGTTAGACTTCTCGTCACAACATGATTTTATTTTTTATAGCGTTGAGTCTGGAACACACAGACACACACACACATACACACACACATATTATATATATATATATATATATATATATATATATATATATATATATATATATATATCGAAAGAGAGAGAGAGTTCTTAGCAAAATATTAACTTTGTTTTTCTATTGATACACTATACAAACAAACGCAATATATATATATATATATATATATATATATATATATATATATATATATATATATATATATATATATATAATAAACACACACATTCACACAGATATATATATATGTGTGTGTGTATATATATATATATATACATATATATATATATATATATATATATATTTCTGTATGTGTCTACATGTGTGCTGGGGCGTCTAGGAGTAGAATAAAAAAAGAACACAGAGAAGACAACGGGGAAACGACAAGATTATCTTTCCCCAAATTTCACATATTAAAGGAAAAAAGAAACTATGGAGAGCTATGATTACCAATGTCTTAAAAGGACATATCATAAATTATATATATATATATATGTGTGTGTGTGTGTGTGTGTGTGTGTGTGTGCGTATATATATATATGTGTGTGTGTGTGTGTGTGTGTGTATATAAATGCATATATATATGTGTGTGTGTGTGATAAAATATAGTTTAAAATATAGTATATATATATGATATATATATATAAATTACATATATCATATATATATGATAAAATAGTATATATGTATATATATATATATATATAGCATGATGAGAAGCCACGTATACTTTCTTGATATGTATATAATATGGATAAAATAACTGAAAAAAAATTGGGTGTTTTTTGCGAAAGTATTTATTTATATGTTTTTATATATATTTAATATTTCAGACCACCTAGGTCCTTCCTCAGAAATTAATTGAATTACTGTGTTACTGTATTTTGGAGAAAAAAATAAAATTTAGTCAGAGTGTATTGGCTTTCATTCACTCTAGCATTTGTCTCACGCTCCCATACATACACTCTCACTAAATTTTATTTTTTATTCCCGGAGATGTTTTTTTTCTGTTTTCTTTTTGAATCTGTAGGTCTGATGAATTGGATCGAATTTACGATTCCAATGGAATAAATTATGACCATGGAATATTAGGGTTTAAGCCTTTTTATTATATCCTTACTCTGTTCTGAACATTGAGTTCTACCTGGATTCTATCCTCTTGGAATTATTTTTTATACATATATATATGTATGTGTATGTATGTATGTATATATAT
Organism: Acanthosepion esculentum; assembly: GCA_964036315.1. Lineage (NCBI taxonomy): Eukaryota > Metazoa > Mollusca > Cephalopoda > Sepiida > Sepiidae > Acanthosepion > Acanthosepion esculentum. The sequence continues at coordinate 88,975,481 of OZ038493.1, forward strand.
TTATATATTTTAGATATATGATTGCATATGAATGTGTATATTTACCACTAATATTATATATATATATATATATATATATATATATATATATATATATATATATATATATATATATAAGTTTTTCTCTGAATCCTCCACAATTTACAGGACACTATTTATGATTCAGTAAATTTGTCACGCAGTCGTGAAATGCCAGCCACAGCTGGAAAATATTCTTTTATTAATTCCAGACACACACACACACACACACACACACACACACACACACACACACACACACACACACACACACACACACACCAGCATGAGAAAATATAGTATTTAAGATATTATATATTTGAGAGAAAATGGTTCAATCCGGAAGAAAGCGTATATAAATATAAGCAGTAAAGACGACTGCGTTTAAGCATGAAACAGACAGTTGCCATTCAAATTTTCATATCTATGTTCACATTCCTGTTGCGGGTGTTATCCTTTTCTTCGCTAAAGCTTTTAAAGATAACTCCCTAAACTACATTCAAACACAGACACATGGTTATTTTTATTTTTTTATTTTTTTAAGCTGTTCACCCCAGGCAAGGCTGGTAGCCACTAGCACGCAAGGGGTTACAGAGGATTTGGAGCGAGAGCAAATAGGAGTGTTAGAGGAAAGGATGTGGAGAAGGATAGAGGATGGATCAAGGCAACTGGAGATGCCGATTGACGTTGCTGTGTGAAAGTAACACGTGATCCTACTATGAGTTGCTCCCATTTATCCTAGTAGTAGTCGTAGAAAACAGATTTGAAGATTGATTGGTTGATTTGTCTATTTGTAAAGGTCGTAAAATGGAGTCCGAGCGACCTCTTATGGGTCGGCGAGGAGTTCCAGAGTTGGTGATAGCCAAGGGGTCGAATGGGGGTCGGTGTACGAACAACTTCCACAGCAATACCAGGCCTACCCAATTTATCTCTGCTAAAATCGGCCTTTAGTATTTTCTTCTTGAGATGGTTTAATATCTGTCTATATTTCTGAGATGAGGTATTATGTACATTATTTACATTATTCGGACTATTGTCCTCATCTTTGTCGCCATATTTATCACAACGTTTCGGTCGTTGTATGCTCCGGCCTTCTTCAGGTGGTTGGAATGTCGAACTGAACCCTTTACTTCGCTCACTGGAGTAGACTGTTCTAGTTCCACGTGCCATGTTTTAATGGATGTCAGTTATCAGTTATCTCCTGTTAATTCACCTCTCCAAGTTCTCCACTGCCTTAACCGGGTATTGAACTCACACTCTTTGGGTCCTGTCACTGGATCTAACTAACGCCTTTATCCACTGTGCTATGTGTCCTTCAGGAAGATCTTTTATGTTGGTTATTTAGTAATATTTTAAACGGATTTGGTTGGAGTGACTACAATTTATTAGTATGTGCGTATTGTTGGTATTTTTACTATAAAAGTGTATTTTTACACTTTCATAGCGTTTTGATTTTGTTTGGGACGGGTCCACTATTTGTCCATAGCTGAGATCCCTAACAGGTGCTACTACCCTGGGTCAGGTTTGAACTGGGAACAGCAGCAGTTAAGATGTGGTTTACGTTCCTCACAGCCTCCAATCCCCCAATCAGAGGTCTCGCTGCCGGGCGTAGTTAGATTTGGAGAGAAAGAGAGCGGAAGTGAAATCATGCGAGATGGAATACAACTAGTAAATAAGACTGAACCATTTGGTATGCTCTCCACAGATTACAAATAAGTCGTGTGTGTATCAAAATTTCCAAGCCCTCTTTCCTCATTATGTGCCATAGAAATGTCAACTACCTCTTCCTCGTCCATAAAACAAACTTCATTCAGTAAAGCTCTCTAACTTGAGTGGCTTTTAGGTCTTGTATAGTGTGTAAAAACATAGACCGGAAACATTTTTATCAACAACAGCTTGCAAGACGTTGAGGAAGAAACGAAGCTAAAGGAATCCGAATGCAGGTGATATCAGCCGCAATTGATAGCAGTATGGTTTAAGTATTGATATAAACTTCGTTTTTTTGTCCTGGGTATGACGATAAACTACATCCGCGTCCTGGGTAAGACAATAAACTACGTCCAACAGCAAGGCCTCTGATCAGGAGGTTTCAAAGAGCGTGGAACCACCTCTTAATTGCTGGTGTTTCCAGGTTCACCCTGATCCGGGGTGGTAGCACCTGTTAGGGTCCCAGCTATGGGCAAATAGTTAACCCTGAAACTGGGGTAAAAATGGGTTTTAATACCAGGAATACTTTTTTTAAAAATTATTAGCAATAAATTTTTGAAGAAAAAAAATATTACCAGCAATACATTTTTGAAAAAAATATTACCAACAATACGTTTTTGAAAAAATATTACCATCAATACTTTTTTGAAGGAAAAATTATTATCAGAAATAGATCTGACAAAACAAAATATTACCAGCAATAAAAACTTTGTCGGCATTAAATAACCCATTGAGGTTGATATACCGTAAAACACAAACCAAACCAACCTTTTTAATTATGGAGTAATATTTCTGGCGCTTACGCAACGTTTTCATTTCCTTATACTCATCGGGCGTTGCTGTACTGTGTAAAGTTCATTTTATTTCAGGAATATTAAAAAAAACGATCGGCCCTTAATAATAAGCTGCTCATCTGAATTAGGGCAACACAGGGTCGGATAAATCTAGTGCTAGATTTAACATATAATTTATAATCGTAATGGCAATTATTGACGCTATTTACATTATTTGGACTGTTGTCCCCATGTTTACCGCCCTATTTAAGACGTTTCGTCCGTTGTACGCTCCGACGTTCTTCAGGTGATATTTCTTGGAATTTCGAAACGAACCCTCTATTTAGACCACGGTCTAAATAAAGTGTTTGATTCGAAATTCCAAGAAATATCACCTGAAGAAAGGCCGGAGCGTACAACGGCCGAAACGTTACGATATGGCAACAAACACGCGGCCAACAGTTTGAATAATATAAATAAGGTAAATTGTTACAGCATCTCATCTCAGAAATATAGACAGACGGTAATGGAAGTATTAGCCGTTTCCTTATAAGGAGACATTTGGCATTAATTGACCGTACAGCCTGTGCTACTCTCAGTGGAAATTTATGAAATCTTTCTCTTAAAACAACTTTTCAGGAAAAACAGGTTTCTCAAGTCTAGTAGCTGTTATCACTATTTCCAGTTTTGATGGCGGCTTCCTTCCTAACTTTTTGTTTGAAGTGCTGTGGAATGTCAATATCATTATTTTCTCTTCAATTTACATGTGATAACTGTTGCTGCTTTTGAAGGTCTTCAAGTGACGTGGTTTCTGTTATTGGGTACATTTGTTTTGTTTTTTTAATTCTTTAACGCCAGTTCACAAGTTTCCAAGATTGTATACAGCTAACAGTTTAGATATTCCTGTATAGTTTTGGTACTTCACTATGATACCTAGACTTTATAAATTTAAGCTCAACATTAGACTGGCATTGAGATCTCATCAATTTACAGTTGAGCTCGCTAGAAGAATTCCATAACTTCTGTCCTAACAGTTTCTTGTCCCGCACTTCTCACTTGCGGAACTCCCTCCCAGCTCCATGCTTTCCAACCAACTTTAATCTGCAACAATTTAAATGCACTATCAATCACTATCTACTGTCTTCCTGATTGCTCTCTTTTCTTTCTCCTCATTACTAATATTTCTGTTCCTAATTCCTCCGCACTCTGTAAACCCTTGTGTGTTAGTGTCTTCATTGGGGTTATACTGATTAAAAAACCCGCAGAAATGTCATTCCACAAAAAGATGCTGAGGATACCACAGCGCAAACATGTGAGCAACGACATGGTTTTAGAGAAAATGGAAACCAAAAGCAAACTTATACTTAACATCAGGAAGATGTCAACAGTTTAGATATTTCTGAACAGGTGTGGTACTATACATAGCAAAGTCTCGATCTGATGAGTCTATTTAAGAACATGAGTTTTCTGGCTAATCTTTTGATTTTGTAGCAATTTGCAGTGTTGGGTGAAACTACCTCTCGCACGGCCTATTTTATGTTCATTTTCTTTATCGCCTATACTAAATTTATTATAAGTGATCCATGCACTGAGTTATTTGAACTGTTTAGCATTTACTAAATCCACATCCGGAATTTTTATGATGGATTCAGCATATATGCCATCACTGCTTTCATTCCAATTCCAGACCATAGCTTCTCTTTTGGAAAAGTTTATCTTGTCCTATTTCTTGGAACAATTGGTAGAGGTTGTTGATTTTCTGTTCAAGATCATTCTTATCCAAAATATGAAGTGACTAGTGACTTTTTTTATTTGTCGTTGACATAGCCCCCTGACCCCCCCACCTCATCATCAGTACATTGGCCTCAGGAGGAAAAGCAGGATTGTTGTCTTTCATTGGTAAGATATATTACATTAAATATAATTGGATATATTTTGGCTTTTTTATAAAAAAAATTAACCTTATCTTATAAACCAGGAAATACAGTAATGTAAAGCAAAGGTTTCTGCTTTGGAAATCTTTAAACCTTAGTACAAAAACTAATATACTTTTAGCATATAACTGACAGTATTACTCAAGTTATAACATATTACATGTTAGTCAATGTTGGTTTAATATTTTAGCATTACTTAATACACTAATAACTTAAATATTAGATTATGCTTGTATGAGCCACACATGTATGAGCCATATTCTGTCAGGAAGAAGACTGTAATTAATGACTCATGCCTTTTTTATTAGATTTTCAATTCATGACATAAAAACGGAGTGTAGAAATTTGCTAAAACAAATAAGTGGTAAAATATTTGTAAAATTTTTGTCTCTACTAGTAATAGGTAATGGCAATATTAGCTGTTTCCTTATAAGGAAACATGTGGCATTAATTCACCGAGCAGCCATTGTAACTGTCAGTTGAAATAAATAAAATTATCTCTTAAAACAATTTTTCAGGAAAATACGTTCAGTAGCTATTATCACTCTTTCCAGTATTGATGGGTGTTTCCTTCCTAACCTTTTATTTGAAGTTGTATGGAATGTCAACATCTTGATTATGTAAGTATTTACTCTTCTCAAGCACACTAGCTGTTATCACTCTTTCCAGTATTGACGGGGTTTTCCTTCCTAACCTTTTATTTGAAGTAGTGTGGAATGCCAACATCTTGATTATGTCTTTACTTTCTCTCCTCAAGTCCAGTAGCTGGTATCACTCTTTCCATTATTGATGGAGGTTTCCTTCCTAACCTTTTATATGAAGTTGTGTGGAATATCAACATCTTGATTACGTCATTATTTTCTGTTCGATATTGTAGAAAACCCATTGCAGAAGTTAGAATCAATTTCCTCCACGAAATCTGTTCGCCAGATTTGGGGTAGTCTGTTGTCTAGTGTCCGACAATGGAACACAATTTACTTTCGGCGATTTTAAGGATTTTTGTGAGACCTTCCAGATCAATCATATTACGATGGCTCCATATCATCCGCCCAACAGACAAGCAGAGCGTTTCGTTGATACCCTGAAAAGAGCTCTGAAGAATGCTAGGGACACCCCTACAGAAACAGCTCTACAACAGTTCCTTCAGGTGTATAGAATTACGCCCAACGACAACACACCCTCATCATTACCCCCAGCCGAGGAAATGTTTGCGCGTAAAATCAGGTCTGTGTTCGACAAGCCCCAAACAAACAAATCCTGGACGAACACTGTACAAAAAAAAACACTACCAAGAAGGTTTTTTCCGGATGTTTCGGGATAATAAATCTTTCTGGGAAATGGGTACAATTGAGAAAAGTGTAGAAAATATGGTCTACATAATTAAAGGTCCCCAGTTTACTCACAGGAGACATTTGAACCAAATTAGGAAACGCCTGATACTGACAGTATTTCTCCTGAAGAAAAAGGGGTAATGGATGTCATTTACGATACTTGTGACATGCCAATACCTCAAGAGGCCCCGGAGCAATGCCGTTTAAAGAGGAAAAGAAAAATGGACTTAATTGTCGTTAACCCAAAGAAAATATATTGAGACTCCTGCGGGGTTAATACTTAGGAGGGGAGTGTTATGGTTATGGACTCTCCCAGCTATGAATAAGAGCAGGTACTGCCTTTTAGAGGAGGGTAGTTTCCAACAGTCAGCTCTGACAGTCGGATTGAACATTCTTGCTTGTTTGTATATGTTTGTATTACCGTTTTCTGTTAATATATTTGTTTAACTCAATTCCTCTCTTTGTTGTTTTTATTTCTGGCCTCAACAAAGCCACAACAGATATCCATTTTAGCTGTTGCGGCTGTTGAAGGTCTTCAAGTGATGGGTACATTTGTTTGTTTTTTGATTCTGTAACGCCAGCCTACAATAATGAAAGAGGTATTATCTTTGCCAAGGACCTCAGGTTTCACTATCTACTTTTTTTCTTTTCTTCGCCTTTTTTCACTATTCGCCTTTTTGGGGGCATTCATCCTAGAAAGCTGCTGAATACAGCTGGCAGTTCAGATATTTCTGTGCGGGTTTGGCGTTATGCATGGCATCCATATGAAAGTATCGATCTGCCGATTGGTTTATTTGTTGATTTCGTTTAGCGGCACATCAACCATTATGGGCCACTCAGTGCAATATTTTACCATCTATGATTTTTCGCCATTCTATGCCCAGATTTGTCAAGTAAGTTCTCTCTTTTTAAATATAATTTCCCTTCAAAATGCAGGCAGTCGTGGTTCTCCACAGCTTCTTGTCTGTTGTTGTTCTCAGCAATACTTTCTCCTTTATGATACATCCATTTTCTAAGATTCGTCAAGTTGTATGAGCCATTTACCATCAAATCGCAGACGAGCATGATTCTCCACAGCTTCCCATATTTGTTGCTCTCAACAATAATTTTTCTTTATGATTCCTCTCCGATTTTTTGCTACTTGCTCAACCTTTCAATGTATTTAGTATTCTGCTTCTTTGCTTTCAGTATGCCATATGTGTGTTCATTTCTCCGAGCATTTCTTTCTTCATTATATGTCCAAACAAATACAGTTGTCGCTTTTGATTGTTAGCAAAAGCTTTTTTCTTTTTTGTAATTCTTGTATGGCTCAATTACAACAAATTCCGTATAGGAGATAAGTAAATTGAACATATAATAGGCTTTGCTAGAGATAGTTTCACACAAAACCGCAAGTTGCTACCAAACCAAAAAATTAACATCAAAACTAGTGTCCTGTTCTTAAATAGTCTCGTCAAATCGAGATTTTCATATGGATGCCATTTTTGGGAACAAACTTGTTCAGAAATATCTAAATTGTCGGCTGTATTCAACCACTTTCTCAAATCGATGGTTAAAATGGTTTCGAGTTAGTGAAGCTTATAGCTTTTAGCGAGGACCATACTTCTTCGAATCTCGTGGACTGGCGCTACAGAATCACAAACAAAGAACTGTACAAGGTAACAGAAGCCACATTAATTGAGGATTTCCAACAGCAGCAACAGCTAAAATGGGTAGTGTATGTAACTTGAATAGAGGACAATGAAATAATCTAGATTTTGATATTCCACACCACTTAAAACAAAAGGCAAGGAAGGAAACACCCGTCAACAGTGGAAAGCACATTAACGGCTACAGAACTTGATAAAGCTATTTTCCTGAAAAATGGTTTCAAGAGTAAGATTTCATGAATTTCAACCAAAAGTAGTAATGACTGCTCGGTTATTGAATGCCGAATGTTTCCTTATAAGGAAACAGCTAATATTACCATTACCGTTATTCTCTTTCAAAACTTCCTTATTTTCACTTGTTCAAGATAATCTTAACTTTCCTTTTGTTGAAATTGTCCATTTATATTTGCTTATAATGATTTTTTTTAATCCATTATGAATTAGAATGAAATAAAAATATAGCACTGAACTTTTATGGAAACGATAGAATTCTACTATATAACAATAGAAGCTGGACACTTTTGACAAAAAAAAGAAGCTTCAATCGAAATGTGGGTCTCAGTTTCTGAAAATTCACTTTCTCTGTTCTTTTGGGCTATCGATTTCTTATACGTTTCATTGTCACACGTTATTGCGTACTTTTAAAATATTAACGTCCCCACTGTTCAATTCATATGGTGGGTTGTCCCTTTTGCCTACAACCATTGAGCGTCTCGTATACACGAGTTTGTCGTTGCTTGGAAATCTTTCATGAAAACAAAAACAGACTATCATTATTGTTTTGTGCGTGCGTTGTTTGATATATTAAAATGTAATTGTCATCTTTGATAATAGCTTATGTAAGCAGAAAGCTTAGATAGGATTAAAAAACATGTATCAATATGGTGTTTTTCTTTCATCTTTCAAAGATAATGTTTTAAGCTTAACAGACAATATGAAAGGAATTTGCTTAAAATAAATAGACAAAACTTGTCTATATTATTTATTGAAACATGCATCAACGAATATATATATATATATATATATATATATATATATATATTTCATGAATCTCAAGTCTCAGGCTTTTCACTAATTTCTGAAAATCTTTTAGTTATTTCATAATATTTGCCCAACCTACACGTATTTATTTCTTACATTTCCTATTTATTGCATTTTTATGCATTTTTAAATACCATTTGATTTCATGTATTTAATATTTTTTGCACGCATTACCCCATTTCTATATATGATTTCTTCATCTTCTGTTCTAAAATGCTTTTTTTATTTTATGTACTTTCTATATATTGCATACATTTCTCGCTTTTCTAAATCTTTCCCAAATTTAATATTTATTTAATACATTTTACGCTTTTTAAACAGCATTTCATTACATAGATCTTTCTATTGCACACATTTCATGCATTTCTGAATGACTTTTTATTTTATATACTTCCCATTTCAAGCATAATTATAAACATCTATATATTTATTGAGCACATTTCATTTACTGCTAAATATCTTTCCATTTCAGATATGTGAACACTTTTATGGGGACGGCACTTTTGGGTCTTGCTGTATAAGTTGCATTGAAACAAAAATGGGACACTACTCATAGTTAAAGGATCTTTTCGATTTTGATTAACTTAAACTATGGCATAAATAATAATAAACATTATTTAGTGATGTATCTAAGCCTGTTTTATCATTGCTGAGAATTTGAAAATTGTGAATAAACCCAGGGTGCGTTCTTTTAATGCCGCAGCACCGCTATATGTGGGAGACACACCTTGGTTGTTATCATATAAATTTCAGTTATTTTTCTTGACAGAAGTTCGTTTGATGGCATCTGTTGCTATATTTTTCGTCTTTTAGGACTGTTAATAGTTAGTTAATATATATATATATATATATATATATATATATATATTCATCCACACACAGACTGATTCGATGTACCACATCTCCTCAGTGTGTGTGTGTGTATATATATATATATATATATATATATATATATATATATATATATATATATATATATTTACACACACACACACACACACACACACACACACACACACACACACACACATATATATATATGTATATATGTATTAAGACATTTTTTATTTTTATACGTTCTTTTTATAGATACAAATATTTAAGTAAATGCTCTGTTTATAACAAACAGTATTAACAACATTTAGCGGCCTGAATGTCCGAGAAATTTTCAGGCCGGTAAATATCGTTAATACTATTTATTACAAACAGAGCATTTACTTAAATATTTGTATCTATAAAAAGAACGTATAAACGTAAAAAAATGTCTTAAAATAATTGTCGGATTTGTCCATTTCATAATATATATATATATATATATATATATATATATATATATATATATATATATATATATATATATATATATGGGATAACGATATACACATGTTTATATATCAAGAACAGTTTTGGAAAAAAAAGTATGTCAAAAAGACAGAGCCAGTGTGTAGCCGGGGGTAGGGGAGGGCTACAATATCAAAAGCGATATACACTCTGCCCCAGGAGGCACCCACCATATACTCTAGCTACGCCACTAGACACAGATATTCTGAGTCTAGGGAGGAGGGTATTATGCTAGTTAACATTAAAGCCAACTGTATATTTGTTCACCATAGATTTTGCAGATGTATGCATGTTTAAATTAATCAAAATTGGTCTATATGTGTGTGTGTGTGTATGTATGTGTGTGTACCTGTTTACAGGCGTCTAAACGTCCTGGGTGTGACGATAACCTACATCCGCGTCGTGGGTATGACGATAAACTACATCCGCGTCCTGGGTATGACGATAAACTACATCCGCGTCCTGGGTAAGACGATAAACTACGTCCAACAGCAGGGCCTCTGATAATGCATTTTTTGAAAAATAATGTTGCCTGCTGTACAATTTTGGAAAAATATTACCGGTTATATTTTTGCCGGCTATACATATTTGAAAAAAATTACCAGCTATACATTTTTGAAAAAATAATATTACCAGCTATACATTTTTGGAAAAAATAATAATACCAGCTATACATTTTTGGAAAAAATAATATTACCAGCTACACATTTTGGAAAAATAAAATTACCAGCTGTATGTTTTGGAAAAATAATATTACCAACTATACGTTTTTGAAAAAAATAATATTACCAGCTATACATTTTTGAGGAAAAAAAACGTTACCACTTATACATTCTTGAAGAAAAAATATTACCAGAAATAAAAATTCTTTTTCGGCATTAAATGACCCATTGAGGTTGATATGCCGTAAAACAAACCAAACCAAACCAAACAAGGCGTCTAAGTCAGGGGAAAATAGAAATCAAATGAAAGGACTTAAAACAATAATAAACGAAAATAATCAAGAATCAAGAAAAATACTATAAACCGAAACAGAGACGATGCCAAAGGGGATCACCGACGGGGAGTGTATCGAGAGAAAAAGGAGAGTAAGGAGAGATTACGATGAAGAGTCATTATAAAAATAGAGCGATACTTCGAACAGATGGGAGGATGGTATTTGGAGAGGGAAAAAGAAAGAAAGAATAAAGGTGATTGTCAGCTATGTATGCTGAGAAGGAAAAAGTCAGGGGGAGAAAAACAAAGAGAAATTGGTATAGATAGATAGAGTGAAAGAGTTTTTAAAAGATTATGATAGATAGATAGATAGATAGATAGATAGATAGATAGATAGATAGAGTTTTTAACAGATTTAGATAGATTTTCTCCGCTGACTGTATCTTACTTATCTACAAGTCATTCGTCCTTAGAATATTGCTACCACATATAATCTGGTGCTTCCTCTCTCACACACACACTCTCTCTCTCTCTCTCAACATATATATATATATAGAGAGAGAGAGCAAGAGAGAGATAAATAGATACACAGATAGATAAGTAGATAGATAGATAGATAGATAGATAGATATAGATATAGATATAGTTTTAACAGATTTAAATAGATAGATTTTCTCCGCTGACTGTATCTTACATATCTTCAAGTTATCATTCGTCCTTGCCTAGAATATTGCTACCGCATATCATCTGGTGCTTCCCCCCACTCTCTCTCTCTCTACATATATATATATATATATATATATATATATATATATATATATATATATATATATAGATAGATAGATAGATAGATAGATAGTTTTAACAGATTTAAATAGATAGATTTTCTCTGTTGACTATATCTTACATATCTTCAATTTATCATTCGTCCATGCCTAGAATATTGCTCCCACATATCATCTGGTGCTTCCTCTCTCTCTCTCTCTACATATATATATATATATATATATACATATATATATATATATATATATATATATATATATATATATATATATATAGATAGATAGATAGATAGATAGATATGGACAGAGTAGAATAGATAGATAGATAGATAGATAGATAGATATGAACAGAGTAGAATAGATAGATAGATAGATAGATAGATAGATAGATAGATATAAACAGAGTAGGATAGATAGATAGATAGATAGATAGATAGATGTGATGTAAAAGAAAACGGATAGACTAAGATGAAAGAATGTCAGATGATGTAAGCAGAAAAGGTGGAAAAACGACAAGGAAATAAAAATGTAAACGAAAAAATGGAAGATGCCGGCAAAAAAGAAAAAAGATGGCATAAAAATGATAGAAGATAAATTCAGTTAAGATGCAATAACGGTATTCGGCGAGAAGGAAGTAGATAACCGAAAAGAATGAGCAAAAGAATGGTATTTGGCAAGAGAAGAATTAAGATTCAAACTGCAAATTGGTTGCAGATGCAGCACAGCTCGAGTCTGGAATGTTTCGAAAAAGGAAGCGAATTATCTGAACGCAGATACCAACAGAGAAAGGTGAGCATGTTCACACGCGTATATAAACAGATGTGTATCTAAAGGGTGTTTCATTAAGACGGATCAAAATCAGCAACAAATAAATCAATCTCATTGGTGAAAATGTATTTATCTTTCTATTGAATCATGTTATTTAAGTCATGGGATTTATGTGTGAAAAATAATATCGCCCAAATGTTCACCAAGGCTTCGGTCGCACACCTCCACTCGATGGTCAAAATTTTTGATGACGTCTCTGCATATTTGCTCCTCGATCTCACCAATATGCCTTATTATCTCATCCTTCAGCTGTTGAATTCTTGTTGGCTTGTTGGCATAGACCTTACTTTTGAGATGACTCCAAAGGAAGAAATCTAAAGGCGTCAAGTCGCACGATCGTTGTGGCCAATTGACTTCGCTATTTCGAGTGATGATGAGACATGGAAACTTCTCATTGTATTTCTGTTTGAACGTCCATTTTCGTAATAGGCTTTAATAACTTTAACACGTTGTTTGATTGTTAATCTGTCCATGGTTAAAATTGTCAAAGACTTAAGTTGTTAAATCTGAGAGAAAAAGAAAAAAATCATTAGACACTAAAATTTAATTCACATTTAAAAAGGGGTCAAGTTATAGGAACACCTTTTACGCACGCTGTTAAACACAGAGTTTGGAAAATTGTGTGATGTTAGATGGTGGGTAGCATTTAAAATCAGAATTAGAATTTTATATAGAGTACCAAATGTCTTATCAGTATATGTGACACATATGAAGACTGGCCCGATTAATTCTTGGGGACTTCATCAGAACACAGTGTAACAGATCTTCTCCCCTCTTCTTTGCACAACCACCAACTGAAAATCTTTATCCTCATAATCTTCGCTACCTATCATATCTTCTTTCATTTATATCACACCTCATTCCTCATAATCATTTTAACGTTAACTTTCTTCCTTGAGTGGATGTCTAGTATTTGGTTAACTTTAATATAAAATAGTAATTATTCTGATGCCAAACGATATGATATCCTATCCACTTATCATGTCGTTGATACACTGCCACAGCTTCAATACCTCTTTACCTCTGTGAGTGAAAGGGGAGGAGAAACCATCAAGTACACTTTTGGCATTTACGCTTACACGTACATACGTGTTGTGGAGTCCTCCCTCTAATCAGTCTATTGTGAAAAATAGGATAGTAAGCCTCGGGGGAACAGTGATATAGACTGTTCTGCTGAGGCTGTTCGCAGCTCCTGTCAAACTCTTTGCCTTGGGCAGAGAGGAACCCGGACGAGGCTGTGCCGAAGGACAGAGTTTCGTCCGGGGAGGTAGACAGACCTGAACCCGTTTATGCAGGTTCTACGGGGATTTTTTTGGCCAAGCCTACGAGCTCGGATGACACACGTTAAACACGGCCTTGTGCCATGTATATACCTCGTGGGGGAGCTGTTAAATATTAACAGTGATATAGACTGTTCTACCGAGGCTGTGATTGTTCGCAGCTCCTGTCGAGTTTCGTCCGGGGAGGTAGACAGACCCGAACCCGTTTATGCTGATTCTACGGGGATTTTTTGCCGAGCCTACCGGCTCGGATGACTCACGTTAAACTCGGCCTTGTGCCACATGTGCCGTCGTGGGGGGTTAATAAATATAACAGTGATATAGACTGAACGTTGGTAAACCGACACACATTTCCAAGAGATTCCGAAGTTGTCTGGAGGCCGTGGTTGAAGCCAATGGCGATTTTATTGAATAAATTTACTTTTTAGAATTTCAAGATATTTTGCTGTAATTTTGGTAAATATGTTATTTTCATTTTTGCGTCATTTAGACGACAATTTATCTATCGCACCCTGTATATCTTTTAAAATGAGTGCGTTTTCATTTTTGCGTCATTTAAAATGAAATGTCAGTATTATATTTCATTTTTGCGTCATTTATACGACAATTCATCCATCGCACCCAGTTCGATCCATCGCTAAAGGAACTGAAAAAAAATGTTTGGTTCGTTGTCCCACTCCAGAAAGTATCTGACCCCTCTTGCCATGCTCTATCGTTGCAAGAGTCAGATCTGACCCATAACAGAATATTGGTAACCTATCTAGGCTGGAGATTCTAAATTCCAATTTCCCACTCTTCAAAGTGTTCAAAATATTTATTTAAAGAAGTAAGGGAATACAAATGAAAAGATTTGAAATCGTTAACTTTATACTTTTCACTGAAACAGACATTTGTAGTGGACAGTGAGTGAAATATGATGTGATGAGGATGATATCTTTGGGTTAAGATTTCCTGCTGGCCAGTCCAGCTACATAGGAATGTTGGACTATTATTAAGTCCACAGAAGGCAAAAGAAAACAAACAAGACCGATATACACGTATGCAAACAAATATATATTAATAACAATTTACATTGACATGAAGACATGAAAGGTTACAGAGTGTTTGTATGGAGAAGTTATGTGTGTGCGTTGAGTGTCCGTACGTACGCGTATTGTCCTTAGCGTGTTCCCAGAATATGGGAAACGCTGTATCTGTGAGATGTCACATATTGGCCTAAGTGGAAAAAGAACGATTTTACCTCGTCTCCGTGCGAGGTAGCGGCCCAAGGCCTGGGTCGAAAAAAAAGAGATAGAGAGAAGGGTCAGCCAGTATTGATAGTCAGGGGATAGAGACCCCTGTTGAAGGATTAAGGAAATGAGGAGGAGCTAACTGCGACACGTTAAACACATAAGCGTTATCACCTTCTCTGTTGTCTCTTCTTTCCTTCATTCACTCACTGAAACCCAGTAACGGTATTTAGTGTCCTCCCCACGAGGGACAGATGTGGCACAAGGCCGGGTTTAAAGTGGGGTATTCCTGAGCCCGTAGGCTCGGCCAAAAATAGCCCGTAGATCCCATATAAACGGGATCGGGTTGGTCAGCCACCCCGAACGAGGCTCTGCCCTTCGGCGGAACCTCGTTCGGGTTTCTCTCTGCTCAGAGACAGAGAGTGAAACCCAGTAACGTCTCTGATATGTTTTCACCGTCTTTTAACCCGACCAAAACGTAAGAGTCCATTATTTACGAGGACTGACAGGGCGTAACGTACATGCAAACTAAGAAACTAAGATAGAGACAAGCAGAATTAGAATAAGATTACTAACAAATGGTGCTTCCAATTTAAGCGTTAGTGTTTAATTGGCCTAACAAATTTTAATCAGTTTATGTTTCTATGGCTTACAACTTCTGGATTTGTTTATAAATGACGTGCTAATTAGTTTGCCTAAGCTTAGTAAGAGACAATCGAACTAAAGAAGGCATGAAACTGACAATGATTAAATCCACCGAATGACTCCACGGTGGAGTAATGGATAGCGGCTCGGATTGAGGAATCGGGCAGCCGAGTTCCAATACCAGTCGAATCAGATTACATTCACTTACGTTCGAATAACCTTGGGAAATGTACGAATCCTCTTCTTCCCCCAGCTAAGGGTAAATAGCAGGACAAACCGGGTTCTATAGCCTTGGATGGCAACTGGTTTACTGTAGAAAGAAATGGCAACCTACAGCGGGAACAAAAAATCTGCCTCGTCAGTCATGTATCGAAAGATACATGATCGCCTAAGCGTGTATCACGCATAGCTCATAACTGACTGACTGATATGCAGACTATTATCATGATCTTTGTTGTTGTTTTCATAACATTTCTGCCGTTATGCTCTCTGGCCTTCCTCACGTTTGGAACTGAACCCTTTATTTAACAAATAATTGGAGTGGAGTAATGGATAGTAGCTCGAATTGAATAATCGGAGAGGCGAGTTCGAATTCGAGTCGAACCCATTACAATATATTTACGTGCTAATACCCTTTGGAAAGGTATGAATCCTTTTCTTCTCCCTCCAGCTATGGGTAAATAGCAGGACAGACCAGACCTTTGATGGCGACTGGTTTACCGCAGAAAGAAATGGCAACCTACTGCAGGAAAAAATCTGTCTCGTCAGTCATGTATCGAAAGATACATGATCGCCTAAGCGTGTATTACGCATGACACATAACTGACTGAATAGAACCAGACACGTGCAAAACAAGTTATTATCAATATTTTAATATAAACAGATATTATAAGCCGAAAGTGACGTTAAAGTATACTCATATAAATAAATTTTGATGAATATAACAAGTCAAGACTGACCATGTCCCAAAGGGACACGGCACGCATAAGAAAAAGAAGGTTAAAAGATAGGCCAGAGACTACCAGCCATACCCTACGCGCAGTTTTCGACCTTGAGCCAAATTTATTGGATCATCAACAATAAACATCTACCATCTGCTTTACATCCGGTTACGGTGAAGTTAAGGACTGCTGTACTTACTTTCGTATCAGTCAGTTATGTACCATGCGTGATACTCGCTTAGACGATCCTGAATCTTTCGATACATGACTGTCGAGGCTGATTTTTTTTTCGCGCAGTAGGTTGCCATTTCTTTCTGCGGTAGACCAATTCCAATCCAAGGCTATAGAACCCGGTCTGTCCTGCTATTTACCCATAGCAGGGGAGGGGAGAAAAAAAGGATTCATACCTTTCCCAAGGGTATTAGCACGTAAGTGAATGTAATGAATTCGACTGGAATTCGAACTCGGCTCTCTGATTCCTCAATCCGAGCCGCTATCCATTATTCCACTGTGCCTCCAATTATTTGTTAAATAAAGGGCTCAGTTCCGAACGTGAGGAAGGCCAGAGAGCATAACGGCAGAAATGTTATCAAAACAACAACAAAGATGATGATAATAGTCGGAATATCAGTCAGTCAGTTATGAGCCATGCGTAATTCCTCAATCCGAGCCGCTATCCATTACTCCACCGTGCCTCCAATTATTTGTTAAATAAAGGGTTCAGTTCCGAACGTGAGGAAGGCCAGAGAGCATAACGGCAGAAATGTTATGAAAACAACAACAAAGATGATGATAATAGTCCGAATATCAGTCAGTCAGTTATGAGCCATGCGTAGTTCCTCAATCCGAGCGGCTATCCATTACTCCACCGTGCCTCCAATTATTTGTTAAATAAAGGGTTCAGTTCCGAACGTGAGGAAGGCCAGAGAGCATAACGGCAGAAATGTTATGAAAACAACAACAAAGGTGATGATAATAGTCCGAATATCAGTCAGTCAGTTATGAGCCATGCGTAATTCCTCAATCCGAGCCGCTATCCATTACTCCACCGTGCCTCCAATTATTTGTTAAATAAAGGGTTCAGTTCCGAACGTGAGGAAGGCCAGAGAGCATAACGGCAGAAATGTTATGAAAACAACAACAAAGATGATGATAATAGTCCGAATATCAGTCAGTCAGTTATGAGCCATGCGTAATTCCTCAATCCGAGCCGCTATCCATTACTCCACCGTGCCTCCAATTATTTGTTAAATAAAGGGTTCAGTTCCGAACGTGAGGAAGGCCAGTGAGCATAACGGCAGAAATGTTATGAAAACAACAACAAAGATGATGATAATAGTCCGAATATCAGTCAGTCAGTTATGAGCCATGCGTAATTCCTCAATCCGAGCCGCTATCCATTACTCCACCGTGCCTCCAATTATTTGTTAAATAAAGGGTTCAGTTCCGAACGTGAGGAAGGCCAGAGAGCATAACGGCAGAAATGTTATGAAAACAACAACAAAGATGATGATAATAGTCCGATTATCAGTCAGTCAGTTATGAGCCATGCGTAATTCCTCAATCCGAGCCGCTATCCATTACTCCACCGTGCCTCCAATTATTTGTTAAATAAAGGGTTCAGTCCCGAACGTGAGGAAGGCCAGAGAGCATAACGGCAGAAATGTTATGAAAACAACAACAAAGATGATGATAATAGTCCGAATATCAGTCAGTCAGTTATAAGCCATGCGTAATTCCTCAATCCGAGCCGCTATCCATTACTCCACCGTGCCTCCAATTATTTGTTAAATAAAGGGTTCAGTTCCGAACGTGAGGAAGGCCAGAGAGCATAACGGCAGAAATGTTATGAAAACAACAACAAAGATGATGATAATAGTCCGAATATCAGTCAGTCAGTTATGAGCCATGCGTAATTCCTCATTCCGAGCCGCTATCCATTACTCCACCGTGCCTCCAATTATTTGTTAAATAAAGGGTTCAGTCCCGAACGTGAGGAAGGCCAGAGAGCATAACGGCAGAAATGTTATGAAAACAACAACAAAGATGATGATAATAGTCCGAATATCAGTCAGTCAGTTATGAGCCATGCGTAATTCCTCAATCCGAGCCGCTATCCATTACTCCACCGTGCCTCCAATTATTTGTTAAATAAAGGGTTCAGTCCCGAACGTGAGGAAGGCCAGAGAGCATAACGGCAGAAATGTTATGAAAACAACAACAAAGATGATGATAATAGTCCGAATATCAGTCAGTCAGTTATGAGCCATGCGTAATTCCTCAATCCGAGCCGCTATCCATTACTCCACCGTGCCTCCAATTATTTGTTAAATAAAGGGTTCAGTCCCGAACGTGAGGAAGGCCAGAGAGCATAACGGCAGAAATGTTATGAAAACAACAACAAAGATGATGATAATAGTCCGAATATCAGTCAGTCAGTTATGAGCCATGCGTAATTCCTCAATCCGAGCCGCTATCCATTACTCCACCGTGCCTCCAATTATTTGTTAAATAAAGGGTTCAGTTCCGAACGTGAGGAAGGCCAGAGAGCATAACGGCAGAAATGTTATGAAAACAACAACAAAGATGATGATAATAGTCCGAATATCAGTCAGTCAGTTATGAGCCATGCGTAATTCCTCAATCCAAGCCGCTATCCATTACTCCACCGTGCCTCCAATTATTTGTTAAATAAAGGGTTCAGTTCCGAACGTGAGGAAGGCCAGTGAGCATAACGGCAGAAATGTTATGAAAACAACAACAAAGATGATGATAATAGTCCGAATATCAGTCAGTCAGTTATGAGCCATGCGTAATTCCTCAATCCGAGCCGCTATCCATTACTCCACCGTGCCTCCAATTATTTGTTAAATAAAGGGTTCAGTTCCGAACGTGAGGAAGGCCAGAGAGCATAACGGCAGAAATGTTATGAAAACAACAACAAAGATGATGATAATAGTCCGAATATCAGTCAGTCAGTTATGAGCCATGCGTAATTCCTCAATCCGAGCCGCTATCCATTACTCCACCGTGCCTCCAATTATTTGTTAAATAAAGGGTTCAGTTCCGAACGTGAGGAAGGCCAGAGAGCATAACGGCAGAAATGTTATGAAAACAACAACAAAGATGATGATAATAGTCCGAATATCAGTCAGTCAGTTATGAGCCATGCGTAATTCCTCAATCCGAGCCGCTATCCATTACTCCACCGTGCCTCCAATTATTTGTTAAATAAAGGGTTCAGTTCCGAACGTGAGGAAGGCCAGTGAGCATAACGGCAGAAATGTTATGAAAACAACAACAAAGATGATGATAATAGTCCGAATATCAGTCAGTCAGTTATGAGCCATGCGTAATTCCTCAATCCGAGCCGCTATCCATTACTCCACCGTGCCTCCAATTATTTGTTAAATAAAGGGTTCAGTTCCGAACGTGAGGAAGGCCAGAGAGCATAACGGCAGAAATGTTATGAAAACAACAACAAAGATGATGATAATAGTCCGAATATCAGTCAGTCAGTTATGAGCCATGCGTAATTCCTCAATCCGAGCCGCTATCCATTACTCCACCGTGCCTCCAATTATTTGTTAAATAAAGGGTTCAGTTCCGAACGTGAGGAAGGCCAGTGAGCATAACGGCAGAAATGTTATGAAAACAACAACAAAGATGATGATAATAGTCCGAATATCAGTCAGTCAGTTATGAGCCATGCGTAATTCCTCAATCCGAGCCGCTATCCATTACTCCACCGTGCCTCCAATTATTTGTTAAATAAAGGGTTCAGTTCCGAACGTGAGGAAGGCCAGTGAGCATAACGGCAGAAATGTTATGAAAACAACAACAAAGATGATGATAATAGTCCGAATATCAGTCTGTCAGTTATGAGCCATGCGTAATTCCTCAATCCGAGCCGCTATCCATTACTCCACCGTGCCTCCAATTATTTGTTAAATAAAGTGTTCAGTTCCGAACGTGAGGAAGGCCAGTGAGCATAACGGCAGAAATGTTATGAAAACAACAACAAAGATGATGATAATAGTCCGAATATCAGTCTGTCAGTTATGAGCCATGCGTAATTCCTCAATCCGAGCCGCTATCCATTACTCCACCGTGCCTCCAATTATTTGTTAAATAAAGGGTTCAGTTCCGAACGTGAGGAAGGCCAGAGAGCATAACGGCAGAAATGTTATGAAAACAACAACAAAGATGATGATAATAGTCCGAATATCAGTCAGTCAGTTATGAGCCATGCGTAATTCCTCAATCCGAGCCGCTATCCATTACTCCACCGTGCCTCCAATTATTTGTTAAATAAAGGGTTCAGTTCCGAACGTGAGGAAGGCCAGTGAGCATAACGGCAGAAATGTTATGAAAACAACAACAAAGATGATGATAATAGTCCGAATATCAGTCAGTCAGTTATGAGCCATGCGTAATTCCTCAATCCGAGCCGCTATCCATTACTCCACCGTGCCTCCAATTATTTGTTAAATAAAGGGTTCAGTTCCGAACGTGAGGAAGGCCAGTGAGCATAACGGCAGGAATGTTATGAAAACAACAACAAAGATGATGATAATAGTCCGAATATCAGTCAGTCAGTTATGAGCCATGCGTAATTCCTCAATCCGAGCCGCTATCCATTACTCCACCGTGCCTCCAATTATTTGTTAAATAAAGGGTTCAGTTCCGAACGTGAGGAAGGCCAGAGAGCATAACGGCAGAAATGTTATGAAAACAACAACAAAGATGATGATAATAGTCCGAATATCAGTCAGTCAGTTATGAGCCATGCGTAATTCCTCAATCCGAGCCGCTATCCATTACTCCACCGTGCCTCCAATTATTTGTTAAATAAAGGGTTCAGTTCCGAACGTGAGGAAGGCCAGAGAGCATAACGGCAGAAATGTTATGAAAACAACAACAAAGATGATGATAATAGTCCGAATATCAGTCAGTCAGTTATGAGCCATGCGTAATTCCTCAATCCGAGCCGCTATCCATTACTCCACCGTGCCTCCAATTATTTGTTAAATAAAGGGTTCAGTTCCGAACGTGAGGAAGGCCAGTGAGCATAACGGCAGAAATGTTATGAAAACAACAACAAAGATGATGATAATAGTCCGAATATCAGTCAGTCAGTTATGAGCCATGCGTAATTCCTCAATCCGAGCCGCTATCCATTACTCCACCGTGCCTCCAATTATTTGTTAAATAAAGGGTTCAGTTCCGAACGTGAGGAAGGCCAGAGAGCATAACGGCAGAAATGTTATGAAAACACCAACAAAGATGATGATAATAGTCCGAATATCAGTCAGTCAGTTATGAGCCATGCGTAATTCCTCAATCCGAGCCGCTATCCATTACTCCACCGTGCCTCCAATTATTTGTTAAATAAAGGGTTCAGTTCCGAACGTGAGGAAGGCCAGAGAGCATAACGGCAGAAATGTTATGAAAACAACAACAAAGATGATGATAATAGTCCGAATATCAGTCAGTCAGTTATGAGCCATGCGTAATTCCTCAATCCAAGCCGCTATCCATTACTCCACCGTGCCTCCAATTATTTGTTAAATAAAGGGTTCAGTTCCGAACGTGAGGAAGGCCAGAGAGCATAACGGCAGAAATGTTATGAAAACAACAACAAAGATGATGATAATAGTCCGAATATCAGTCAGTCAGTTATGAGCCATGCGTAGTTCCTCAATCCGAGCCGCTATCCATTACTCCAACGTGCCTCCAATTATTTGTTAAATAAAGGGTTCAGTTCCGAACGTGAGGAAGGCCAGAGAGCATAACGGCAGAAATGTTATGAAAACAACAACAAAGATGATGATAATAGTCCGAATATCAGTCAGTCAGTTATGAGCCATGCGTAATTCCTCAATCCGAGCCGCTATCCATTACTCCACCGTGCCTCCAATTATTTGTTAAATAAAGGGTTCAGTTCCGAACGTGAGGAAGGCCAGAGAGCATAAGGGCAGAAATGTTATGAAAACAACAACAAAGATGATGATAATAGTCCGAATATCAGTCAGTCAGTTATGAGCCATGCGTAGTTCCTCAATCCGAGCCGCTATCCATTACTCCACCGTGCCTCCAATTATTTGTTAAATAAAGGGTTCAGTTCCGAACGTGAGGAAAGCCAGAGAGCATAACGGCAGAAATGTTATGAAAACAACAACAAAGATGATGATAATAGTCCGAATATCAGTCAGTCAGTTATGAGCCATCCGTAGTTCCTCAATCCGAGCCGCTATCCATTACTCCACCGTGCCTCCAATTATTTGTTAAATAAAGGGTTCAGTTCCGAACGTGAGGAAGGCCAGAGAGCATAACGGCAGAAATGTTATGAAAACAACAACAAAGATGATGATAATAGTCCGAATATCAGTCAGTCAGTTATGAGCCATGCGTAGTTCCTCAATCCGAGCCGTTATCCATTACTCCACCGTGCCTCCAATTATTTGTTAAATAAAGGGTTCAGTTCCGAACGTGAGGAAAGCCAGAGAGCATAACGGCAGAAATGTTATGAAAACAACAAAGATGATGATAATAGTCTGAATATCAGTCAGTCAGTTATGAGCCATGCGTAATTCCTCAATCCGAGCCGCTATCCATTACTCCACCGTGCCTCCAATTATTTGTTAAATAAAGGGTTCAGTTCCGAACGTGAGGAAGGCCAGAGAGCATTACGGTAGAAATGTTATGAAAACAACAACAAAGATGATGATAATAGTCTGAATATCAGTCAGTCAGTTATGAGCCATGCGTAGTTCCTCAATCCGAGCCGCTATCCATTACTCCACCGTGCCTCCAATTATTTGTTAAATAAAGGGTTCAGTTCCGAACGTGAGGAAAGCCAGAGAGCATAACGGCAGAAATGTTATGAAAACAACAAAGATGATGATAATAGTCTGAATATCAGTCAGTCAGTTATGAGCCATGCGTAGTTCCTCAATCCGAGCCGCTATCCATTACTCCACCGTGCCTCCAATTATTTGTTAAATAAAGGGTTCAGTTCCGAACGTGAGGAAGGCCAGAGAGCATTACGGTAGAAATGTTATGAAAACAACAAAGATGATGATAATAGTCTGAATATCAGTCAGTCAGTTATGAGCCATGCGTAGTTCCTCAATCCGAGCCGCTATCCATTACTCCACCGTGCCTCCAATTATTTGTTAAATAAAGGGTTCAATTCCGAACGTGAGGAAAGCCAGAGAGCATAACGGCAGAAATGTTATGAAAACAACAAAGATGATGATAATAGTCTGAATATCAGTCAGTCAGTTATGAGCCATGCGTAATTCCTCAATCCGAGCCGCTATCCATTACTCCACGGTGCCTCCAATTATTTGTTAAATAAAGGGTTCAGTTCCGAACGTGAGGAAGGCCAGAGAGCATAACGGCAGAAATGTTATGAAAACAACAACAAAGATGATGATAATAGTCCGAATATCAGTCAGTCAGTTATGAGCCATGCGTAGTTCCTCAATCCGAGCCGCTATCCATTACTCCACCGTGCCTCCAATTATTTGTTAAATAAAGGGTTCAGTTCCGAACGTGAGGAAGGCCAGAGAGCATAACGGCAGAAATGTTATGAAAACAACAACAAAGATGATGATAATAGTCCGAATATCAGTCAGTCAATTATGAGCCATGCGTAATTCCTCAATCCGAGCCGCTATCCATTACTCCACCGTGCCTCCAATTATTTGTTAAATAAAGGGTTCAGTTCCGAACGTGAGGAAGGCCAGAGAGCATAACGGCAGAAATGTTATGAAAACAACAACAAAGATGATGATAATAGTCTGAATATCAGTCAGTCAGTTATGAGCCATGCGTAGTTCCTCAATCCGAGCCGCTATCCATTACTCCACCGTGCCTCCAATTATTTGTTAAATAAAGGGTTCAGTTCCGAACGTGAGGAAGGCCAGAGAGCATTACGGTAGAAATGTTATGAAAACAACAACAAAGATGATGATAATAGTCCGAATATCAGTCAGTCAGTTATGAGCCATGCGTAATTCCTCAATCCGAGCCGCTATCCATTACTCCACCGTGCCTCCAATTATTTGTTAAATAAAGGGTTCAGTTCCGAACGTCAGGAAGGCCAGAGAGCATAACGGCAGAAATGTTATGAAAACAACAACAAAGATGATGATAATAGTCTGAATATCAGTCAGTCAGTTATGAGCCATGCGTAGTTCCTCAATCCGAGCCGCTATCCATTACTCCACCGTGCCTCCAATTATTTGTTAAATAAAGGGTTCAGTTCCGAACGTGAGGAAAGCCAGAGAGCATAACGGCAGAAATGTTATGAAAACAACAAAGATGATGATAATAGTCTGAATATCAGTCAGTCAGTTATGAGCCATGCGTAGTTCCTCAATCCGAGCCGCTATCCATTACTCCACCGTGCCTCCAATTATTTGTTAAATAAAGGGTTCAGTTCCGAACGTGAGGAAGGCCAGAGAGCATAACGGCAGAAATGTTATGAAAACAACAACAAAGATGATGATAATAGTCCGAATATCAGTCAGTCAGTTATGAGCCATGCGTAGTTCCTCAATCCGAGCCGCTATCCATTACTCCACCGTGCCTCCAATTATTTGTTAAATAAAGGGTTCAGTTCCGAACGTGAGGAAGGCCAGAGAGCATAACGGCAGAAATGTTATGAAAACAACAACAAAGATGATGATAATAGTCCGAATATCAGTCAGTCAGTTATGAGCAATGCGTAGTTCCTCAATCCGAGCCGCTATCCATTACTCCACCGTGCCTCCAATTATTTGTTAAATAAAGGGTTCAGTTCCGAACGTGAGGAAGGCCAGAGAGCATAACGGCAGAAATGTTATGAAAACAACAACAAAGATGATGATAATAGTCTGAATATCAGTCAGTCAGTTATGAGCCATGCGTAGTTCCTCAATCCGAGCCGCTATCCATTACTCCACCGTGCCTCCAATTATTTGTTAAATAAAGGGTTCAGTTCCGAACGTGAGGAAGGCCAGAGAGCATTACGGTAGAAATGTTATGAAAACAACAACAAAGATGATGATAATAGTCCGAATATCAGTCAGTCAGTTATGAGCCATACGTAGTTCCTCAATCCGAGCCGCTATCCATTACTCCACCGTGCCTCCAATTATTTGTTAAATAAAGGGTTCAGTTCCGAACGTGAGGAAGGCCAGAGAGCATAACGGCAGAAATGTTATGAAAACAACAACAAAGATGATGATAATAGTCCGAATATCAGTCAGTCAGTTATGAGCCATGCGTAGTTCCTCAATCCGAGCCGGTATCCATTACTCCACCGTGCCTCCAATTATTTGTTAAATAAAGGGTTCAGTTCCGAACGTGAGGAGGGCCAGAGAGCATAACGGCAGAAATGTTATGAAAACAACAACAAAGATGATGATAATAGTCCGAATATCAGTCAGTCAGTTATGAGCCATACGTAGTTCCTCAATCCGAGCCGCTATCCATTACTCCACCGTGCCTCCAATTATTTGTTAAATAAAGGGTTCAGTTCCGAACGTGAGGAGGGCCAGAGAGCATAACGGCAGAAATGTTATGAAAACAACAACAAAGATGATGATAATAGTCCGAATATCAGTCAGTCAGTTATGAGCCATGCGTAGTTCCTCAATCCGAGCCGCTATCCATTACTCCACCGTGCCTCCAATTATTTGTTAAATAAAGGGTTCAGTTCCGAACGTGAGGAAGGCCAGAGAGCATAACGGCAGAAATGTTATGAAAACAACAACAAAGATGATGATAATAGTCCGAATATCAGTCAGTCAGTTATGAGCCATGCGTAGTTCCTCAATCCGAGCCGCTATCCATTACTCCACCGTGCCTCCAATTATTTGTTAAATAAAGGGTTCAGTTCCGAACGTGAGGAAGGCCAGAGAGCATAACGGCAGAAATGTTATGAAAACAACAACAAAGATGATGATAATAGTCCGAATATCAGTCAGTCAGTTATGAGCCATGCGTGATACACGCTTAGGCGATCATTTATCTTTCCATATGTGACTGACGAGGCAGATTTTTTTCCCGCAGTAGGTTGCTATTTCTTCATAGCTTGTTTTGAACGAAGAAGATTTCCTAAGTAAGTGGATGTAATGGATTCGACTGGAATTCGAACTCGGCTCTCCGATTCCTCAATCTGAGCAGCTATCCATTACTCATTAGCGCCTTCTCTTAAGGATGTATAAAATCTTAAAGAGGTCTGTTTGGGTATTTTCTGTTTCTTCTATGTGCCGTGTCCCTTCAGGACGTTAACGTTCATATCTCTCTTTCCTGTTCTTCGTAGCTCTTAATAAAATTTTAACAAAATCTTTTGCAGTCCTCAATAAATAACAAACACATTGAGTTGATAATCATACACCCTACCGTCTTCCGGTAAATAGTCCTTTCTTCTTGCTTTTCTTTATTAGATTATCTCAGAGTTCCTTCAGTAATCAGTTTGCCAAATACTCATTTTAAAACCCCCCGATAAGGAGGATGCCTACAACTGGGAACTGGAAGTGGGGCCTTAGCAAAGGGAGAAAAATGCTAAGAGCCACACGAGATAGGATGTTAGGGAGGGCCATGATCATTTATGTCCTGAACGGACACAGCATATAGAAAAAGAAGTTGTTCGCGCTGTGGAAAGTCGGATTAACGTGTCGACTTGAAACTCCAACGGAGCCAACCATTTTGTTCGCTTTCATAAAAATACCCGATGAAAGCGATTCATCTATCTCCTTTCTCCCAGTCAGGTGTTAAATAACTTTGCAGCATGAACTGTGTAGAAATAGTTCGCTGAGTACAAGAAGGACAACTTTAAAATGAAAACCGATTGAGCATGGGAAAAGCAATTAAAGCAAGTATAGATATGTAACTAGGGAAGTGCTATAACAGACAACGGAAAATGTGGCACTGACATACGAAGGTGTATTGGAATAGCGAAAGATGCTTCCCAAAGATCTACACAAGAAATATATTAAGAAACAGGAAAATTTCCTTAGAAACGAAGAAAAGAGGGCTGAACTGCTGTGTAATATCATTCCTCATCGATAGCAATGAAGGCTCTATATTAAACGCATGTTTTCTAGAAGCTAAGCAAAGTAATAAGAAACAGGAAAATTTCATTAGAAACGAAGAAAAGAGGACTGAACTGCTGTGTAATATCATTCCTTGTCGATAGCAATGAATGTTCGATATTAAATGCATGTGTTCTAGAAGTTAAGCAAAATAATAAGAAACAGGAAAATTTCATTAGAACCGAAGAGGGCTGAACTGCTGTGTAATATAATTCTTCGTCGATAGTAATGAAGGCTCGATATTAAATGCATGTTTTCTAGACGCTAAGCAAAGTAATAGGAAACAGGAAAATTTCCTTAGAAACGAATAACAGAGGACTGAACTGCTGTGTAATATCATTCTTCGTCGATAGCAATGGATGCTCGATATTAAACGCATATATTCTAGAAGCTAAGCAAAGTAATAAGGAACGGGAAAATTTCATTAGAAATATATAAAAGAGGGCTGAATTCTATGTAATAACGATCCTCCCACATGACAATGAATGAGAAACAATATTTTCACAGATGAAAATGCAACTTGAGCAGACGACGATATGATATTACTGAGGGATACAGAGAATACTATAAACTGCATTTAAAAACCGATAACATTTTAAGGAAAATGGAAACAAAAAGCCTTTGCCCTTCGGAACAGAAAGAAATAATCGACCTTCTTGGGATACATAATAAGAAAAGTGGCCTTAGTGAATTTGACAAAGACGCGACATTTACGGCAAAATGACCAAAGAGAAGCAGCGAGTCACCTACGTAACGAGCGTGTATAAATGTCTGACGCAGCATGGACTTTGAGGATAGTAAGGAGATAAAAATTAGATCTACAACGGAGAGGAAATTGTGGAGAGCCATGATTGCCGATGTCTTATCTGGAAGATAAGGTATATTTCTGGTGTCGCTGTTACAACTCCACAACTCTGGTTGTACGGTTTTTGTCTCAATATTTTCTCGAAGGAGAAGATTTTTAAGAACACCTTGTAACCCTTCCTACTCTTTTTCGCTCACTCGTGGACAATTCAGCGATCAGAAAAAGAACTCCTCGGCGACAATCTTGCATCCTCACACGTCACCTGATCAGCGTGGGCGTACCTCGCAGAGATGGTTTCCATGACAGCCGATGTTTGCAAACTTAGGGAGTTCACAGAGAATAATGATGTCGCAGTTGTGCAGCTTAAGGACGGTAAAGTCGCAACGCCGTCGAAAATCTTCAAGCAGGTGTAAATGACAGAGGGAGTTGATCGAAGATTCATGTGGTTAATATATATCATATGTATATATATATATATATATATATATATATATATATATATATATATATATATATATGAAGGGCTTTCTCATGGAAATACTACTGCTATACTACGATAAAAAAAACTTCTACGTTACTCAAAAATCGAGAACCGAATAGAGTAAATAAAAATATGCTAAATAAAAAATAAATAAAAAATAAGCAAATAAATAAGAAAAAAAAACAAGTAAAAATTAATTCAAATAAATAAATAAATGAACAAATCAACAAATAACCGTTAGAATTAATAAAAATAAACATAAATAAGTAAAAAAAAGTAAAATAATCAATCCAAATAAATAAATAAAGAAAATAATATACAAATTAAAACATGTCCCCCGCCAAAATAGCAGAATAGACTACGGCAATCAATCCCAAATTGGACGAATAAATCGCTTTATCTTCCCAGCCCAAAACAAACTATTAATTAAGCGACCTAAACAATTCCCCCCATTTTTTTACTACGTTAATAAAACATAGAAAACCGAAAAGAATAAATAAATATATAGAATAAAAAATGAAAATAAAAAACAAGTAAATTAATTTAACCCAAATAAATAAATAAATAAATGAATGAAGAAACAAGCTACTCCCTCCAAAATAACCGCCAGAATGGATTACCCACAATACACCGCTGACCCATATATAAAAAAATCCAACACTCGCGGCCTGACGATTGCGTCTAGCCTGTCGCCTCTGAGTGTTGATTTTTATGTTCACTTATATATATATATATATATATATATATATATATATATATATATATATATATATATATATATATTAGCTCTATCACTAATACTGAGCGCTTTCCAATAATTACCGCGCATATATAATATATAATATATGTAAAAATTGCATATATATATATATTTATATACGTATACACTTTATGTATATATATATATATATATATATATATATATATATATATATATATATATATATATGTATATATATATATATATATATATAATATATATATATATATATATATATATATATATATATATATATATATATACACACACACACTTTACAAATATATATGTATTTATATATATTTATATACATACACACTTTACATATATATATATATATATATATATATATATATATATAGGGTTTTCATTAAAAAAGTGGTAAATTCAGAAAGACGTTAGACAACCGTTGGAAACTGATGAGACTGATTTCACCAAAAAATTCTGGGAGAATTTCTGCACATTTCGTCAATCCTCATGTTATTTTTTGAATAGTCCAATAACATGACGCTCAAAATCAGTGAGTTGTTTTGCCATACGAAAAGGGCAGAACGAAAGACGAAATTTTTCTGCAAATAGCCTTTAAATCATGAGTCACATGATCAAGCAGTAATTCATCAATCATAAAGGAACCAATCAGAGTTAAGTAATTACGCTAGAGTCGAATGATTATTCAAGATCTTGAATATTCAAGAAATTTATTGAAGGTTATTCAAGTTATTCCTGAAAGATAAAACAGTCATAATAAATTTTCCGCCTTTTTAATGGGCACTCTGAATATATATATGTATGTGTGTGTGTGTGTTATGTGTGTGCGTGTGCGTGTGTGTGTGTGTGTGTGTGTGTAAATATACGGATGTACGTACATGTGGGCACTTTTACGTGGTGTAATTGTTAGCAAGTTTGTCTTGCTCGATCAAATACGACTAAATTGTGAGTTCGATCCTCACTGGGTGCCACATACTTTCGGCCTTGTACCACATCTAAGCTACGCTTAGAAAATTGCCATTGTAATGGTTAACAAGCTTGTCTTGCTAAAACAATTACGACTGAGTAGTGAGTTCGGTCTTTACTGGGTGCTCCATACTTTCGGCCTTGTACCACATCTAAGCTACGCTTGGAAAATCACTATATGTATATACATGAGTATAAGTATATACGTATATGTGTTTATACGTGTATGAGAATATCAGTTTAAGCATATAGACCATCTGAAGTTATGCAAATTAACTTAGACGTCAAAACAAAGATGGAGTTACATTTTTAAGTAGTCTCAGCATGTTTTATTAAAATTATTGGATTTATTATAAAGACGGCAGTCTGAAGTTATTATAAAGATTAAACTAATATTAGTTTAAGGCCTCTGAAATCTAATAAATCTCCATAACCTATTTTGAAAAATGCGTAGTGGTAAGGCAATAACAAATGCTGAAAAAGAGAAAATATTAAAGTTCTTGAGTGAGGGAATGTTCACATTGGAGGTATCAAAAGAAGCCTCGCAGAGATCCTTAGACGATAAAGTTGGCTGTTGAAAATATAAGTAAGTTGAGAAATAGAAGCAAAAGAAAAGACTTTAAGAACGTAAAATAAATCTTTGAACAAGCTGGAAGTGAGGGTGTCAAGAAGAACAAAAGAATGCTTCAAAAATTGAGATCTATCAAATCTTCTAGGAAAATTCCTCAGTAAATCAAATATTTTAAAGTGTCAAAATTTAACCAAGAAATACATGAAAATTGACTTTTCTAAAGTCAATTTTCACAGACGAATCTCGGATGGCACTTGATGGACCTGATGGATCTGATGGGCATGATGGGCCTCATTGACCTGATGGGTCTGGTGGACCTGATGGGCCTGATGGACATGATGGACCTGTGGACCTGATGGACCTGATGAGCATGATGGACCTGATGTGCCTGATGCGCATGATGGACCTGATGGATCTGATGGACCTGATAGGCATGATGGTCCTGATGTTCCTGATGGACCTGATGGGTCTGGTGGACCTGATAGGCCTGATGGGCATGATGGGCATGATGGACCTGTGGACCTGATGGGTCTGGTGGACCTGATGGGCCTGATGGGCATGATGGGCATGATGGGCCTCATTGACCTGATGGGTCTGGTGGACTTGATGTGCCTGATGCGCATGATGAACCTGATGCATCTGATGGGCATAATGGGCCTGATTGACCTGATGGGTCTGATGGACCTGTGGACCTGATGGACCTGATGGACCTGATGTGCCTGATGCGCATGATGGACCTGATGGATCTGATGGGCCTGATTGACCTGATGGGTCTGGTGGACCTGATATGGATCTGATGGACCTGATGTTCCTGATGGACCTGATGGGTCTGGTGGGTCTGATGGACCTGATGGATCTGAGAGGTCTGATGGACCTGATGGGCCTGATGGATCTGATGGGCCCGATGGGCCTGATGCACCTGATGGATGGGCCAAAAAATGAATTTTATCCAATGCAGATGTGCTTGGGTTTAAAAGAAGTATTAAGGAGGAAGTAGTGTTATGACATGGGCTGGAATTGTCGACCAAAGCATTATTGGGCCATTCAAATTTGATGAAGGAGTTAAACTGAACAGTGCTAACTACAGCGATTTAATGGACAAGATTTTCTTTCAATGTTACAAGTCCCAGTCTCGCAGTTTCAAAGTGCAGTGTGTATTTTTCACTTCAATGCACATTCTCGTGTATCTAAGGTTACCCGTGCATTATTTGAGCGTAAAAGTTTTACAGGAGATAAGATAATGTAATGGCCACCATCAATTCCTGATTTGAATCCAATCAAAATGATATAGTCAATTGTGAAGATAAAATTATATGAAGGTGGCAAACAATATGAAAGCAAAGGAGACCTAAGGGAAGCAATTGAAACGACCATGTCGAAAAACTGAACCTACTGAATTAAAAGAAAATATTTAACAAAATCAATCGATAATAGATTGCTGGTTGTTATTGAGAAGAAGGGTCACTATATTAAGATGTAAATGCTACAAAGACTTATCAAAGGGGGAAGAAGAACAATCTAACCTTGTGAAATAATTAAAGAGTTTCGTTGGAAATTCCTTGGTGAAGGTCGGAGAGCACAACGTCCGAGACGTTGTGATAGCAACAACAAAGATAAGGACATGGATATATTTCTGAGATGAGGTATTAGGTACACTATTGTTGTTGATGATTTCATTATCTTGTTATTGAAGTAAATAGTTTTTTCTGTTTTTAGATAATAACTTTAGATAGCAGTTTTTTTAAATAATATATCCAGTAACTTGAATAACTGCATAAAAATTTAACTTAAAAAATTTTTTAAAATTCGAAAAAAATGTACAAAACAAATTTCTCTCAGTATCCCACTATCTCAGCATTTCTGCCTTCATAGAATCTTTGACAGCTATACACACACAGATATATATATATATATATATATATATATATATATATATATATATATATATATATATATATATATATATATATATATTCAACATCATCACTTGATAAGACACTGGAGGTGTTGAAACAAAATGGCTATTTTTGTAGTGATTTTATAACATATTTATGTTATAATTTTTAAATAAACAATTATATATGCTCTACTCTGTATTGAGCACTCTTTTAAGAATAGTAATTGTTGGTTATTGGAATTTCTTCCGTATACACCAATCCTAGACTTGGGTATATATATATATATATATATATATATATATATATATATATATATATATATATATATATATAGGGTGTCCATAAAGTTCGTGTGCACTTTAAAAATTTATAACTTTATTTGTATTTGCGATAGAAATAATCTGTAAAAAATGTTATAAGGTTTAATGTACCTAGTTTTAAGTATAGCTAAAATAACTAATGTGATTTCAGGTATTACTATAAATCAGTTGGCAAATGTTTTCCGTGAACTACAAAATCGTATTACCCTTAGTATTGCTAATGATGGAGGACATGTGGAAACAAATAAAACCTTAAAAAATATAGATTTACTTCTTTCTAATCCTTTTTACAATTTATTCTTCATGGACACCATATATATATATATATATATATATATATATATATATATATATATATATATATATATATATATATATATATATATATATATATATATATATATATATATATATATATATACGCACAGTAAGCCGCTGGTATATAATCCAAGTGAATCCTGTTAATACCATATAAAATATTAAATATTAAAACTGATTCACACATAGGGCTCAATGTTTTTAATAACCAGAGCAATATATTTCATACAATCGGGATTAATATACCATAACGTAAATGATTATTTTCACCTTGTAAAATTAAATTTGCAGGATTTTTCAGTCAATGGATGATAAAGTTTTGAAATAAAAAGTAGCCAGACAAGGGGGAGGAAAGAAAGGAAGAAAAACAAGTGGGAGGTGAAGATGAAGAACAAAAAGGAAGGGAAGGTGGTAAAGGAAGCAGGATGTGGTGTAAGTCTTGATATGAGTGGTGGTCAGAGGGGAGAGGAAGCGAAAAATAAGGAAAGGAGAGAAAAGAGTTGACCTATTGAATAGACCCAGTAGAAGTCAGACAGTAGATAGAGCAAAGAAACCTTCAGAATTAAATGGAAAAAGCACATATTATATGAAATAATTGAGATGAAACGTAAAATATGAAAGGGAGATAATTCAGTATTAAAGAGAATTACATTAACCAATATGAAAAGAATATTAATGGGAATATGAAAAAATAATATAAAGTCGGGTGCAATGTAAATATCATACGATGAATACATCCAAATTAACAAATATCAAATTAAATTTATATTAATTAATACCCATCCACAAAGAAAAAATATATGAAATTAATATATAATATATTATATTAAAAAAAACTTAAAATAAGAAAAAAAGTACCTTAAGAATTAGGGAATTAAAAGATGCCTTTAGAATCAATAGATAATACAACATAAAAATAACTAACATATAAATATATTAATTAATTAATTAATTAATAGTAATAACATTTTTTAAATAAATATAAAATATTACAAAAAAAAACATTAACTGAAATTAAAATATTTAATACAAAAACAAAACCAAAAAAACCCTTAAAGTTTATACTTAGATAAATATTCAAATCCCATTTCATCAAGCTCATAATACAATATATATTAATAAAAAAAAACACTTCAATATTACATATCAATATTATATATTAACATATGCATCACATATTAAATATAAAAAGCCCCATAATATTAAACAGTAAATACTTAAAATCAGCCATACCAATTACTTTTGAATAAATATAAAAAATTATAATAAAATTATATAAATCAATAGACATACAGATGAGCTGTGATACAGCGAAACAGTCTGTCTGTGGATGACAATAAACCAATATATATAATTGTAGATTTTATCAGTGGTACAAAACTTAATAACCACCATAGATAGACATTATTTTTATTACCACTCATAATAAAAATTAAAAGGAAACAATGAAAAACGAGCAAGCTAACCGGTTTCGAACCTCAATCAAAAGATATTGTTCGTCCAATTTCTATTCAGTCAGTGTACGCCTGACCCAGCCCAGGGATTGAACTCACAATAACTATCTCGATAAATTCACGAATCAACGCTTTACTTCACGAACCTGTTCTAGCGGATCGCGATTCATTTGCTGAAGGCTGAAGGGTACAGCGGCCGAAACATTGTGATGTTAACAACAAAGATGATGATAATTGTCCGCATATAAAGAAATCCCCATCTGAATTTTTCGTGTACCTTAGGTAGGAGGAGATCATGGCCCTCCACATCTTCCTGCCCCTTGTAGTATTTAATAAATTTTGTCTTTTTGTTATTTCTCCTAAACCCTGTTCTGCCACCCATTTTTTCAAGCCCATCAAGCATGTCACGTGCTGTTTTCATCTGTCCCTCTTTCCTTCTATCTGTCCTGTGAGTATCAGATTCTCGAAGCCCTCCTTCCTCATTACGTGGCCCAGAAATTTCAGCTGCCTCTTCCTGATATTAAGTATAAGTTTTTCCTTTTTGCTTTCATTCCCCCCAGAAACTCATTGTTGCTAACATGTTCGGCCCATGGTATCCTCAGAATCTTTCTGTAGAACCACATTTCTCTTGCTTCAAGTCTCTTGTTCATCTTGTCCAGCATTCGCTGCCATACAGGAAGACAGATGTCACGTAACAGTTCAGTACTCTTTTCTTTGTTTCTGTTGCTTGGAGTCTCTTCTTCAATTTTGAGGAGATTGTCCAGCATTCTCTGCCATACCGGGGGACACTTCACTACTCGTGTCTTTGGTTCTGATGCTTCAAGTCTCTTCTTCATCTTTGAGGAGATTGTCCAGCATTCACTGCCATACACGAGGACAGATATCACGTGACAGTTCAGTACTCATTTCTTTATTTCTATTGCTTCAACGAACCTTCATAAATAAACGTAGCCATGATATTTACTCTGGGTTTTTATGTGCTGAATTTCTTTGGCCGTGATTAATCCGGGTACCGACCCTTCATGGGTTGTTGCTCAGTTCCCGGCTTATTGTGGTATAACCATGTTTCATCGACCATCATTATCATCGGAGTATGGTCGTAGGATCGTACGTCGCTGCATATTACCTCTTCCCTCGACACATTTGGGTTCAAAGCCAGTAATGTATTCATTTAGACCTAGCATTTCTTGAGCAAGCTGGCCTATCGGAGTCCATCCCTCTTCGAGTCCGAGCATTCATCAATAAACCAAGTTGCATCAACAATTACAAGTAATTCCGCCAAAATATCACAAGGTTAGAGAAAATGCTTGTAGAATCAGAAAAGACCAACGTGTTAATCCACAAGGCTATTTTTCCGGATCGACAATAACCGTGGGCAGGAGTGGGATTCATCCCGTCTTTTAGAAGGTTATTTGCGCGTAACTGAATGAAACGAACGCGACTGGGATTGCAACTCGGCTCATTTCGAGATGATATCCATTGCAACAATTGTACCTCCAAGGACTTTGCACCGGACCGAGTAGGTTTGAGTGTTATTGGATTAGGAACACGTGTGCTGTTTATTTCCTGCTAGAACGTCCAACTACAAGAAAATGGCGGATTTAGAAATTTGAATCCACCATAAAGAAATGTAAAGAAAACAAACAAGACCGATATATATAGGGTGACCCCAAAAAACGGGAATTTTTGAAGTGTGTATTGCCATATATGAGCAAGTGGCAACACTGCGAGACAGTGACCTTGAGCAAGTAAATATTTCGCCATTTTAGTAACGAGAATGAAATTCACAGTATCCCAGCTGAGATGTTCCAGCAGTCAATGAGGAATCTCAACAGCAGATTTCAAGAATGCATTCGTACAGGAGAATGCCATCTACAGGACATAATTTTTAAAAAATGAAAATTCCATCATTGTTTCTTAAATGGCATATTTTAAGGTTTCAATTACTATGAATTAAATATTTTTCTTCCATCACCCTTGGTTTTATTGGATTGTTAAAAAGTTCCCGTTTTTTTGGGTCACCCTACATATGTCAACAAATATATGTATTAAATAAAAAAATTACAAGTGACAAAGACATTAACATTTGTGTTTGCGTGTGAACGTAAAGAATTTGTATTTTGGTGAAAGTTCGTACGTACGTGTATGTGTGTTTCATGGCGTTTTCCCACAAGTTGACAAAAACGAGATATCACATTTTTTAAATGTGTCCACTGAAATTCAAAGTAGAAAGAGAACGAGGCAAGAAGTTGGCCAGAATTTATAGTGTAGTGAGAGCGCCCCCTAGTGAACAATTAGGAAATTAAGGAGGAGCTAACTCCGACAACTTGATCAACATTATCAGGATACCATTAAAGGTCTCCCAAAACAAAGAACTGTAACAGAAACTACATCAGTTGGAGACTTTCAACAGAAGCAACAACTAAACTGAATAGCACATGGAACTCGAAGAGAAAATAATGGCAGAATAAAAATGTAGATGCTCCAAACTACTTCGAACAAAACGTTAGGAAGGAAACCGCCATCCATACACGAAAGAACGGTAACTTAATTGCCTGAAAAAATGTTTTACGAGAAAGATTTTATAAATTTCAGCTGACATCTCAATTTAACTTTTGAAAATCATAGAACTGTAAATCCGGTAAAGTTAATCTAAATAAATTATTTTTACCCATGTGGGATATAAAAAAAAAGGCTAAAATAACAGAAGCATTATTAATAAAAGAAGGAAAAGTCAACATTCAATAACATCAACTATGAACACGGTCGCAATATGTTGACCGTGTTTGGAATAAAAAAATTCCTATAACTGCAGATATATACATAAAAAATCCATACATTCAGTTAAAAGTAAAAATAAAATCATCCTTCATAATGTATAAAAGTATAGCCGAAAGGGGGAAGAAGAACAATCTACCCCTGTGAAATAATTAAAGAGATTCGTTGGAAATTCCTTGATGAAGGTCGGAGAGCACAACGTCCGAGACGTTGTGGTAGCAACAACAAATTAAGGACATGGATATATTTCTGAGATGAGGTATTATGTACACTATTATGTACATTATTTACATTATTCGGACTATCCCCATCTTTATCTATTGTCCTTATCTTTATCGCCATATTTATTACAAAGTTTCGGCCGTTGTACGCTCCAGCCTCCTTCAGGTGGTTGGAATATCGAACTGAACCCTTTATTTCGCTCCCTGGGGTAGACTTTATCCATGTTTAATGGATGTCAGTTATCAGTTATCTCCAGTTAATTCCCCTCTCCAAGTTCTCCACTGCCTTAGCCGAGTATTGGGTCCTGTCACTGGATCTAACTAATGCCTTTAACCGCTGTGCCATGTGTCCTTCAGGACATCTGGGTATTATAAACCTAATGTTTTCATCAACCTTTTTACCAGTGCTCATATTGCAATTTTTGCTGTTATCATATCATGTTTTTACCAGAGCTCATATTGCAATTTTTGTTGTCATTATCGCTTTTCTCTGGCACCCCTTATTACTGGTTCCCATATTATATTCATTTCTATGTTTGGTCGGCCTATGAGATTTTTGTGCTGATTCCTTTAAGTTTACGAATTTTCCAATGGATGAAGGCGTTAGTTAGATCCAGTGACAGGACCCAAAGAGTGTGAGTTCAATACCCGGCTAAAGCAGTGGAGAACTTTCAAAGGGAAACTAGAACTGTCTACCCCAGTGAGCGAAATAAAGGGTTCTGTTTGACATTCCAACCACCGGAAGAAGGCCGAAGCGTACAACGGCCGAAACGTTGTAATAACTATGGCGACAAAGATAAATACAATAGTCCGCATAGAAATAATGTAAATAATGACTACGCTTATTCTTGGAAGTATTTTAATGACTCATTATATTTATTAATATATACTATTATTTTCAAAGTCTTTCCTTGCAGATTGACCACAGATTCTCGATTGGATTTACATCAGGAGAGTTTCCGAGCCAATCAATAGTATGTTGATTTGCTCCCTGTTAATGGTTGCCAGTGTGTTCGTGCAGCATTACAATTTTTATACACTTCCTTGGAGTAACGTCCATCGCAGACAATGACCGTAGGACAACTAATCGATAGTCAAGACAATAGTATCTGGGCGTGATAAAATATATTTCATCATACACCCCGAAAATAGATTCTTCTTACTGCACACCATTGCAAATCATCTAATCTGAAAAAAAGAATAGAAATCGATTACACCCTGTCACTTCAGTATGTTTAAAACTGACCGTATGGTGATAGAAAGAAAACTAAAGCAATTACTTTACACAAGGGTGTAGTTAATGCAGAATATTACTAACTTCAGGACGTGTGGGGGTCATAGCTTTCTACAACTTCCTATCTTTTGTAGGTCTAGCAATTTTGTCTCTTACTCTCTCTCTCTTACTCTCTCTCTCTCTCTCATGAACTGTTCTGTCATTCATTTACACAAGTACATATTCCCTCTGCTCCTCCTCCCTTCAACTTGTCCCATGGGTGTCAAATTCTCCAAGCCTACTTTTCTCATTAATTGGATATGCTGCTGGTGTAATCGATAGTGGCACAGAAGAAGAAATCACAGAGACCAGTTCGAATTCCAGTCAAGTTCATTACATTCCCTTACGCGCAAATACTTTTGGGGAAGGCATGAATTCATCTCCTACTCCAAGCTATGGGTTAAATAGTCGGGTTTGCATGTGGGAAATATCATTGGTATTATAAAAAAATTGTTAATACAATATACACTAGCAATGAAAAGAATTATATCTCTTTCTTTCTTTCTTTCTTTCTTTCTTTCTTTCTTTCTTTCCCGCTGTTTAGAATAAGAAAAATTAGAGCTGAGCTTGAATTCCAGTCGTATTTTTTACATTCACTTACGCGCAAATACTTTTGAGAAATGTATAAATCCATCAGCTACTCCTTGCTATGGGTTAAATAGTATGACTTGCAACCGGAAAAATTATTGTTACCCAAAAAGAAATATTTACTCGCAAAAAAGAAAAGAATGATTTTTGTAATTCAAATTGTTTCGGTTTTTAATAACGCACAAACGGTTGATAAACCGTAAAAAACAAGTCATTCACTCACTAGATGTTCATTCTTTCTTTTATTATCTTTCTTGGCCAGCTGATGTTTTTTCATTCTTTCTTTCTTTTTTCTTTCTTTCCTTATTCGCCCGTTTTCTTTCCTTCTTTCTTTCTTTCCTTTTTCTTTCTTCTTTCCTTCTTTCTTTCTTTCCTTTTTCTTTTTTTCCTCCTTTCTTTCCATCTTTCACTGTTTTCTTTCTTCCTTTCTTTCACTGTTTCCTTCGTTCAAAAAAAAGTATCGAACCTTGGGAGTTCTCGGACCACACAGTACCGAATTAAAGGAGTTGGGCCACAAAGTAACGGAATAAAGGGGTTGGGCCACGAAGTAGCGGAATAAAGGAGTTGGTCCACAAAGTAGCGGAATAAAGGGGTTCGGCCACAAAGTAGCGGAATAAAGGGGTTGGGCCACGAAGTAGCGGAATAAAGGAGTTGGTCCACAAAGTAGCGGAATAAAGGGGTTCCGCCACAAAGTAGCGGAATAAAGGGGTTCGGCCACAAAGTAACGGAATAAAGGGGTTGGGCCACAAAGTAGCGGAATAAAGGGGTTCGGCCACAAAGTAGCGGAATAAAGGGGTTGGGCCACGAAGTAGCGGAATAAAGGAGTTGGTCCACAAAGTAGCGGAATAAAGGGGTTCGGCCACAAAGTAGCGGAATAAAGGGGTTGGGCCACGAAGTAGCGGAATAAAGGAGTTGGTCCACAAAGTAGCGGAATAAAGGGGTTCGGCCACAAAGTAACGGAATAAAGGGGTTGGGCCACGAAGTAGCGGAATAAAGGGGTTGGGCCACAAAGTAGCGGAATAAAGGGGTTGGGCCACAAAGTAGCGGAATAAAGGAGTTGGTCCACAAAGTAGCGGAACAAAGGGGTTGGGCCACGAAGTAGCGGAATAAAGGAGTTGGTCCACAAAGTAGCGGAATAAAGGGGTTGGGCCACAAGATAGCGGAATAAAGGGGTCGGACTCCATATACTTCATGATAAGTGACCGTATATATTTGTCCCATTGCTAGTGTTCCGAACAAACTTCCGACAAAGACGATACCAAAATAACTGATTGCAAACAAATTCCCACACATCTGCAAATATTTTCCTGTCTTAAAAATTCACATGTGTCTCCATGTGTTTGTACGCGTGTGGCTGTGTCAGAAGCGAGCACATGCACTTCAAATGTCATGTTTTTCAAATAATAATCTCGTCATCTCAATTCCACTCGATCAGTTTGCATGTAACTTATACCTTTGTTTATGCACAACATCCGCTGCAAGGAATTTTCTATTCATGTCCACTCGACGATCAACCAGGAACCAAAAGTTTTTAAAAAAATCATAGGAGTGGATGCTGAAATGTTTTCGGTCTGATCTCCCACAACTACCACCCGCAAAAACTGTTGTTTGGTCATTTGGTCAGATTTTGGGAAATGCGTCGAACTTTTCAACACTATCCCCATGCAGTAAATGCGTAGGGTGTGGGTAGGCGATTAGCTGCTCATATTTCATCATAACCATCGCCTTTTCTTTCAATCGTGTCCTTTCTTTCTTTCTTTCTTTCTTTTCTTTCTTTCTTCATCTTTTCTTTGCTATGTCAGTCTGTCCATATTTATTTATTTATCTATCTATCTATCTATCAATCTATCTATCTATCTATTTGTTCATAATAGCTAGCTAGCTAGCTAGCCAGCTATCTCAATCTTTTCATTTTATACATATCTGTTCATATCTATCTCAGGACCGTATGTGAATAAATGAAATCTATCTATCTATCTATCTATCTATCTATCTATCTATCTATCTATCTCAGTATATTTTGTTTATCTATTTATCTATCTAGCTACCTCAGACCTTCTCAATCTTTTCATTTTCTATCTATCTATATCTTTCTCTCTCTCTCTCTCTCTCTCTCTCTCTCTATATATATATATATATATATATATATATATCTGTATCACAATATATTATGCTTATATATCTATCTATCTATCTATCTATCTATCTATCTAAAAACTGATTATATCAAAATTGGAAGTTCTGTAAACTGTTATAACATTTTCGGTGGGTATTTATTCATATCTTTGTCCCTTTTATAAATTATTTCTTAAAAAACCTATTTTAAAAATACAGAACAGTCCATTTTCTCATTAGTGTGCTTTAGCATTGATTACTTACTCTCTGCTTACAATACTATTGCACTAGTGTTTACAATACTATTGTACTAGTGTTTACAATACTATTGTACTAGTGTTTACAATACTATTGTACTAG
Organism: Acanthosepion esculentum; assembly: GCA_964036315.1. Lineage (NCBI taxonomy): Eukaryota > Metazoa > Mollusca > Cephalopoda > Sepiida > Sepiidae > Acanthosepion > Acanthosepion esculentum. The sequence continues at coordinate 89,017,905 of OZ038493.1, forward strand.
TGTTTTAATAATGACCGTTGAACGGTGTCAGGTCTGGGTAGGTGATTTTTGTCAATTCTATATCATTATTTACATTATTTGCAAGTGAAATATTGTCTTTACCCTTGCTGTTCTTACCAAAACGTTTCGGCAGTTGTGTCTTCCGGCCTTCATCAGGTGTGTGTCGATCAAGGTGACCTGCAGAGAGCCTCGCGCTGAAACTTTTATTTAATCTACAGCGTTAGATTGCTCTTGTTCCGTCAGCCTGTTGTCTTGTGGGGCAGTTCTATGTGGTAAAATTGCTTAATGTTGGTTCGTGAATTTGATGACATCGTATTTACTAGTTGGATCCCTGGGCCCGGCAGCCTGTACTTGAACTCAGTGAAAAGTCCGAAGGATGCGTGTTTATAAACAGTAATTCGGACTTTGATAACGAAAACGCTTCTCTATGGCTGAATGGTAACGGCACGTCAGGCTATATGACGGTTCCCATAAGGTCTGCGGGTTCGATTCCTGTCCGAAGAGCGCATATTTTCTACGAAATGTCTCAAACATTCAGGCCGGTAAATGTAATTAATGCTGTTTAATTAAAAAACAGAGAATTTACGTAAATAAATTATATCTATAAAAATAACATTTTCGCCGACTGAGCACTATGGGGAAAGGGAATTTTTGAAAACAGTAGCTGCTCCTGCTTATAACGCTTTGCTCTTCAATTATGAATTGAGCGCTCTGGCTGCTGATTTGGCGTATATATACATCCCGTACATAATACGTTAAAAGATTCCATTTCACTACCGTGCTCTGATAGCATAGGTGTAGAGTCTCTGACTAACGCCAAATCATTCAAATTACGATCCGGGTTAGAAAGAATCTGATGACATCCGATTATTTCTAACCCGGATCGTAATATGACTGATTTATATATATATATATTTGTTTATATATATATAATTTATATATATATATATATATATATATATATATATATATATATATATATATATATATATATATATATATATATATATCCAATTGAGAAAAGTGAAATATTGAGTAAAATTCCCCTGTTCGTTTCATTTACTTTTAAAAAAGTGCTCAATACAAAGTAGAGCAATATATTATTATTATTTTTATTATAAAAGATTATAATAAAATCATGTTGAAAATCGCTACACAAAAGCTTTCATGTTTCAATACTATGATTGTACTTCTTCAGGCGATTTTTAAGAAAATACCTCTATTCGGAAAGATTAGAGTCGGTGGGGAAAACATACGATCAGAATTAAGTCTAATTTTAATTCTGACCTCATGCTTCCCCCACTTTAACTTTCGTAAAAGAGGTAACACTTGGCTTTTGAAATTTTCGGATTTTTGAATTTTTGGGACGCAGAATTAATTTAATCTCGGAAATAAGGATTCGGGGTTAGGGTTTTTAAATCGAGTTGAAATTAGTTCCGAGTTGAAATTAGTTCCGAGTTGAACTTAATTCCGAGTTGAAATTAGTTCCGAGTTGAAATTAATTCCGAGTTGAAATTTATTCCGAGTTGAAATTAGTTCCTAGTTAAAATTACTTCCGGGTTGAAATTAGTTCTGTCACAGCTATATATATATATATATATATATATATATAAATATATATATATATATACGCACACACACACACACACGTACGCACACACACCCATTTATATACTTAAAAAATCAGGACATCTGTTGAATCCGCTACTTTGCTTACAACTATATTGTATCCTTAGGCGATTTATATCAATTGACCTCTCAACGCTTTATTTTTTAAAAAAACTAACAAACGCTATATTATTTTTTAAATGAATAAACAAACGCACGACGTTAGGTGTAATAGAAAGGGAGGAGGCGGATGTAAAGAAGAAGAAGAAGAAGTATGGGGTAGAGAAGAAAAGCAAGAGTATTATAAAAGTATCGGTGGTGGGATATTAATTGAAAACCACATTTATTTATCCAGTCTCATATATGCTTAAGAGCAATTTCTTAATACGTATGCAAGGACTCAAGACTTCGGATTTCTCGAAAGGTTATATATATATATATATATATATATATATATATATATATATATATATATATATATATATATATATATATAGAGAGAGAGAGAGAGAGAGAGAGAGAGATTAATAGATAAATAGATAGATAAGTAGTTTTACTTAATTTCCCCAGGTATCTCACACTTTGTCTTTACTAAAGCAGTTTTGTTGCGAATCAATATCCAAAAACATTGATTATATTCTTTCTGTCAAAAATACAGCAGAACTTTGATAAGAACCGCTAATTTTTATTTTATGAGTTTCTTTTTCTGAACATCTTGTTCATGCGTCAATTAGAGCCATTTTTCTTGAGTACTTCTGAATACAGCATTTGTGCATGCGTCAAACTGACGAACTGAAGAATTGAGGGGAAAAAACGTTAGCATATTTGATTAATTTTCATATCCTGATTTCTCTGCACGCATTTTTTTTTACCCTCGATATTCACATCTGTAACGGATATGTTTGGCTGTTCGCCGATTAGAACAATCAACATGATTCAGAATTCGAAAGGCTTGCATTGTTTATAGGTTTACTTCTGGAGTTGAAACAACGTTCTCGAGGCCAAAGAATAACCAAACCGTGATAAAATTTACAAAATATTTAAAATGATTCTTTTATGCTATTAGACTGTCTCATAAGTCATTTCCATTTTGGAGAACCAATTATAATGACGAATATATCATCCTAACTAACTGTTCTTGAAATATACCACAACAGGTGATGAAAAGCGGATTTGCATACAACAATGTTCAACCCAAGTGGATTGTTAAGACGTTTAAAATAGGTAAATGTATCGAATAGCAAGTAGTATGAATATTTTCTGTAGTATGACATCTACACAAATAATATACAAGCGAATAACCCTCAGAGGTGTATACCTACATTAGTAACGAGTAAAATCAAATACAAGCAATAGAAGTATCCCGGTTAGAATGCACTTTCTGCAAAAATGTGGTCCAGGCGGGTTTCATCTGGAAATGAGTGCACATGATTATTTAAACAATTAGAAAATAACAGCTGCCTATGAAAGTGTTTGGTAGTTTTGTAGTAGGCAGAGACTCAAACCATTAGGAATTATATATAGGGAAATTTATTTTTATGTCTGTAAGTAACTGAAATTCAAATTTGCGCTTTTCATTGTTGAACTTGTAAATAATTATTATATGTAATACGCAAGACATATTAGGACGAATTATAAGTCATTTCCATTTTGAGAAACCAATTGTAATGACAAATGTATCATCGTAACTAACCGTTCGTGAAATATATCCAAACAGGTGATGAAAAGTGGATTGCATACAACAATGTGCAGCACAACAGGATAAATCCCCAAAATCTGCATGAATAGTGTTATAAACTACGTCTAACGCTCGTAGCTGATATTAACATTGTAAGGAAAACACTGGAAACAAAGGGTTGAGTGAAGAAGGGTTTAATCATATGAGAGCATCAATTGAGAATATAGTACTTCAGTACAACTGACAGCGCTACTTACCTACTTTTTTCACCTGTTCCACGAGTCCATGTTTCAATAATAGTGCAGGGAAGGTCAGAGCCTTTCTACACAACAAATAGATTAGATCTATGGAAGAAAGGCAGTGTTGGACGTGTGATGGAATCATCAGGGTATTATTCATTTGGATTTCTTAAAACGCTATGAAACAATAAATGCACATTTATCGATGGTAGAGTCCATCACACACACACACACACACACACACACACACACACACACACACACACACACACACAGACACACACACACACACATATATATATATATACATATATATATATATATATATATATATATATATATATATATATATATATATATATAGTAAAGGTAATAAATCCAAGTAGATCCTAGTAATACGAGGGTCATTCAATAAATAAGGTGAATTTTTCGGTATAAGATAGAAGCCTTCTTTTTTTATTTTTCAACGTAGTCTCCCAGCACTGTCACACACTTTTCCCATCTGTGCACAAGCTTCCGTATTCCCTCAGCGTAAAAATCTTTGGACTGATGTCTCAGCCAGTCGCTCACAACACTTTTGACTTCATCGTCACTTTTAAACTTCGTACCTCTCGTGAACGCTTTCAAGGGACCAAACAGGTGAAAGTCTGAAGGGGCAAGGTCTGGGCTGTAAGGGGGATGAGGGAGCAGTTCACAGCCCAGATCGTTGATGGTCTGCACCGTTTGGGCTGCTGTGTGAGGCCTTGCGTTGTCATGATGCAAGATGACTCCTTCTGACTGATGACCCCTGCGTTTGTACCAACAGATAAACTCAAAGTCCTTGCAATGTCATCCACTGTCACCCTTCTGTCAGACTGAATGAGGTCATTGACTGATTCGATCACCTCATGAGACCTCACTTCTGTAGACCTCCCAGGCCTGTCTTCATCCTCAACACTGCTCCGTCCTTCTTTAAACAATTTAGCCCACTTGTAGACATTTTTTGGCTGAAACATGTGGTACCATACACAGTTGACATTCTCCTATGAATTTCAACTGGTTTGCACCCTTCAGCAACCAAAAACTTGATAACTGACCGCTGTTCAATCCTGGAGCATGCTTCTTGGTCGGCCATCTTTGTTAATCGCCAAAACTCTCAAAGTTTTTTTTTTAAATCTGCAAAAGAAATTAAATCCATGTGAAAAATAAAATAAATTAAAAATTTAAAAAGAGTAAGCTTCTATCTGTATTAGAAGTCCTTATACCGAAAGATTCAACTTATTTATTGAATGACCCTCGTATAAAATATTAAAACTTATCCACAAAAAGTGATCAATGTATTTATTATACTTGTATATATTTCTGAGATGAGGTATTACGTACACTATTTACATTGTTCGGACTATCGTCCTCATCTTTGTTGCCATATTTATCACAATATTTCGGCCGTTGTACGCTCCTCAAGGTCACATGGTACAGTGTATAAAGGCGTTAGTTAGTTACAGTGACAGGACCCATAGAATGTGAGTTCAATACCTGGTTAAGGCAGTGGAAAACTTGGAGATGGGAATTAACAGGAGATAACTAATAACTGACATCCATTAGACATGGCACGTGGAACTAGAACAGTCTAACCCAGCGAGCGAAATAAAGGGTTCAGTTCGACATTCCAACCACCTGAAGAAGGCCGGAGCGTACAACGGCCGAAACGTTGTGATAAATATGGCAACAAATATAAGGACGATAGTCCGAACAATTTAAATAGTGTACTTATTATTACAGACCAAAAATATGTCTATATTAATAATAATACTTTTAATCTGTTTAAATAATTTAGTACAATTTTAAGAAAATCTAATTAAACAGATTTAAATGCAATGTCAATCGCTATCTACTGTCCTCCTGATTATTTTTTCTTCTTCTCGCTCATTATTAATGTTTCTGTTCTTAATTCTTTCACACCCTTTAAACCCTTGTGTTTTAGTGGCTTTATGACCTTGCTTTGGGGGGGTGATACAGATTTTTAAAAATGACGTAAATCCACTTCGTTCCTCATTGCCGAGAATAGCACTTACCAGTTTTACTGAGTCTCGCCAGCAAAACGAGAGAGAAGGGATACCTGTAAACCTCACCTAGCGTTCCATCGACCGGATAATGACCCCCTCACCGTGCAACTGTGCTCTCGGTTGTGTTGCTATGCAATCAAAAAGTTCCGCTGCAAGCTCACAAAAAAAAAAAAATGGAGTATGAAAACAAGCATGACAGAGAGAAATGAGAATTTCAACCATGTTTCCAATATATCTAGGGGACACTTGGAACAAATTCTGATTTATCCGAAAAGACTTTTCCTATCAATTCTGTGCCCATCTGAATACCACGACGCACGACCGGGTGGCTTCGGAACTACTTGAAGGAGAGTCTGATCCAGTTAGCAGGCTGTCCAGAACTCAATCCCAACTGTGACTGCTAATTTGAGTCTGTGACCAGAAATCTTCACTGTCCGGTTTTGTTGTCACTTGACCCCAAAAGGTTTCGTTTATTTATTCTTTTATTAGCTTTCGATCAAGTAGGTGAGCGCTTTAAAGACCATATCTGCCGGACTTTATCACTGGTCATAAAACACGCAAAGCTGAGATAAAATCTCACATCACCCACTTCAATGTGTGGGTTTCAACTATAACAAGCAAAAGCCTGGCAAAATGGAGACGCAAACCGACTGAGCGGTTGAAATCACGCTAGGACCAGGCGGCGTAGGAAGTAGACAGCGTTTAAAAAAGGGAGAAAAAGAAACGAAAAAGAAAGCTGGAATGTGCATACATTTTTCTTTTCTTTCCTTTTTTTAATTTTTTTTTTATCTGGAAACAAAAAAAAATCCGCTTAGAATACAGCATAGGCAATAATATGTGAGTACTTCCTGCAACGGAGGTGGGATTGGAGGTCCGAGTTTAAGTTCTAGCTATTATTATTATTATTATTATTATTATTATTATTATTATTATTATTATTATTATCAGGATTATTATTCACTAATGCTACTTATTAAATGTTAATAAGTTATAGAAATATTGGTCTATAGAATGAAAAAAATAAATTATAAAAAAATAAAAATTTACTGAATCAGAGAAATGAAATGGCTATTTTTTGCCATCATTGTCAACAAATTTTCCTTAAATAATATTTAAAAAAAAAAAAATGACCTGGTAATATACATACTTATATTTGATATGGAAAAATGATTTTATATACTGTAAGTAATTCGATTACATTTACTTGTTTTAAAATGAAATAGTCTATTAAAAAATTAAAAGGGAAAATATTTTTAAATTGTAGTTAAAAAAACGTATTCTAACCTAAACATCCCTTCAAAATCTTTAAGTATACAAATAGAAAAAATGCCGAAAGAATTTTTGCCGTTAACAATAGAATTTTTAAAAACTCAAAAAAACCCAGACAACATGCATTGAACGGATGTCAGAATTCGTTGAAAAATACATCCCCACCCATACCTAAACTCACCCCCTTTTTCGGACGTAACAAATAACTGATACAACAAAAGTTAATAAATATGAACACGTTACCACCCCTTGTCTGGATGATTGGATTTCTCTGTATCCTTGGTAACCGTAAATTATGAATTTTCCTTACCGTTAAAACTCTGTAAATTTAAAAAATAAGATACTCCAAAATTCGCATGAGGATGAAATGGAACTAATGTTTTTAATTTAATTACAAAATTAAATTTGAAGTTTTTAGCTTCCATTTTTGAAACATGGTCATTACTGTGTAGCGAAAAAAAAACATATTTTAAATCAGTTAATTTATATATATATATATATATATATATATATATATATATATATATGTATGTATGTATGTATATATAATAAAAAATCCTAAAGAGCCAGGAAAAACCTACCTAGGTTTCAAGTAAACGGATTTTCAGGGTAATCTGGCGGCTTTATTACTCGCTTGGGTTTTTTCTTTGGACTAAAACCTTAAGGCACTGGACGATTTGTTTCGCCCTGTTCGGATGTTTCTAGTTCTTTCTTTTTCTTTTTTTTTTTCAATTTTTTCGTCGTGTACCAATTTTGTTTTGATATACTCACAAGTTGTGCCATCCGAGGTTTTTTTTCCAATCGAGTATTACTATTACTATTAATATATATATATATATATATATATATATATATATATATATATATATATATATATATAACGTAAATCATTCAAACGAAAAACAAATACTGAAGCTAATTATATGGCAAGAATCACTCTCGCAAACAATATTTAATAATAAAATACAATCAACTTCGAATCCGTTAATGAATGGTATGATCCTTGTTTATAAATTCCGGTTTTATCAGGTCTTATTTTTTCTACGAGCCGGGCTTTCAGTCGTTTCGAACGACCATCATCAGGTAGACATTTCAGTGTGTTTTTGTTAAATTCCAAGTGGTAATGCGACATCGAAAGATTGTGCAGTCCGAAAGAGTGTTTTTTTAGCAATGAGATATTTTTAAATGTAAGAATAATTTTGGAGCGTGCAGTCGCGACGCTGAGGTTGAAATTTTTTTAAATTTGAAAATTGTGCGTTCTTGTACTGAAGAAAAGTGGCATGAACTAAATTGTTTAATAGTTAGAGTAAATGTCACAGTTATTATCAGGAATTCGCACTTAGGATCAAGTTATTTTAATATCAATTATGTAGTGCGTGTTCAAGTTATGTAACGTAAATCATTCAAACGAAAAACAAATACTGAAGCTAATTATACGGCAAGAATCACTCTCGCAAACAATATTTAATAATAAAATACAATCAACTTCGAATCCGTTAATGAATGGTATGATCCTTGTTTATAAATTCCGGTTTCATCAGGTCTTATTTTTTTCTACTAGCCGGGATTTCAGTCGTTTCGAACGACCATCATCAGGTAGACATTTCAGTGTGTTTTTGTTAAATTCCAGGGAGTAATGAGACATCGAAAGATTGTGCAGACCGAAAGAGTGTTTTTTTTTAGCAATGAGATATTGTTAAATGTAAGAATAATTTTGGAGCGTGCAGTCGCGACGCTGAGGTTGAAATTTTTTTAAATTTGAAAATTGTGCGTTCTTGTATTGAAGTAAGCTTTTTTTATAGTAAAGGTGGCATGAACTAAATTGTTCAATAGTTAGAGTAAATGTCACAGTTATTATCAGGAATTCGCACTTAGGATCAGGTTATTTTAATATCAATTATGTAGTGCGCACTAACATGTAAGTTAACATTAAAGTCAACACTCAGAGGCGAGAGACTGTTTCATGCTAGACGCAATCATCGGGCTATATATATATAAAAACTTTTGTTTAACTATTGAAATATGTATAAAGATTTAAAATACCCAAGTCTTTATTTAACCGTAGTTTATATGTATTTAATTTTAAAATCCAGTATTTTTCTTTTTTTCTGCGTGTGTATGTGGAACTGAAATCAGAATCTATCAATCTATTTTAAATCATTATAAATATTTCAATAGTTAAACAAAAAAAATTTTTTAGATCTAGTTACAAAAATTATTTTTAAACAACATCTAAAATATTATTACGGTTAGATTTACGTTAGAAATATTCGAACACAGTTGCATTCCATATCACGTGACGTCCGCGTCCCGCGACGGACGCTACTTGTAAACAAACTTCTGAAAACAGTTATTTCTGATGAAAGATCGAGGCCGATCTGAAATATCAAATATATATATAAAAAATATAAATAAATACTTTCACAAAAAACATTCAATTTTTTTAATTTGCAACTTTTCAGTTGCTTTATATATATATATATATAAGGTTGTGTGTTTATGCGTATGTAGGTATATATGTTATGTATAGTGTACATAAGGATATGGATATATATATGTGTGTATGTATGTGCCTTTCATGCGTGCATACATGTATGTATAGATGTAGAAAATGGAGATGTATTTGATATATTTATATGTATTTATGGGTGTATGTGTATATATCTATATGTATGTATGTCTGTATATATATATATATATATATATATATATATACATATACATATATATATGTGTGTGTGTGTGTGTGTGTGTGTATGTGTATATATGTGTATGTATGAGTATGTGAGTGCATATGTGCATATATAGATATATTTCTTATTGTAAATATGTAAATGAGTAGGTATATATTTGTAATATAGATGGATGGATATATATATATATATATATATATAAATTTAAAGTACCTCCATACCCTGTTAAAATGTAATAAATACATCCGGATTAATATACTTTACAAATAGAATAAAATAATAGTTTCTCTGGATATATTAATAATTATTTTATTTAAATCTCTCGAGTAATTTAATCTAAATCTCTTGGGGAATTATATTAAGAACTTTTACTATTGTACGGTAAATTCTAAATCTTTCGCTGAATATTTTTCAAAATATCCTTAAATAAACACTATTTTTGAGATAAATTTATAAAAGTTTGTTAAATGTAATATTTATACTGGCCAGTAAATGACACAGTGTTTCTCAACTCCAAAGATATTCATTCAACCTCTTAATCAAAATGTAACATTGTAACGTATGTCATATTTTCGTCCATCGGGGTAGAATGTCCTAGTTCAACGTGCTATGCCTCTTCCGGATGTCTCAGTTATTTCCCCTGAAATCAACTCCCAGTTTTTTGGTTCACCACTGCTGTATTAAACTCACAACTCTTCCTCGAGGACACATGATCCAGTGGATAAAGATGTAGGTTAGATCCAGTGACTAAACCCAAAGTGTTGTGACGAAAATAAAGTGTTCGGTTCTAAATCCCATTCACCTGAAGAGGGCCAGAGTGTACAACGGCCGAAACGTTGTGAATATGGCAATGAAGATGAGGATAACAGTCCGAATAATGTAAATAATATAAGTAATTATAATACCTCATCTCAGAGATATATGCAGCCATTATATCACTAAAAGCTAGTCACTGGATCTAAGCAACGTCTTTATCCACTGGGCATGTGTCTTTGTGAATATGGCAATGAAGACGAGGATAACAGTCCGAATAATGTAAATAATGCAAGTTTCCCTAAAATAGTTCTAAAATATTTCACAATTGGAGTAAGAACAAAAACAATGGCGAGTTTAGTCCGAATAATGTAAATAATGTAAGTAATCATAATACCTCATCTGAGAGGTATAAAGTTCTGGTATGTTTTAGTTTTGCGTTTGTTTTTCATTGATAAATTAGGACGTGTATTTACGTTGTTTGTTAGCGTTCGTGTGTATAATTCTTGTGCATCATATAAGTTTTATATAAACCCGTGAGAGGGGTAATGTTTACACATCACTACCAGTCGGAAGAGCTGCAGAGGGACGCAACGGCCTAGTGTACGGACAGAGGGCGACCCACATCTTCTCCCGTGGTCTGCAGCTGTCGGTCATGAGCTTCGAGTATACATGAGCGCCGCCAAGCTATCTGAAAGCCCACTGGAAGGATCACGAGGAAGAAGAATCAAATCAACAGCATGTCTGATCGGTCGAGGCCCCGATCAACAACGACCGAGCGTCCCATTGACGCACTCCAAGATGGCCGTGACAAGCGGATGACTGGAGCGATAAATACCATCAAGCTACCGATACGGGATACAACCATCAGAACGTGAGACATTCGTACCCTCCGCCAATAGGTCAGAATGGAAGAGGTTGCCTGTTTCTTCTACCCTCATGTCTCCACGACGGTTGAAACACTCAAGGGACAAATGATGGAGATGATCATGAAGCCCGTTTGCTGAATTTCATTTTACAGCAATTAGATACAGGCATTTTACCTGTCTCAGAGAGGAGACGGGCGCCGCCAAGCTATCTGAAGGCCTACTAAAATGTTCACGAGGAAGAAGTATCAAATCAACACCATGTCTGATTGGTCGTGGCCCCGATCAACAACGACCGAGCGTCCCATTGACGCACTCCAAGATGGCCGTGACAAGTGGATGACTGGAGCGATAAATACCATCAAGCTACCGATACGGGATACAACCATCAGAACGTGAGACATTCGTACCCTCTATGCTTTTCGAGAAACAATGGGCGAACATGACAATGCCAGAACTACTGAGAACCACCGTCAACAGATTATCTTGAAGGAGATCGTTAGTTTCTTCTGCATTCAGGTCCTCCTCAAAATTGAAGCAGTCGTAGAACTGATGAGGATGATGATGATGACGGATGACGATGATGATCACTTAAGTGGCTTGTCATCCGTCGGGAATGGGTTGTTGTCATGAGTCCAATGTTGATTATAGGTTTATGAAAAGAGACAGTATTTTTGTACAATATGAAAGACCCCTGTCTTTACCCCATCGGCATGGTTGATGCTAACCTCCAGGAGAGTGACTCGTTGAGCCTTCACGGGCTAACATTCTCAGCTGACCTGAAGTTCAAAGACTATATTGAATCTACCGCTAGGTCAGCTGTTAAGAATGTTGGTTCACTGTGTCGGGCAAGAATTTTTCTCTCCAGAATCTATCTTACATATCTATATGTCTTGCATTCGTCCATGCTTAGAATATTGCTTCTATACATGGTCCGGTGCTACTGCTATATATTTAAAGATTAATTAAGTTGGATGAGGTGGGGGGGGGAGAGATTGATTCATACTTTTCACAAGAGTAACTGCACGTAAGTGAATATAACGAACTTGACTGGAATTCGAACTCGGCTATCCGAGTTCTCATCCATGACACCGTCCGCACATCCTTGATTATTTCTTAAAGTTATTAGGTGATTTATGCTGAACGATAATTTAGATTGCCGGCGAGAAGTGATTGAAAATAAAATACTTTATTTCTGATATCTTCAGAAAGGCTTCAGACGTATAATCTTGCGTTTGTGCGTTGGACGCTGGTCTCTCGTTACAAGAACTAACAGCCGCCATGATTCATGTTTGGGTAAAACAGGTCATGACAGTTTGATTCCATCTCAGATGTGCATCCGTGTGGAACCTCAGCATATGCTCATTGCTTCCTCCATCCAGATCCGTTGCAAAGAAATCCAATGTTCCGAACGCGGATTGGAATAGCAAAAGACGCATTTAAAAAAATAAGCAAAATATTACGAAACGGGAAAGAAACAAAAGAAAAATATTGCTGAACTGTAACATAATATCAACCCTGTAAAAATGCTGGACGATCTCCTCACAGATGAAGAGAAGACTGGAGTCAGCAAGAATGTGGTATGACAGGGGGGGGGGGAATGTCATTGTTTAAATTAATTTTGTTTGGGATTAGATTATTGTTGTAACCTAGAAGAGGTTACTGAATGAGGAATAACCAAAACCAAATAACATTAAAAAAAAATACAATACTCGCCAGCGGCATGAAATAGGTAAACCACGGCTAGTGGTGGACTACTTAGACAGCATATTACGATATTTACCAGCCTCTCCACGAGGTTCGATGCGGCACAAGGCCAAATTTAACGTAGCGAAGTCCGAGCCCGTGGATTCGGTCAAAAATTGCCCGTAGACCCCGCTTACGCGGGATCGGGTGTTTGTCTACCTCCCCGGACGAGACTCTACCCTTCGGCATGGTCTCATTCTGGTTCTTCTCTGCCCGAAAGCAGATAGTTCGACACGGCAAGAGCTTCCCATGCTGACAGCTCACGCACTTCACCCTGATTCACTTCTATCTCACCAATAGTAGTTGATTACTTACCACACACCACCAGCAAATCTTGTATGTTGTTTCTGTTATAAATATTATCGTTCCATTTCCAACATTCGTTTTGGATTTTCTTATTCAGTAACCTTTTTCTAGGTTACAACAGTCACTGTTGCAACCTCTGTGGTGTAATAAGACGACCACACTCTACACATTTTCCTTCCAAGCACTTCTATAAGCAAAGGAATTCAGCCAGAACGCGAAAGGGTTAAAGACCAATATGTCCGAAACGGGTTAAGTCTGTGTACTTCAGCTCCGTTACCTTCGCAACAGTCCTGGTACTTTGTATCAGTCAATGGAAAACAATGAAAATTTTCAATAATATATAATATTTGGAATGCCCCCTTTTAGTGGGACGATCTTCGAAAAGGCGGGAGACTTTCTGACAAATGATGAAAAGAAATGCACTGGGCGAAAAAGATCGAGAACTGGGACAGCAGAACAAAGAATGGAAGTTGTAGAGAGCTATGTTCGTTCACGTCCTCTAGGGACACGGCATATAGAAGAAGAATGCACTCATTGTTCCGTGGAAGAATTGCGCTTGTGTTTGCACGCAAGATGGCGAAAAATTAAGCTTTTGCCTCATGTCACACTTAATGATTTCTAAAAAAAGAAACCTTTCTGAGTTCTGAACATAAAACCAGCCTTGTGCTAGCCACTTCGAAACAGTGCTTCATCTAAACGGGCGCGCTGAAAAGTTCTCGGCGATACCCACTTTCCAAAGTTTATCACAAAGATTTAAAGTTATAGTCAAACCGGTAATGCCGAATGACGCGTGTGTTAAAATACCAGCAATACGTTTTCAAAGTAAAATAAAAAATTACCGGCAATCAACATCATCCATTTGACTTTTGGAATCGTAGGGGCGGTCCGAATGCAGACGCCACACTGAATCTCTTCCACAACGGTCTATCAACGGCGGCCATCAGTAATTCTGGTACAGTCATACCTGTCCATTTTTTAACATTGTCGAACGAGTTTTTTTTACGTTGGCGTCCTCTCCTACGTCCACCTTCAACGATACCTTACCTGATGTTCTTGCACAGGCTGTCTTGCCTTTTAATGTGTTCAAACCGCGCCATTTTTCTCCGTTTTATCGGCAATACATGTTTGCATTCAATTGTGAAAGCAGAATAGCATTTATCACTAGTTCCAAGCTCCCAAGAAAATTAAATTTCGGCATTAAATGACCCATAAGGTGTTGATATACCATTAAACAATCAAATCAACTCAAAGCACCTAAGAAAATTAAATTTCGGCATTAAATGACCCATAAGGTATTGATATACTATGAAACAAACAAATTACATCAAAGCTCCCAAGAAAATTACATTTCGCCATGAAATGACCCATAAGGATTTTTATATGGCGTTAAACAAACTAACTATAACTGTTCAAGGCTACAATTTTGCGTTCTATGTCGTCTCTGGATTCCCAACTAGAAAAAACGGTATTTACGAAAAGGGCTATTTCTTTTTGGTATTCGTTTTATTCAAAGTGGCAGCTTCGATTCTAAGAGGTTGTAAGAGGAATGACGTCACAGGAACCCATGTCAGACTTTGGCTTAACGTCCATCCGCGGGTGATCTTAGCCGGTCGTAAACCTGGATGTGGGAATCGTAAGAACGCTTCAGAATTCTTGAGAGCCTCTATTGAATTCGCTCCGTTTTGGACTTATATTCAAAACCCAGACAAAAGCAAGCCATAAATGTTAGAATGCCGCGACCCCGAATCACTCTGACCAATCGCTCCCCATTTGGGCCCTGGCTTTCTCATTCTGTAACATTTAGTCTGTTAGATTCTGAAATTGATCACATTCAATATCCAGTCGCCGATATATTTACCGGAACCCTAGCAAGAATTCTTTCCTAGTTCTATGCCTTGCCAAAGGGTGACCAGTAATTTGATCCCAGGGAAACTTGGTTTTCAGTCTGATTGATAACCACGTCTAGAGAGTTCACTTTGTCCTGGGTATCTAACCTACAGTTGGGGGTGTGGGTGCAAATATATGGATTCGTCCTTTTCGCAAGGGTAATTGCGCGTAAGTGAATGTAACGAACGCGACTAGAATTCGAACTCGGCTATCAGAGTTCTCATTACGAGGCGCTATTTATGACACCGTCCGCACATCCTTAATTATTTCTGAAGGTTATTAGGAAATTTATGCTCAATGATGAATACATATTGACGGCGAAAACTGATCGAATAAAAGTAAAATACTTAATTGCTGATATTAATGCCACGTGTGTTATAAACGGCAGAGAAATTAAGCTTTGGAACATTGTACTGCAACGGTTCTGCGACCTTTACGATGACGGATAAATTAAAACGAATGTGCCTTCATCAAAATTTGGGTAAAGCTCTTTTTCTATGTTCCGTGTCCCTTCAGGACGTTCGCGATAATGGCTCGCTACAATTTCCTGTCCTACGTGGGCTTTTGTGAATTTTCTATTTTTGTTATCTCTCCAAAAATTTGTTCTACCAACCATTTACACTAACTCGTTAAGTAAGTTCTCTTTGTCCCTCTTGACTTCAATATGACGTGTGAGTGTTAAATTTTCTAAACCCTCCTTCCTCGTCATGAGTCCTAGAAATTTTAACTCTTTTTTTCTGATTTTAAGTATAAATGGACATTTTGTTTCTATTTTCTCTAAAACTTCGTCGTTGCTGGCAGGTTCAGTCCATGGCATTCTCAGCATCCTTCTGTAGAACCACATTTCTAAACCCTCCTTTCTCATTATGTTTCCTAGAAATTTTAACTGTCTCTTTTTAATGTTAAATATAAAAGTCCTTTTGTTTCTATTTTCTCTAAAACTTGATGCTCGCATGTTCAGTGAATGGTATTCTCAACAGCCGTTTGTAGAACCAAATTTCTATAGCCTCAAGTTTCTTCTTCATCTATGAGATTGTCCAGCATCCACTGCCATACAGGAGGACTAATATGGCGTAACAGAAAATAGAATTTATTTTTTGGAATGTCTTAGTCGGACTTTGAACTTCTCAGCGCACGCCTGTAACAATTTCGAATATTCAATATTAAAGCCCCTGAACTATACGCACTGAGACTGTTCTATGCAAATGTGCGTGAAGCTGACACACATACGTACCCTGCCTATCTAGTAATTCTGTAAATCATCTTCGTGCTACCCCCTGACGTGTTATTATTACAAGAGACATTTTTATACTAAAATACACTTGATACAAGTCTCGAGAGCTACTCATTATAGACAGTTACAAAATAGTAATGCGTAATGAGGCTTGTGTTATGAACGTAAGAAAAGGTAGTAAGAAATGAAGTTTTGCAACGTTGTGGTGGAACGGTTCTGCAACATTTACGATGGCTGATAATTTCAAGTGAAACTGCCTTCATCAAATTTTGTGTGAAGCTCAGCAAATCTGCAACAATACCCTGGAAATATTTCATAAAGCTTTTAACCCTTTGAGCCCTGACCACCGCTTTAGCGCTTCTGTGCATGTGTAGTGAGATCTCATCTTGTTCCGCGAGACGAGACATGGGCAACGGAACGAGAATAATCTTCTTCCAGTCTTCTTCTATATGCTGTTTTACTTCAAGACGTTGCCTATCATGGATCTCCACAACTTCCTATCACTTGTAGCTCCTAGTAACGTGTCTCTTTTTACCATAACTCCAACTTGAACATACATTCACACAAACGTCATCTTGTCTCTTTTGCTTTTGATATGTCATATGAGTGCCAATTTCTCCAAGCCCTCATTCCTTATTATGTTAATATTTAACAACCCCCACGAGGGATGTATGTGGCACGAGGCCAAGTTTACCGTGGGTTCTCCGAGCCCGTAGGCTCGGCCAAAAATATTCCCTTAGAACCCGCATAAACGGGTTCAGGGTCTGTCTACCTCCCCGGAGGAAACTTTGCCCTTCGGCAAAGCCTAGTCCGGGTTCCAGACAGTTTGACAGTAGAACAGACTAGAGAACTGTTAATATTTAACAGCCCCACCCCAAACTTTCCACATTATGTTGGTTAGAAATTTCAGCTCTCTTTTTGATTTTATATATAAGCGTCCTATTTGTTTTCATTATCTTTAAAATTTCCTCATTAATGGCATGTTCAGTCTATGATATTATCAGCATTCTTCTGTAGAAGCAAATGTCTGTTGCTTCAAGGAGGAAATAGCCCTTCTGTCAGGAAATTGTTCAGCATTCACTTCCATATAGGAGGCTTGATATTATATAATAGTTCAGTAATCTTATCTCTTTCTATCGTCTTTTTTTTTCTGTTATTTTTTTTAATACATTGCTTAACTTTTGGAAGGCTATCCCAGTGAAACCTTCGGTGTCGCACTTTCCGTCCTCTGTTAAAAGAAATTCCCTGATATTTAAATGGTTGTTGATTTTGGTGTCTCCGATTCGTAGTTCGCATCATGGGTTGTCCTTTTTGCTAACAACCAGATATTTTGTCTTCTCTTCATCTATGAGGAGATTGTCAAGCATTCACTGCTCAGTAGGAGGAGTCGAATTAACTGACAGTTCAGCAGTTTTTTTATTCTTTGTCCGTAACGAAGTTTGCTTGTTTCTTCAAACTATGATAAGCTTTTTGATTGTATGTTTCGCTATTTCAATGTATCTTTGGATATTGGTGTCACATTTTCCACTCTCTCTTAAAACACTTAACAGATTAATTTTTCGTACTCGCTTCATTTCTGCTCCTGGACGTTGTTGCCCTCATCCTGAACTGTTCCTCTTACTGACGACCATAAATTCAATAAAGATAAGGACAATAATTCTACTGTAAATTTATGTAAATATCCATCCCAGAAATTCAAAAAGAAAACTAAAATCTCTGGTAATAACCTTAATATAAAGATCTCAGAGAATAAGCCGTAGGGACAAAAACAGTTATCAAGGGACGAAAAAAAAAAATGCCAGAGTTAAGCTTTCTAATGGTGCTGACTTTCTGAGAAGAGTTTGGAATAGAAGCAAGAAAGCAACACCAAAATACCATAGAATAATTTTTGTTTTGTTTTGTTTTACGGGAAATGAGTTAATACCGACAAGATTATTATTACTGGTAATATTTTTCAAAAATATATTGCTGGTATTAAAGCCTGTTTTTGCACTTTCATAGCGTTTTGACCTCGGTTTAGGGGGTTAACTATTTGCCCATAGCTGGGACCCTAACAGGTGCTACCACCCCAGGTCCAAGTGGACCAGGGAACACCAGCAATTAAGAGGTGGTTCCACGCTCCACAAAACGTCCTGATCAGAGAGGCCTACCTGTCGGATATAGTTTATCGTCTTATCCAGGACGCCTCATTTTTTGTGTTGGTGGGTGGGGGTCTTACTCCTTTGCAGAGGTGCAGTCGCCGTATTCTGAAGCCCCAGGCGACAGGGCGAAATAATCTTTGTAAGGTAATGTAATTATTTGGATGCGTGGGCGCGAGAGCGTGTATGTGAATCGGCTGATGAATTTGTACGTATTCACGTCTACTTATGTATGTGTGCGTATTTCTACGAGATTCTGCTTGTTTCTGCCGCTGTCCAGAGAAACGCACGTCTTTCAGTTCCCTAGACAGAGCCTCATCTGTTTATTTTTTTCTCCTAAATATTACATAGCATGGGAATTTATTCGCAGACCCCAACTCTGCCCACCAAACGCTAGCCGAGATACAGCAGAATAAAAAAGAATAGATAGACCAATATAAAACTGTAATGTACGTATTTATTTATTATTTATTTATTTATTAAAATAAAACAAAATTAAATTAAAACAGAGGCCCCGTCAGCAACAAGAGCATTTGCTGTATCAGCAGAAACAAAAACAATCGCTGATTCATAGATAATAACAGAGAGAGAAAACCGACGAACATTATTTGCTTATTTATCTTTGTGGTGAGGACAAAGGTCAGGTACATGTGAGGAACAGATGACACCGTTCGTTTAAATCAGGGGCTCAAATGGATCATGAAGGGTAGGTATCAAGATTGTTAGGGTAAGAAATAGAATGAGTGCGGGTTGTAAAATTAAGCAAATGTAATCCACGAGGAAGAGATGATGCTAGAACTGTGAAATCTTGCATGCATACAGGTTCATGTCTCGCACATCTCGCTTATGGAACTCTCTTCCTTATTACTGTTTCCCTGACAAATACAATCTCCAACGGTTTAAGTGTAGCGTCAATCGACATCTCCAGTTGCCTTGATCTATCCACTTCCCTTCTCCACATCCTTTCACCTTTCATTCCTATCTGCTCTCGCTCCAAATCTTCTGTAACCCCCTTGCCTTGATCGACCCACTGTCTTTCTCTTTCTCCACATCCTCTCCTTTACCACTCCTATCTGCTCTTCCTCCAACCCTTCTATAACCCCTTGCGTGATAGTGGCCTCCAGCCTTGCTTGGGGTGATATGCTTAAAAAAAAAAATTCAAATCTTCTGATTAATACCTGCATTGATTCTTTCCAGGTATGAGGGTGGGGGAAATCGTTCATAGGCTGACTATGAAGGAGTGATGCTAGTGATGTGAAATCTTGCATGCATTAATTTCATCTCTTCTTTTTGATATCTGCATTGATTCTATCCTTGTACGAGGGTTACCTCAAAGGTTCATAGGCTGACAATGAAGGGGTGATGCTAGAGCTGTGAAATCTTGCATGAATTAATTTCATCTCTTCTTATTAATAGCTGCATTGTTTGTTTCCATGTACGCGTGTTACCTCAAAGGTTCATAGGCTGACTATGAGGGAGTGAAATTAGAAATTTCAACTGTCTCTTTCTAATGTTAAGTATACATGTTGTTTTTGACGTGAAGATTGTGTCCAGCATTCAATGCCATATATTAGGACTTATTTGTATTTTTTTTTTACAGTAAGGTAGAAGGCTCGGACCAATCTAGGTAG
Source organism: Acanthosepion esculentum (assembly GCA_964036315.1). Classification (NCBI taxonomy): domain Eukaryota; kingdom Metazoa; phylum Mollusca; class Cephalopoda; order Sepiida; family Sepiidae; genus Acanthosepion; species Acanthosepion esculentum. Next base: position 89,037,998 of record OZ038493.1, read on the forward strand.
AGGGTTACGTTAAGGTGTAGTTTATAAGGATATGAGGGAAAGGTAACGGTTGAAACTTGAACAGGTTAAAATTGTATTGATTGGGGAAACATCTTCTTGGAAGTCTATTCCAAAGAACAGTGGTCGCGGGAAGAATCTGTTCGAGTGGAACATACTGATGGATTGCGATGGGAATGTGAGGGGTTTGCTACTATGTAATTGGCATAGCGGCTCCTAGCCGTGAAGGTTTAGACCTGGCGGAACCAAGGAATGTAGTTCGTCCGAGTATTTTCCATGGTTGTAGCAATAAAGCAGGGAGAGACACCACAACCCGTCTGTGAGAGAACGGTTGGAGAATGGAAATAATTCTTCTCCAATAAAGACTCGGAGACGCTTTTGAACTCTATCAAAACTGGAAAATTAGGACTGGCCAGCTCCTGCACATACATGGCAACAGTTACTTCATTTTCGGCCTGATCTCGCTCTTATAAAGGAAAAGGATATCATGAGAAGTCAGGTACATACCGGAGCGGTACAACGCTTTGATCATTTTATCTGCATCTTTGGCGATGGTCCTATATAAGATTAGGAGGTCGGGTGTGAATTTCAGGCTCATAAGTCTCTCAGTTCTCTTCTAGGGAACATACGTTCGTCGTGACTGACGGTAGTTCGGGGTCTGACTGGTGGTTATGGAATATAACTAGTTTGGTTTTCGATGCATTGAATGTAACCAACCAGTTTCCCCTCCACGGGGAAGATAGATCAGAAGAGAGAGGTCTGCTGCCAATCTCTGATCGTCAAGACTCAACCGATTATTTCTCATAGACGAGTTTTACAAATTTAATAATAAAAACTGCTGAAGTTTATTTCTTTAAACTTGAATCAAGCTCCGTTTTTTTTTTAATTCATTATTAATTTCAATTATTAAATAAATAAACTGGAGCATATTTCAATGAAGAAAAGGTTCAACAGAATTTCAAGGCATTGTAATTCAATGAACAAAATTCTCTCCCTTGAAATCTGGTCCAGGTTATAATTTAGCCCATCCTGTAGGTATTAGTCGAATCAATAGGCAACCATTGGTGGGGTTTATACGTGTATCTATAAGTAAACCCTTTTCGCGTTTATACTTGGTTCTGTCGGTAAACATTGGTTTATACCTGCGTCTTTTTCGAGGGATTTTTCAATCCGATAATATTTCTTATTAATATAAAAGTTATTTTTAGTGGATATACTGATTTTTTGGTATCGCTGATTTTTGTTTTATTTTGTTAAACACTGAAATTAATAACACCCCATCGGGAATGAGAAGTCAAATTAAAGAAAAAGTGTACCTCCCGAGAGGAATCGAACCTTTACCAATAACAGAAACCGCTTCTGTAACTGAAAAGTATCGCTACCATTTTTTAGACACGTGAGGCCATCTTGATAGAGCAAGGTTCGAATTACGCATCCTTCGTTGGAACTTTCTTCCGTATAGATCTGCCAGCTTCAAATCCGTCCCCTTGAACGTGAAACGGGAACAACAGTATTTTTTTTAAATAGCGTTTTTCATCCAACATTCGATAAGGAGAATTCTTAGTTCTACAAAGATGGTTAGGTACCGGGTGCAGGTACTCTGTGTGTAAAAGTCAGACAGGACAGATTTCAACAAGTACCCCGTCTTGGGTATGACGATAAACTACATCCGCGTCCTGGGTAAGACGATAAACTACGTCCAACAGCAAGGCCTCTGATCAGGAGGCTTTGAGGAGCGTAGAACCTCCTCTTAATTGCTGGTGTTCCCAGGTCCGCCCTGACACGGGGTGGTAGCACCAGATAGGGTCTCAGCTATGGGCAAATAGTTAAACCCGAAACTGAGGTAAAAAGCATTATAAAAGTGTAAAAATAGGTTTTAATACCAGAAATATTTTGTAAAAAATTATTACCAGATGAATTTAAAAAAAAAAAGAAAAATTATGTCCAGAAATACATATTTGAAAAAAACTATTACCAGCAATATGTTTTTGAAAAATATTACCAGCTATACGTTTTTGAAAAAATAATATTACCAGCTATACATTTTTGAGGAAAGAAATATTAGCAGAAATGGATTTTTGACAAAACAAAAATATTACCAGAAAAGAAAGTAAAAAGTTGTCGGCAATAAATGACTCATTGAGGTTGATATGCCGTAAAACAAAACAAAACAAACCAATCGACAAGTACCGGTAATCCTGCATGAGATCGATTATCCAGAAAGCTATTGATAACAACGGACACTGGGTCTAACGAAGTATTGATAGCATCTAAAATAAAAGAAATATATACAGATTACCGGCGGCAGAAATATCTCCCACATATACCTCCCAGAAATACCGCCCACATGATGGTAAGATTGTAAGGGGTATTTCTGGGAGGTATACGTGTGATGAATTTCTGCCGTAGCCTGGATATAAATATTTGCTCGCTGTCAAGTGAACATTCTTCAACAAGCACTGAAATTCGGTTAGAAAATCTAAACATCTAAATGAAACCTTCCGAAAGATAAATAATGTATTAAGAAACAGGAAAAAATTCCCCAGAAACAAAGAACAGACTGCTGAATTGCTATGTAATAACAAGCCTTCAAGGAATGATAGAGAAGTTTCTTACAGGTGAACAAAGGACTTGAAATGACAGAAAAGTAGTTCGGAATTAGACGATTGGGCGCAGCCATTTTGGCACTGTGGTTTGGGCACGGCTGTTCGGGTACCAGACTTTCGGGCTTTTTTTAAAATTGAGATTCACCCTTTAAAAGGCCCGGTGGCCACTCGAGGTAGAGGGTTACGTTAGGAGGCCATTCGCGTGTATAGGTGATGGCGATAACGATTAATACTAGTCTTGATAGGTTAAGATTGTAGTGATCCATGGTCATACGTGTGAACAACGATGAGGTCTTGGAGAGGATGTAAACAAGTAAGAGGCTTATACTTAACATCAGGAAGAGGCAACTAAAATTTCTTGGACACGTAATGAGAAAAGAGGGCCTGTAGAATCTAATATTCACGGGTCGAATAGAGGGAAAGAGAGACAAGGGAAAACAACGCGTGACATATCTGGCGGGCTTGAGCCAGTGGATAACAGAACGTGGTCTGCGAGAGGTGGCAGAGGGACGAAACTCATTGAGAGCTACAAGGGATAAGGAGAAGTGGAGAGCCATGATCGCCTACGTCCTGAAGGGATACGGCACATGAAATGAAAGATCGCAGAAACATCCTGGAATGGAATGATCTATTATGACATTTATTTAAGATGGAATGATCTATTATGACATTTATTTAACATGGAATGATCTATATGACATTCATTTAAGATGGAATAATCTATTATGACATTAATTTAAGATGGAATGATCTATTATGACATTTATTTAAGATGGAATGATATGATCTATTATGACATTCATTTAAGATGGAATGATCTATTATGACATTTATTTAAGATGGAATGATATGATCTATTATGACATTCATTTAAGATGGAATGATCTATTATGACATTCATTTAAGATGGAATGATCTATTATGACATTTATTTAACATGGAATGATCTATTATGACATTTATTTAAGATGGAATGATCTATTATGACATTCATTTAAGATGGAATGATCTAATATGACATTCATTTAAGATGGAATGATCTATTATGACGTGTGTTCCTAATTTGTATTTAGATCTACATTATATTTATTTTCAGTTTTTATAATTGAATTGTTCACCTATATTACATATGAGCTATTATCACACATAATGTGGTTACAATAAAATTTATATTTTATGAGGAATACTACCCGATGAAAATTCAGATGTGATAGAGTGGGGACCCCGTATAATAGATTGTTACTCTTGCACCGGCCATGTATACTGAAGGAGTGATAATGTAACATTTTTAACTTCATGGAATTTTTGGCCGGTTTCAATGACTTCTCCGAACAGGAGAAGGAAAAATCCAGAAAATTGTCACAGGAGGCCAAGAAATGTATGAACAGTAGACGCAAAGCGATGGCGCTGTGGGGAAAGTTACTTAAGAAGAAAAATGTGTTTATCGTCTGTTGTTGTTGTTGTAGTAGTAGTAGTAGTAGTAGTAGTAGTAATAATTATTATTATTATTCATGTTTATCACCCACCATAGTCATCATCATTGTCAACAAGACTCATATAAGTTAATAACTGGCTGTCATCTTTATGGCGTAAACATGTCAGTTTTTCCGCATCCTCCTCCTCCGCCTCCTTTACTTTCTCTTTCGCATCATCATCTCAGTTTTCTCATGTCTCTTTTACTTTTTCCTCTTGCTCCTTCACCTTCGCTTTCTCCTCCTCCTCATCATCATCATTGTCGTCATCACCATCATCGTCAACATTTCAGCTCTCTCAGCCCGCTGTAATCTTTCCCTCCTCCTCCTCCTCCTCCTCCTCCTCCTCCTCCTCCTCCTCCTCCAGTACGTTCTCTCCTCCACCTCTTCCTCTTCCCACCAAAACACGCGAGTAATTTGCTGTTATGTTCAGAAGCACTAGGCAATTAGCTAATAAACACGAGGGTCTATATTTGACGGCGAGAACGGGGATGTATGTGGGTGCCCGGGGTGGGGGGCGGCTAACGGGAAAAGGCAGTGTTGGGCAAGTTTTATTCAGCATTTTATAGGTTGGGCTCTTGTAGCTTTGAGTAGGGGAGCACTTAAAGCTTCTTTTTGTTCCTCTACAACCGTCCAAACTCCGGATTTTTACACTCTTCTCTTATATTTCTGTTGACCTCGACACAAAAAGGAGCCAATTGCGAAAAAGGCTTACAAGATGTAAAGTGAGAAAAAGAGGCGGGAAAAATATCGGAGAGAGACGAGTTAGATTTTTTTTTTTTATAAAAGTGGATAGAGAAATAGTAAGAAGGGATAAATAAAATGAAGAGGTAATACGAGACGAGAGAAGAAAAAGGAGAGAGGCACGGCAGAGGAGTGTGTGAAATAAAGTGGTAGATAGGTATAGGGAAGAGGGAAGGAAAAATAAGCATAATGTTGAGAGAGAGAGGGGGGATTCAGAGAAGAGGAGGAGAGATATGACAATGTGAAAAAACACTAGATGTCAGATTAAAAGAATTCATAATTTAATGAGAAAAATAAACAACTAGAAAGAAAGAAAGAAAAAAAAAAGAAAGAAAGACGGAAGTAAATAAATAAATAAATAAAGACCGAAAGATAGAAAGAAAGAAAGAAAGAAAGAAAGAAGGGAGAAACGAATATAAATTGAAAGAAAGAAAAATAGAAACTAACAAATAAAAAGACAAATAAACAAGACGATAAGGAGATCCATAGAAAGAAAGAAAGAAAGAAAGAATCGAAGATTAATTGAAAGACAGAAAGAAAGAAGAGAAGAGAGAATCGAAGATAAATAGAAAGAAAGAAAGAAAGAAAGAAGGGAGAATCGAAGATTAAAAGAAAGAAAGAAAGAAGAATCGAAGATTAACTGAAAGAAAGAAAGAAAGAAGAGAGAATCGAAGAAAAATAGAAAGAAAGAAAGAAAGAAAGAAGAAAGAAGAAAGAAAGAAAGAAAGAAGGGAGCAACAAAGATAAATTGAAAGAAAGAAACGAATAAACAAGGAGACAAGGAGATAAACTGAAAGAAATGAAGGAAAATGAAATAAAGAATGGAAAAGAAAAAAGAAAGAATATATATATATATATATATATATATATATATATATATATATATATATATATATATATATATATATATATATATATGCGTCTGTATGTTTGTGCTTGAACAAAGTAGGAAAACTTTTTTAACGACGCGTTTCGCTGATGTGTGTCAGGTTCGGTTTCTTCAGTTTGGAACAACAGAGAAAAATTCCGAGTTTCTTTTCATTTCCGCCATAGCTGTGTTATTTTTCATTCCAACCTGAAGACGGCTGAAACTAGCACACATAAGCGAAACGCGTTGTTTAAAAAGCTTTTTCACTTTGTCCCAGTAATAGAAAGACTAAATTTATACAACTGTCGTCATTCTTCCCCCCCCCACCTCTCTGGCCACCATAAACACAAAGAACAGCAACAACGCCAGCAACAAGCTGACGTCTTCCTATTATTAGTCGTTAGTGTGTTTCTTTCCTTCATATCGATATGACAGAATGAGTTGACAGCACCTCTTCTAGGTCGCTTGCACTTACGCCTTCAACATAAAACTTTTTTTTCCTCTCACCCACGTCAGCGACAAAAAAAGCGGCGCTATAAATATACCGCCGAAGAACATAGTAATAGTAATTTAGTAATATTAACCGTTTTTTCATCAGGTGACATTCAGCATTCACTAACCGAGCAGCCAGTGCGACTAAAGTTACGCTTTTCTTCACTGCTTTGGCCATGGCGCTGGGATCAAAGTGTAGTATCTGTTCGCGGATTACTCACTGAATGATCGCCTATGGGGCCGGGATTCCTTCTCCGATACGGGCCGGCGGCAGGGATTCGTCCCTGCGCTGGTGGTATCGTGGCTACGTCTGACTAGCTATGACCAGCTTGGACAAGCTATGACCAGCTAAGACCAGCTATGACTAGCTAAAGCCAAAGCACTGCGACCCGGGTGAAAACTCGGGTCCATTCCCCCTCCCTTCCCACGTTAAACTCCGACCTTGTGTCACAACCTGACCGTGTGGGAGGTCAAGTAAATCCCGTGTAGTATCTGTTTCCGGATACTTGCTTAATGATCGCCTTTTGGCTGAGATTCGATCACTGATACATGCCTGGCACAGAGATTCGTCCCTGCGCTGGTAGTATCGCAGCTACGTCTAACTCTGACCAGCTTGGACAGGCTAGGACCGGCTAAGACCAGCCAAGACCAGCTATGACTAGCTTGGACAGGCTATGACCTGCTAAGACCAGCCAAGACCAGCTATGACCAGCTCTGACCAACTTGGACAAGCTAAGACCAGCAAAGTCCAGTGGCCCGGGTGGAAACACTCGGGTCCCCCTCCCTCCCCACGTTAAAAACCGACCTTGTGTCACAACCTGACTCAGTGGGGGGGGGGGGTCAAGTAGATACCAAGTGTAGTATCTGTTCTCAGATCGCTCGCTTTGTCGGCCTTTTGGCTGAGAGTCTCACTTGATACTTACCTGGTGTAAGAATTCGTCCCTGCGTTGGTAGTATCATGGCTACGACTAGCTTGGACCGGCTCCGGCCTGGACCAGCTATGACAAGCCAAGACTAGCTTGGACAAGCTATGACCAGCCAAGACCAGCGGCCCGGGTGAAAACACTCAGGTCCCCACGTTAAAAACCGACCTTGTGTCACAACCTGACTCAGTGGGGGGATCAAGTAAATACCAAGTGTAGTATCTGTTCACCTCATCTCTAATACTAATGGTAATATTAGCCAATTCCTTATATGAACTTGCGGTGGACGAAGCTATTGACTCAATGTATTCATTCCATCTCAGGTCAGCGGACAATGTGAGACCGAGCAGTCGCAAAGAGATTTAAAAATGTATTGTCGGTCATTTTTATATTAAAATGTATTACTGGTATTTTTACTATAAAAATGTATTTTTATACTTTCATAGTATTTTCTTTGTGTGTTTACTATTTTCCCATAGCTGGGACCTTAATTGGTACCACCACTCTTTTAGTCAGGGTAGACCTGGGAACAACAGCAATTAAGAGGCGGTTCCACACTCCACAAAACCTCCAATCTCCCGATCAGAGGCCTTCCCGCCGCCACGATGGAGGGTTCAAACAATGGAATCAACGTCAACGTGCCAGTGACAAAGACAGCCTTCAAATTGGAGGAAATCGACTGTAGTTTTGAGCTGGAGGGGGATAGGCTCCGCCAGGTTAACTTTCACAAGACCAGTTATGCATGAATGAATACCTTTCCGGCTTGCAACCCAGATATGTGGTTGGGGGAGCGACTCAAGTGCTCAGCCGTGCGGCTACTTTACGACCACGCCCAGTCATGAATAGTGAAGATTATAAGAAGGAAGAATAGTTCATTCAAATATCGACATGAAACAGTTTGCTGCAAGGACTCTGCCGCCAGCTTCGTCTCACCAAAAAGCAATATATTTTTTTATAATAGGTTCAAGCAAATGTCACCGCATGCCTATACAAACGCTAGCAGATGAATAAGTTTTTAGGTGGGGGGGTCCCAGAACGGAAAAACAACAGGCGTAGTAATCAAGCAAAGAGACACGCCTATTTTCAACACTTTTTCTCTTTGTTCTGCCACCGAGGAGCAATTTGTTTATCTTCGTTGTGTTCTTAAATCATAATGTCATTGCTGCTTCTCAGCTAACAGCTTTCATATTTTCAGTATCCCATTCTCACTGGAGAAAATCAGGCAGAAGAATAGATTATATGTCTCTGAATAACAGGATTTTGTGGCATGTCAAAGAGAATTAAAAAAAATAATATATTATAAATAATATATAATATATTACGAACCCGAATTAAAAAGAAGTTTTTTATTATTGATATGCAACCACGGTCAAAAAAATTATTAAAAAAAATAGGAGACCATCATCGAATTTGTCACCTTCATAAATACAAAACTTACATGCGTATAAATCTATAACAATAAAAATTATCATACAACAGCATCATATTTTGTTTTCGTCAATAAAACCACCACCTGCCTTAATTACGGCTTTACAAATTCGGTGGAATAATGGATTGATGAATTCCAGTCGAATCCATTACATTCACTTACGAAAAGTATGAATCCAGCAAGCTGTGGGTAAATATCAGGACCGAGTTCTATAGCCTTGGAGGGCAACTGGTCTACCGCAGAAAGAAATGGCAACCTACTGCGAGAAAAAAATCTGCCTCGTCAGTCATGTATCGAAAGATACATGATCGTCTAAGCGCGTATCACGCATGGCACATAACTGAACTGATATTCACTTACATGTTAATATACTTGGGAAAGTTATGAATCCTCTTCTTCTCCTCCCAGCTGTGGGTAAATAGCAGGACAGACCAGGTTCTATAGCCTTGACTGGCAACTGGTCTACCGCAGAAAGAAATGGCAACCTACTGCGGGAAAAAATCTGCCTCGTCAGTCATGCGTCGAAAGATACATGATCGCCTAAGCGTATATCACGCATGGCACATAACTAACTGACTGATCTTGTATACGATATAGATTTGTACAATGGCCGTACTAAGTCGCCGTTTTAATTTATTTTCTGAATAAGAAACTCTTAAGTTTCCATCTGATTCGGCATAAATTCTGTTTATTATTATTATTATTATTGTTGTTGTTGTTGCTGTTGCTGCTGCTGCTGCTGCTCTTCTTCTTCTTCTTCTTCGTCAGGTGTGGGCTGTACTTGTACAACCTACTGCGAGAAAAAAAATCTGCCTCGTCACTCATGTACCGGACGATACATGATCGTCTAGGCGTGGCACATAATTGACTGAGCATTCTTTCCAACAGCTTTTGAAAAAAGAATTAGACGGCAGACTTTCCCAAGCGCTCACTTCGAACTCTTCTGTCCAAATTCATCCCACACTCATTCAATGAGAACGGGGTCTGGAGAATGAAACGGTTTAGTTATAATTTACTCGAGACAATTTTGACATAATTTAGAAAACTGTTTTAGATGACGGTTTCTCCAATACTTCATAAACCAGACGTTTTAGTATGACTATGCAAAATCGAATGTTCTTTTTTCATGATTCCTTTGACCTGAATCATATCTCCAGGCCTCTCTCCCCAAAACACACCCTCACCATAACAGACGGACCGCCATGCTTAAAAGAGTCTTATGGTAAAAAAAAGCCTAAGAACTCAACATTAAAAAAGTGGCAAAATGTATTGTGGACAGAGGAGTCCAAATTTTAACTTTTTAATTTTAAATTCGAATTAAGATTGACGTCTTTATTATTTATATGCAACCACAGTAAAAAAAAAAAATTATGAAAGATTATGAGACCATCATGAAAAAAATTACATGATTGATTCATTCATTTTTACGGTTTATCAAATATATTTAGATTGCAAGATGGGGAGATAATAATAACTTAGTGATATAATTATTACTAATTAATCCATAGCTGGGAGAAGAAGACGTGGGTTCATAACATACTTAAAGATATTTGCGCATGTGTGAATATAATGAAACTTACAGGAATAGGAACTCGGCTCCCCTGTTATCACCTATTATCTATGACACCATCCGCACATCCAAGCTTTCAGAGCGTGGTATTTCCAAGCGGTCACTCATCTAGGTATTAACGTTGCTTAACTTTGGTGATCGTATTAGAAGCGGGAACAAATTACAGATACAAAATTTACTGGAGATTTGGGGCATAAGGCACTCATTATTATCCAAAACTTTGAATTAAAAAATAATTAAGTAAAAGAACTAGTTTGGTTTGGTTTATTTTGTTTTACGGCATATCAACCTCAATGAGTTATTTAATACCGACAAGATTGTTAATGCTGCTAATATTTTTTCTCGTTCAAAAATATATATTTTGGTTTGGTGTGTTTTGTTTTCCGGCATATCAACGTCAATGGGTTATTTAATGCCGACAAGATTTTTAGGATAGGTTCGTATGAATGAATAATGCATTCATTACTGGTATTATTTTTTTTTTTTCAAAAATGTAATGCTGGTAATTTTTTTTTTATTGGTAATTTTTTTTTCTTTTCATGTATAGCTGATATTTTCAATATAAAAATGTATTTTTATATTTTCATAGTGCTTTGACACCAGTTTCAGTGGTAACTATTTGCCCATAGCTGGGACCCTAACGAGTGCTACCACCGCAGGTCAGGGTGGACCTTGGAACAACAGCATTTAAGAGGTGGCTATACGCTCCTCAAAACATTCCGATCAGGAGGGTCTTGCTGACATATGTAGTTTATGGTCATACCCAAGACGAAAAGAAGTAGTAGAGAGCCATAATCTACAACATATTGAAAAGATATTGCATAAAAATAACTGTTTTGCTTTTAGGTTCCCACTGTTTCTTTGGTCATTTTCGCGTGATGAGAGACACTTCCAATGAGAGAGGATGATGTCATATTTTTCTTAAATCTTACTCTTCAAAATAATAGCGCATCTTATGCATCTGTGCGGCTTGTATTCAGAAAAATTACGGTAATATTGTGACTTCATGAAACATACAGGGTGTCCATAAAGTTGGTGTGCACTTTAAAAAATGTATAACTTTATTTGTATTTGCGATAGAAATAATTTGTAAAAAGGATTAGAAAGAAGTAAATCTATATTTTTTAAGGTTTTATTGAAATTTTATTTAACTTTCCACATGTCCTCCATCATTAGCAATACAAAGGGTAATACGATTTTGCAGTTCACGGAAAACATTTGCCAACTGATTTACAGTAATGCCTGAAATCACATTAGTTATTTTAGCTATACTTAAAGCTAGGTACATTAAACTTTATAACATTTTTTACAGATTATTTCTATCGCAAATACAAATAAAGTTATACATTTTTTAAGTGCATATATATATATATATATATATATATATATATATATATATATATATATATATATATATATACCCAAGTCTAGGATTGGTGTATACGGAATAAATTCCAATAACCAACAATTACTATTCTGAAAAGAGCGCTCAATACAGAGTAGAGCAGATATAATTGTTTATTTAAAAATTATAACATAAATATGTTATAAAATCACTACAAAAATAGCCATTTTGTTTCAACACCGGTGTGTTATCAAGTGATGATGTTGAATATATATATATATATATATATATATATATATATATATATATATATATATATATATATATATATATATTTTAAAGTGCACACGAACTTTATGGACACCCTGTATTTAAGCAACCTAAATACTATTATTTAAAAAAAAAATAGGATTATTTTCCCCCCCTCCCCCCCTAAAAAAAACAGGTAAATAATATTGAAGAACTAATTATGTAATCATCGACAAAAAGAATCACAATTAACAATCTGTGGTTCCATTCCGGGCTTTCTTTGAGGCATAGAGCTCACGAATGAAATACATTATTGTCCATGAAACCTGTTCCAGCTTTCCCGACTAGCGATTGACAAAGAAAGGAAAATTGTGATGAACCGTTAAAAAACGATTTTCACCATGAATTTTCAATACGAATGAGATCGAAACTGTCTGTACTCAATGTCACTGAGTTTTTGGATTTTTCAGATTAAAAGTTTTAACATTCTTTCTGGTATGTTTTCTTTTATATAAGCTTTGTGTTGAAACAGGTTGTCTCCGTTTGCTGTCTTCATTTGCTGTCTCCGTTTTCTGTCTTCGTTTGCTGTCACCGTTTGCTGTCTTCGTTTTCTGTCTTCGTTTGCTGTCTCCGTTTGCTGTTTTCGTTTGCTGTCTTCGTTTTCTGTCTTCGTTTGCTGTCTCCGTTTGCTGTCTCCGTTTGCTGTCTTCGTTTTCTGTCTACGTTTGCTGTCTCCGTTTGCTGTCTTCGTTTGCTGTCTCCGTTTGCTGCCTTCGTTTTCTGTCTTCGTTTGCTGTCTCCGTTTGCTGTCTTCGTTTGCTGTCTCCGTTTTCTGTCTTCGTTTGCTGTCTCCGTTTGCCATCTTCGTTTGCTGTCTTCGTTTGCTGCCTTCGTTTTCTGTCTTCGTTTGCTGTCTCCGTTTGCTGTCTTCGTTTGCTGTCTCTGTTTTCTGTCTTCGTTTTCTGTCTTCGTTTGATGTCTTCGTTTGCTTCGTTTGTTTTCGCCGCTTGGTGTTGACCTCAGTGTCCACTTTTATATTCATATACACTACAGGTAAATTTAAAAAAAAAACTTAAAATGAAATATTTTGGAATTTTGGTTTCAAGTAAAAGATGAGATTTCAGTAACTACAGTGTATTTGCTTTTATTTTGCTAGAAATGGAAGCACATATAACTATATTAAAAATGGGTACCGACCTTAATCTCGAATCATAAAATCCCGAATGTCGAAACCCATAAATATAAAATCGCGAAATTTGAAATCCGAATTCATAAAATTCTGAAAGATCAGAATCCCGAAAATAGTCTTTAGGGGAAATTTAAAAATAAATTGAAATACCTTGATTTCTAAACTTTTACAAAATAGTATTTAAATAGTGTTTATACATTTGAAACATTCAAAATTGATTTAAAAAATATTAAACCAGAATACGGCATTATCGATGGAAAGAATTATTAGGCAATGTTCATGTCAATGTTTATTGCAGAATTTCAAAAAGAGCAGAAGTACATACAAAATGAATGTGAACGCGTTTTCTGAGGAAACTCTTCTCTAAAAAGAAAAAAAATGTATTTTATCGTGATGAAAGGCTTAAAAATATAGTTAATGATCCTGAAAACCGACCAGATCTTATAAACAATCTTAGGGCTAATCTCATAATCTTTCATTATAAATAATTCATATATCCTGGTTTTCTGGTTTCAAATGAATCAGCTACAACAACAGCAGCATAGACAGCCAGTCGGCGACTTCAAAAGAATCATCTCTAACAACTGCATGGCCGGCCAGTCGGCGACTTCATCGAATCATCTCCAACAATATCATGGAAGGTCAGTGGATCTTTTTTCAACGTTATCTTTTTTTTTTGCGGCCAATTATTTTAAAAGTCTTTTCTAAACTATAGATCTTTATGTGAGCCAACTATCCAAAGATTTTAGCTCAACTAAAGACTATTTTTAATTATTCTTTACTCTTTTGTATTCATGTACATATGTTTGTAAATACAAATGATTTATTTAACAGGCATGAGACCATTTATTTTCATTATTGTTTGGAATACGGACGTTCGGATTTTTAAGTCATTTACTGCAAAGACGCTATAAGAAAAAAATCCTTTCTGAATTCTATACATATGTTTGAAAATACAAATTATTTATTTAACACTAATAGGCATGAGACTATGTTTTCTTTCTTTTTATGTTAATATTGTTTGAAATTCGGACGTTCGGCATTTTAATGTAAAAACACTTTTTTTTAATATAAAAAATTCCCTACAAGATTACAACCCCCCACCACGGCAAAAGTTATGGAATCGACACATTTTGTGCATGTTCTCCCAGAGGTTTTAATATATCGCTAATTAAAAACAAAAACACTAGACCTAACACAAACCAAATGATGTGTAAGAGTTGATCATTTTGATCAAACAAATTAAATGTAATTATTTTAAATAATGGGCTAATTCTTCCCAAATCAAAGACAGGAAAATATCAAATCACTCACTGTTGAGGAAATAAATATGGCGTCAGCGAATAAAAAAATTAACAGTAATTTCAATACGGACTTTTCCCGGTCAGTACATAGATGGGGTGGGTACGCACTTAGATGGGGTACTGTAAGTGATCTTTTACAATCCGAAATCTGTTTCAGCTTTAAATAACCCCAAAAGAGTTGATAAGCCCCAAAAATAGTACAAAGGAAAAGGAAAAAAAAAGAAAATTAAATCAACCAATAAGTTCGGAGTTCTTAAATGACGAACTGAATTCTTTGAATCGGAACCTTCACTAATGGATAACAATATACTCCATGGAATTGGTTCCAACTTTCTCGAAATTTAGTGATTGACATATCAGATTTTTAGGATGAAGATTTACCATGAACCGTTTTTAAAAAAAGAAAACACCAAAAATGTTCAATCTAATTCACATCTGGACAACTGGCTATATCAAGAGATATGCCTTGTTCTGTCATCCATTGCTTTCCCTATTTAAAGCCACGTCCTTCCTGGTTGTGAACGATCATAGCTCTCCACAACTTCCTTTCTTTTGCTGCTCTAAGTAACATCGTACGTTTTACCATCCTTCTTTCTCCATTCTTCTGCCATCCATTGCCATCTAATTTCGTGTATCGGCAGCTCAGATCTTTACAGCACAGAACTGCCTTGTCACTTCCACGAAGTCCAATCAATCTCATTCCCTTCGTATTCCTTTGGTAGAAAGGGCGTTCCATTCCGAAAACGTCCTTTCAAGAGCCGCTACGTCGTACAGACTCCCGCGGGAATGCTTTCCCGAAAACTACAATCTCAACCTCTTCAAATGTAGGGTTAATCTATATCTGTCCGCCATATTTAAGTACTCTTCCTACTTGCTGCCCTTACATTCATCCGACGCACCTAATAACTCTACTTTGAGTGGCTCTTGGGCTTTAAAATTGTTATGGTGTAGTAAGAAATATTTTCATACCTAGTAAAAAAATATATTATAAACAGGGGCCAACTATAGCAAAAAAAAAAAATTATGAGGACTGTAGATTTAATATCAAATGTTACCCTGATGTTGTGAAGTTTGTTTTACTACTAACTTATTAGGTAGGAGGTGTCTACTCTGGCTCGCGCGCCTGAGAAACAATACAAAGTTTATAGTTACTACTATTCGTCTTCTATGTACTGTGTCCCTTTAGGACATGATCGATCACAGCTCTCCACATCTTTATATCCCGTGTAGCTCTTAGCAGATATTTCTCATTTTGTTAAGGAATCTCCATCCCTCTCGCCCTCAATATGCCTCGTGAGGGTCAAGTTTTCCAAGCCCTTCTTCCGGATTATGTGTCCAAAGAATTTCAGCTCTCGCTTACTTATTCTGAGTAAAGGTTTTCCTGTTGACATTTTCTATTTAAGGCTTCTTCGTTGCCTACTCGCTCCGTCTATGGAATTCTCAGTATCCTTCTGTAGAAACACATTTCTGCTACCTCTAGTTTTCTCCCCATCCGTGGGGAGGTTGTCCAGTACTCACCGATATATGAGGATGGATATCACATAGCAGTCCAGCACTATGTTTCTAACGAAAATTTTCCGTTTTTTCAGCAGCTTGCATAGTCTCGAAATTATTCTTTCAGTGTAATTAGATTACTGCCTTTAGTAGCTAAAGACAATGCACCAGTGCTTTTTCCCCCACAGAAAGGTTGGTTGGATAAAATATATATATATATATATTTTGTTGGTAATATTTTTTTCAAAAATGTATTGCTGGTAAGAATTTCTACCAAAAAAGTATAGCTGGTATTAAAACCTATTTTTATACTTTCATAGCGTTTTGACCCCATTTGTGGGTTAACGATTTGGATAGAGTTGGGACCCCTACAGGTGCTACCGCCCCGAGTCAAGGTGGACCTGGGAACACCAGCAATTAACAGATGGTTCCACACTCATCAAATTCAGGACATTAGCGATCATGGCTCTCCACAATTTCCTCTCCTTTGTAGCTCTTAGCAAATTTTGTCTTTTTGTTATCTCTCTTACAATCTGTTCGGCCAACCATTCACACTATCTCGATCTTCTTCTATGTACTGTGTCTCTTCAGGACATTGGTGATCATGGCTCTCCACAACTTCCACTCTTTTGTAACTCATAGTAAATTTTGCCATTTTGTTATCTCTCTTAAACCATGTTCGGCCAATCATTCACACTATCTCGATCTTCTTCTATGTGCTGTATTTCTTCATGACATTGGTGATCATGGCTCTCCACAACTTCCAATCTTTTGTAACTCAGTAAATTTTGCCATTTTGTTATCTCTCTTAAATCCTGTTCGGCCAATCATTTACACTATCTGGATCTTCTTCTATGTGCTGTGTCTCTTCAGGACATTGGTGATCATGGCTCTCCACAACTTCCAGTCTTCTGTAACTCATAGTAAATTTTGCCATTTTGTTTTCTCTCTTAAACCCTGTTCTGCCAACCATTCACACAATCTCAGTCTTCTTTCAGGACATTGATGATCACGGCTCTCTGCAATTTCTTGTCCTTTGTAGCGCTTACTAAATGCTCTCTTTTTGTTATTTCTCCTAAACTTTGGTCCGCCATCCATTTACTCAAGGTAGCTAGGTACGTTTCGCGTTGGTTTCCTTTGTGACTCTTTCCTACAATCTGTCCTGTGGGCATCAGATTTCCCAAGCCTTCTTTTCTCATTATGTTCCCTGATAATTTCAACTGTCTCTTTCTGATGTTAAACATAAGTTCCCTTTATTGTCTCCCTCTAAAACTTCCATGTTGCTCACATGTTCGGTCCATGGTATTCTCGGCATCCTAGACCTTTCGACAATGTTTGTCCCTACTAAAGAACACATTGGACATATTGCACTCTATAATCTCCAGGAAGGTTTCAATGCAAGGGCAGCAGCAAAATTCAACCGATGCGCTTATGATGTTGATGCATTTAGTGAAAAAAGTTGCAGGAAGTGGTTTTCCCGTTTCAAAACTAGGAATTTTAATCTTGAGGAAGAACCGAGGGAGGGTCGTCAAAAAGGACTCGATTCAGATGAATTGGAAGCTGCCGTTACAGCAATTTCTACCAGTTCTGCTAGGGAACTCAATAAGAAAGTTAATGTTAATCATACGACACTCCTACCCGATCTGAAAATGGTTAAATAGGTTTCAGTGATTGGGAAATGGGTCCCGCACGACCTATCTCTAGAGAATCACCAACAATCACAATGTGTCGACTTCATTGCTTACACAACTTCAAGTTCCCTTTTTTGGACAGGTTTGTTACTGGTGATGAGAAATGCATCCTTTGCCATAATGTTAAGCGCCGTCTTGGATTAGCCGATTAGTCGGGAAAACAGACCTGTTCAGCAATCAAGAGGAGAACTTCATCCAAAGATAATATTGCGTGTATGTTGGGATGTTCAGGCGATCGTCTATTATAAACTGTTAGGAAATAATCCAACAATGACCGCTGATTTATACTGCCAACAATTTTTTTAGCTTGAAAGCAACTTTTGCACAGAAAAAGACCATTGCTATTTAACAGAAAGATTAATCATCTATCACGATAATGTCCGTCTTCACACGGCATGAATGGCTAAAGATCCCCGAGAGGAACTTGATTGCGAAAAATTACATCATCCTACATTTTCTCCCGGTCTTTCTCCTTCTGATTATATCTCGTTTAAGAATTTACCGAACCATTTGGATGACTTACGGTCGACATCCAGAAAAGAATTTGGACATGAGTTGGTCTCGTATTTTGCATCAGAAGCTAAATACACTACAGTTCGAAAATTTGAGGAAACCATTGGTACTTTTTTAAATTGACCCAAAATGAGTTTTGTACTTTAAATAAAGATCTCCATAGAGAATTGTCCAACAGAACGATAACCTAGATTAAAGAATTGGTTCGGGAATTTTGGCGAAGTAGCAATTATGAGTTCAATCTCTGGGTCAAGCATTGCGTACGTGAACAATCTAAACCCGTCGAGTAGATAAAGGCTTCAGTTCAGAATGAATTGTAGGTTACTCGCATTTATATACATCTGATGAAGGCCAGATGGTGCAACGGCCGAAACGTTGTGACAACAACAAAAACGTGGACAATAGTGTAAATTATACCTGATTAAATTGCACAAATCTTTCGTTCAAGCCTGATACATTTAAAATTGTATGGAAGATGGAATATATTTTCCGTGGCTCAACAGAACCGTCACGTCCTCTTGGTAGACTATAGGATATAAGTATCATGCACGTAATTTAACCCGACAGGCGTCCTGAACACTTTGAGCCCTGACCCCCGCTTTACCTGTGGTAGAGAAAAATGACGTAATACCCAGCCACCGGGTAAAAACCTGTAACTATTTTTATATCTACCGTGAAACATTACATACCAATTATTTGCGAATTTTGACTCAGGAGCTCAGGCAGAAGGGTTAGAATTGTTCAGTAACGCAGGGCTCAAAGGGTTAATCATTTAGAGTGGTATCCATGGAAATGACGTAATGCCCAGCCACCGGTTGAACGTTGGTAGAGAAAAATGACTTAATGCCCAGCCAAAGGTCGAACGGTGGGTAAACACTTGTAACTATTTTTATATCTACTGTGAAACATTACATACCAATTATTTGCTAATTTTGACTCAGTAGATCAAGCAGAAGGGTTAAAATTGTTTAGGAACGGGTTAACGGGGTCTAATTTAGCATTAGATCTTTTAAAAATGACGATGTATAAAGTGGAGGTAATCGGAAACGCCATCGTTACTCCTTTTTCTTGATAAATAATCTTCCTTTCTTAAAATGGTCATCCTAGAATGAAAATCATTTCCAAGTTTATTACTAGAACAAAACGTCTTAAGCCTTTCATTTCTTCCTTGCAAATGGTATAAATATTTTTTTTTCTACGAAAGCTGAAATAGACACATCCGTCCTTCAGCGACAACTTGGCGTCTAATGCATCCAAAAGAGGCTATTTATTTATTTATTGGCAATGCATCATCGTGTGCAGGCATGAGTGAAACTGATACACAAGAAGCGGGAATGGAAGCGAGAAAAGGAGTAAGAACAAGGGTTCTCTAATATTATTGGCTAATATGATTTTCACATGGCAGATAGATGGCTTCGGACAAGACTTGTTGGCGCCATCTGGGTAAGATTAAAATAAATGCAAATGGTATGCTTGAGATGAACAGTCACTGTGGCAATATGAAGTGGTAAGCATATGGGGATGATGGTTGGCGGGAAATGTTGACTTAATCGCCTGAAAAAGTGATGTGAATACTGATGATAATATTTTCATTAAAAGAAAGGAACGAAATGGATATAATGAAGAAGAAGAAAAATGAGGACAAGGAATGCTTAGAAAGCGAGAATGAGAAAGTGAAGAAGATAAAAAAGAAAAAAAAAACCAAAATGAAGGAAAAATAAAAAAATAAAAATAAAAATTGAAAGGTAAACAAAAATAAAAAAAGACCGAAAAAAAGAAAATGGCTAAATTTTTTTAAAAATAAAGAAAAACTGAAAATAATGTAAGAAGTGAAAAATAATAATATCAGAAATGAAAAAGTAATTAAAGAAAAATAAAAAATTAAAGAATGAAGAAAAAATTCTAAATAAATGAAAGAAAAACGAACAAAACACGAAAGAAAAAACAAAAGAAATTAGAAATAGAAAAAAAATATGATGAAAATCAGAATGGAAAAGAAACAAAAATAGCAAATATACAGAAAAAGTTACGAATGAAGAATAAAGAGTAATTACGAAAATGAAAGAAAGAGAGAATTGGAAAACTGAAAGAAATATTAAGAAAATCATAAGTGGTAAGGAAAAAATAAAAAAAGGATAAGATAAAAAAATAAAGGAAAAGTTAAAAAAATAAAGGAAAAGATAAATACAACTAAAAATGAATTAAAATAAAAGAAGAAAACAGAAATAAGCAAATGAAAAAGAATAGAAAAGAAAAAAGCGAAGGAAACCAGAAAAATACAACGAAATTAAAAAAAATCTAGTACAATTCGAAATAGAAAAATAAAAAAATAAAAGCGAATAACGGAAATAAAAGGCAAAGAAAACAGAAAAACACAAAAAGATAAACAAAAAAAGAAAAATGTGACGAAAATAAAAAAATTATTTAGAACAGAAATAGAGAAAAGAAACAAACGAAAACTGAAAAAAAAAGAAAACAGAAAAAAAACGAAGATAGCTAGAAAAAAATGGGACGAAACGAAACGAAAAAATGTGAAGGAACAAAAAAAGGGTAAATAAATTTAAAAAATACGCTGAGAAATATAGAAAAGAAAAAGAAATTTAAAAAATAACCGGAAAATTTTAACAAAATATAAATAACGGAAAAAGTTATACAAAAAAAATTAGAAAAATATCTAGTATTATAAATATAAAAAAATTTAAAGCAATATTTTAAATATGCCAAGAAAAAAGAAATTAATGAATGAACGAAAAATGAAAATTAACCAAAGCCGAAAAGAAATTCCTAAAAAAACAGGATACGAGGGTCGTCCCAAATGTTCCAAGCCCCACCCAGAAAGAAGAAACCCTCAGCTGAACATTTTTGTTGTGGCAACACATTCCAGCTTCTTATAAAACTAAAAAAACTGATTCAGATTTCGGTCTTAATTACTGTGAAGGTGAGGCCCATACAAAGGTGAGACGTGCCCTGCAAATGTAAAAATGGAGAAAACAAACCCGAACAGTCATAAAGTATCTGCAAAAGAAACGTATGACACCCAAGGAAATCCATGACGACATGGTACAGGCACTTACTGAGAAACTCCCTTCGTAAGCAACTATGAAGAAGTGGGCTTCAGAATTTAAGTGGAGCAGGGACCGCACAGAAGATGACCATTGCTCAGGTCGTCCAAAATCCTCAAACCCTGATGTAGAAGTGGATGCTATTCACACTATGTTTTTGGATGACAGACATTAGTTCTGGTTCGGTCCATACTGTTAAAACTGAGAACTTGCGGATGAACAAACTGCCTGCAAGATGTGTCCCAAGAATGCTTACACCAGAGCAAATGCTGAAAAGGGTTGACATTTCCAGGACACTTCTGACTCGCTTCCAGGATGACTCTGAGAATTTTCACCACAGATTAGTAACTCAATGTGAAACCTGGATTCACCACTTCTAACATGAATCAAAGATTGCAATATTAAACATTGATGAGTGTACGAATAATTTCTTCGTTGACTATATATATAATTGCTTCGTTGACTTTATATATATATATATATATATATATATATATATATATATATATATATATATATATATATATATATATATATATATATATATATATATATAAACTTCTGGGGAGGGGCGGCAAAAACACTAGCCACGCCACTGCCAGCAGGTAGCTAAGTCCATCGGTATTAGTTCTGGTTCGGTCCATACTGTTTTAATGGAGATCTTGGGAATGAGCAAGCTGTCTGTAAGATGGGTCCCAAGAATTCTGACACCAGAGCAGAATCTGAAATGGGTTGACATTTCCAGGACACTTCTGACTCGCTTCCAGACTGACCCTGAGAATTTCCACCGCAGATTAGTAACTCAAGAGAAACCTCGGATTCAAAGCAAACATTGAAAATATTCTCGTTCTCAACCCCGAAGAAGTTCAAATAGGCAGCGTATTTTTAGCAAGGTGATGGATTCTGTTATTTTTTTAATCTTAACTGCCTGGAAAAGAGAAAAAAAGCTATTAGTGGATAGTACTGTGTATCAGGAGTAAGAAACTGAAGGAATCAATAAAGGCGAAAGGTAAAGGGAAACTGAGAGAGGGTGTTCTCTTGCTCCAGGATAATGCCCGTTCACACTGCTCAGGTTACAGTACTGAAGTAGTCGACAGTGGCTTTGAATTGCTACCCCACCCTCCTTACTCACGTGACTTAACTCCATCTGATTCCTTCCAGTTTTAGAAACTCAAATCCCAACTGCCTGGTCGCCATTTTGGAAACAATGACCATATGTGCTGTAGAGTTTTTTTGAGGACCGGGACACCACCTTCTACCGTGGTGGGATTGCAAAATTTAAGTATCGTTGGACAAAATCCATTGACATCAAGTGGGGGAGGGGTATATAGAAAAATAGTGAAAAACCTCTTATTTCTGCCCTTCTTCGGGGTTGAGAACCAGAATATTTTCAATGTTTGCTTTGAATCCGAGGTTTTATCTTGAGTTACTAATCTGCGGTGGAAATTCTCAGGGTCACCTTCTGGGTGTGGCTTAGAACTTTTTGAAAGACCCTCGGGCACACTGAAGAACAAGCAACGTTTATTGTATCACATTTGAAACGTCATTTTTTCTTATTGTCATACAGTGCAATCAGCGGTCAATTTCCATCCAAGGACATTATCTTCATTTCCAATTTCTGATCGATTCACTTCCAATTATCCTGCAAGCTTTAGAGTTATTTGTACGGCATATTTCTGAAACTATCCACCAATTCATCAGTTTTCCGCTTTTAATAAATTCGTGCTTTTCTTGTCATAGATCTCAAAATACGCTCGTTGATCTGAACACGTTGTTGCATAGGTTGCAAGTGAAATTAGTTTGAATATGACAGTGATTGATTGTGCTGTTGTGTTAATGTCTCATTAAGCGACTTCTCAGCAACGTTACGTTATTGATACAACTTGTAGCGTGGCAAATTCTCCGGAAAACGATAAAAGAAATACTGCGATTGACTATATCCCCATTCATTTGAATTGTGATAGTCTTAAAAGGTAGTAAATTACAAACCTTGCAACTGTGATTAAAATACAAAAAAATGCATATAAAATGTATATAAAATATATAAAAATGCATATAAATATATATATATAAATGCATATTAACATATAAAAATGTATATAATATAAATAAATGCATATAAATATGCATATGAAATATATAAAATGTATATAAAATATATATTTATCAATACATATAAAATATATAAAAATGCACATAAATATATATATAAAATGCATATAAAAATGCATATAAAATATATAAATATATATATATATATAAATGCATATAATATGCATATAAGAATGCATATAAAATATATAAAAATGTATATAAACATATATATGCATATAAAATGCATATAATATATATATAAATGCATATAAAAATGCATATAAAAATGCATATAAAATATATAAAAATGCATATAAATATATATATATAAATGCATATAAATATATACATATATATAAATGCATATAAAAATGCATATAAAATATATAAAATGCATATGATTATATATATGCATTTAAAATGCATATAATATATGCATATAAAATGCATATAAAACATTTTAAAATGCATATAAATATATATATATCCATATAAAATGCATATAATAAATATATATATAAATGTATATAAAATGCATATAAAATATATAAAAATGCATGTAAATATATATATATATGCATATAAAAATGCATATATATATATATATGCATATAAAAATGCATATAAAATGCATATTTTAGCCATTCTTTGATTTGTTTATGTTTTAACGGGCATATTTTTAACAGGTTACACTTTGCATGCTGTCTCTAAGAATAAAACAAATGTTTCTTAACTTTTTTCAGCGTTTGATTTCCTCCACGATTTTAAAAACTTTTCCCGCTCTACTTTGACATTTCCAAATACTTTTTGCACCTTTGTCTTGCAGCTGTTCGAGCTGTCAATATTTTGTCGCGCAACCATTCGAGATGTCAAAATCTTACAGTAAACCTTCGAGAGTTTGAAATAATTTTTTGTCCTTATTCGAATTGCAAAAATTTTCTCTCGGTCATTCGAACTTTTCTCGTAGCCATTGGATATTTGAATTCTTCTCATAGCTCTTCGAGATTGCAAGATTTTTCTCTCGGTCATTCGACCTTTTTCTCGTAGTCCTTGGATATTTCAATTTTTCTCATAGCCCTTCGAGATTTCAAAATTTTTCTCTCAGTCATTCGACTTTTCTCGTAGCCCTTGATATTTCAATTTTTTTCATAGCCCTTCGAGATTTCAAGATTTTTTCTCGTAATTCTTTGTGATTTCAAGATTTTTCTTGCAGTCCTTTCAGATTTTCCTCGTATCCTTTCGAGATTTCGAATTTTTTTCTTATTCACCGCCGCAATTTAGCAGTATTTCTTCCATACATTTGAAATTTGAAAATTTTTCTTTCATCCTTTACGTTAAACGTTTTTCTTACACTCTTTGTTATTAAGCGTAAAAATATGAACTTTAAGTAAAACTTTAACAGGGCAGGTTCTAACGTAAAAATTAATATTAATGAGTATATTGGGATACTTAATAAGAGAACTATAATTCGGAAGACGTTTTCTCATTGGCCACTGAAAGATAAAAGGTTGTTTAGTATCCACATTCCCGACTCTCCAAAACTACCTTACTTGCTATGAGGGTCTGTATAGAAGCGACATATCAGATTGCAATAGACGTCTCTCTGTCTCAGTCTGTAAGGAGTGCAAGCGTGTCCTCAATGAAGCAAAGTCACTATTTGTTGAAAGAATGAGACAACGTATTGCATCTTGCAAATTAGGTTCCAAAGATTATTGGTGTCTCTGCAAGAGCGTACTGAACAACAGCAAATTTGCAATAGCTTCTTTATTCATTCAATTTGAGGTCCTGTCTTCCTCAGCTGATAAGGCTGAATGCTTTGCGCGGAAATTCTCATCCAATACGACGCTCGACTCATCCGGTGTACCTACACCCGATTTCCCCCCTAGAACCGAGTCTTTATTGAGCGAGTTGCACATAACCCCATCGATGGTATTGGGTATCATCTCTAAATTAGACTGTCATAAAGCTAACGGTGAAGGCGGGATACCAGCCATTGTCCTGAAGAAATCTTGTAGGATGGCAGTGGAATGATTGTTAATCACACCATTTCCACTGTCTCTTCTTGAAGGTGAATATGACGTTTTCCAGGGGGTCTGGGTTTTTTTTGCTTATCGGTGTCTAGCACTGCGCCATTTGTGTTGCCGTCGACAGAGAAGATACCAAGGGTGATTCTGTAGGATTACATTTCTATGGCTTCGATCCTTCGCTGGAATTCTGCTGTTAATGTCCAAGATTCACAGAAGTACAGAAAAACCGAAAAAAACAGTGCATCCGACAGATTTTCTTTTCTGTTTTGTAACAGCTGCCACTGTGTGTTCTGCTATTAAAATTATTTCTATTCTGCAGCCACCTTCGCTGATAATTAAGCCAATATATTTGAATTAGCTCATTACTTTGAGTTCTTGACAGCCAACTGTCATCTCGCTTGAAAAGTTCTTTTATATTGTTCGCCACAAAAAAGACTAAATATCAAATTCTTCTCTCAAGTTGAAGGAAGCGCTTTTCTCACCGGCGGCTATAAAACTTCCCTGTTTTATTGTTATTCGTTGAGAAGAGAAAATTTCAAGAATCACTAACATTTTCAGATTTTCTTCACACAATTAAACCCGTTCGACTTCGTGATGATAAAAGAGTACTTGAATGTAATGACCTCCGCAAAGAAACGTAGACTATTAAATCTCCAGGTGAATTAAATAAGATGGGAGTTGAAACGGATTATAGATTATTTCACATCAAGTAAATATACCTCGTGAAAAGAGAGCAGGACTTTATTATTTACAAGACGAAAAGATCGTATTAGTGTTATTATGTGAGAATAAAAAACGCAACCGTGGTTGTAGACAGAAAACATAATGGCGTCCATCATACAGTCTGGGTTTTACAAGAATATAAAATAACGAGTCTACTTTGTCTACAGTGAGAAAACCATCACAAATTTTAAGGAAGAACGATGATATTATTCTATAATAATTTTCATCTTCATGTTGCAAATTCGACGCAGCATACGAATTAAGGACCTGGGATAAGAATCTGGGAGCAGCGAGACATTTCCATTCTTCTATTCTTCCAACCATAACGTCTCCTTGCATTTTTTGGCCTTATATCAAAATTTACCAAAGACAATCCATCACTATGAGAATTTCACGCCCACTGGCGTTCAAAGCGCCGCCCATTTCGGGTTGTCAGAATTTCGATCAGTACGGTAGGCTTTACTATTTTAGGACTGTTATGAATTTTATCTTTCAACAAAATTCAACCGTATGGCAACGAATGCAGTTGATGTACACGAAGAAAAAAAGAGATTTTCTACTCGGCCAGGAACCAATAGCAACACAGACAACGTATAGAAAACAAATACGAAATGTAATATAATTATTTTAATACATAAAAACGTGGAATGAGAAAAGGGAACAATAAAGAATAAGAGAAAGGGAAAAAGTGTAAGGATTATTATAAGAGAAATATTCAACGGCCATTTATCTGTTATATAACGTTATCAATGATTTTGCTGATCAATGATTGATTTAATTCAACTTAATTATTTTTAATATAAATAAACAGGGCCATGTCACAATGACCCCTCAGGCATTCTCCAACTGAATGCGTTTAATTGTAAACAATAAAATAATTAATAGAAAAAATAAATTTGAATCGAAGAAGACAAAGTTTGAATAAATATGAATAAATTAGTCATTCAAAATTCAAATTAATTCAAATAGAATTTCATTAATTTTAAATATTTTATAAGACTTACATATATAAATTAAATCACTAATTTCAAAATAAATATTTAAATAAATGTAAATTTTCCTCGAATAAAATTTCGATAAAAATGAAATAAACCAATGAAAAATATACGGAAAAGAAAGATGTCCCCAAATCCCGAGAGCAATAAACGTTTTTTCTAATGATTCCTTATAAAAAGGTGACTTTTTATCGTAGAATTGTATAATCGTTTTTGATTGCTTTTAAAACAAATTGACCGCCTTTTGACTAACATTAAATGCAGTCATGTTTAGAGAGATTCAGAAAGGTTATCATTATGTATGACGTGTCAAAAGTCATGATAGCTGCCTCGTATCGTGTAGGAGATTTTCTAGCCAAGCGAAATGACATCGATTCCACAAGCGGACAGAAAATCTCTGAAGGGATGGTAAACCATAACGTCTTGGGAACTATCAGCTGAAGTAATAAATCACTCACTTCTCACTTTCATTTTCTTTTCTTTAATTTTCTTTTTGTAATATTTCCCCCTTTCTTTCTTTCTTTTTTTCTTTTGGAGTCAGATTTTTATCTCTCTCTCATTTTTCAGTCATTTTTTCCAATCATTTTCTTTATTTATTTATTTCTTTATTCATTATTACCGGATAAGATTATAAATCATTATTTTTTCCTTTCTTTCTTTCTTTCTTTCTTTCTATTCAATTCCTATTTTTCTCTCTATATATATCAAACATTTTTAATCGTTTTTTCCGATCACTTTCTTTCTTTCTTTCTTTCTTTTCATATTTTTCTCTCTATATATATCAAACATTTTTAATCAATTTTTCCGATCACATCTCTTTCTTTCTTTCTTTCTTTCTTTCTTTCTTTCTTTCTTTCTTTCTTTCTTTCTTTCTTTCTTTAGTTTCTCTCTCTCTCTAGATATCTATATACAGCAACCATTTTCGTCATTTTCCCGATCCCTTTCTTTCTTCTTTCTTTCTTTCTTTCTTTCTATCTTTCTTTCTTTCTTTCTTTCTTTCTTTCTTTCTTTCTTTCTTTCTTTCTTTCTTTCTTTCTTTCTTTCTATCTTTCTTTCTTTCTTTCTTTCTTTCTTTAGTTTCTCTCTCTCTCTAGATATCTATATACAGCAACCATTTTCGTCATTTTCCCGATCCCTTTCTTTCTTTCTTTCTTTCTTTCTTTCTTTCTTTCTTTCTTTCTTTCTTTCTTTCTTTCTTTCAGTTCACATGTATCAATTTCTCTATTTCTTCACAAATATTTACTTTCATATCCTTATTTTCATCACTCTACTTTACTGCTTCTCAGAGTTTTTTTTTAAAAAAAAAACCTCTTCAGATCCCAGCTTAATTCTCTCTCATTTTAAACTGTCATCTCGTAACTTTCTCACTATTAGACGTGTCTGAAACTCCTCATTTTTTGATCTCTTAATACCTGGCATAATTTCCGAAAAGATTTTTAAGTACAATTTACTGAGAATTTAAAGTGATTTTATTCTATCCTAAGTTCATTTAAGAAAGTCGATTTCTACTGCGGCCTAGAAGAACGGTGTCCAATCCTTTCAGAATGTCTCTAAACATGTATTAGAGATTTGTACTTTTAACTCACACAAATGATTATTTTGTAAAGCTAACGACATCGACCATTTGGCAGGAGATGAACGTTAATTAAAGATAAAAGCTTCACATTTAATCCGTTAAAGAGAATCTTCTGAAAGCACAGACGACGGAATGTGTGACTAATGCCTCTTAATGTCACCGTTTTTCTCTAAGAGTTTCCTGCAGAAACAACAACAACAGCGACAATGAATCTCGGAATCTACGAGACATCGTCACGTTGATAACGCCAAATGTCTAAAACTTTTTTTTTCTCAACTTCTTTTTACAGTGCTGGGTATGAGGACAAACTTCATCCTGCAGCAAGGCCTCTGTTTAGGAGATTGGGGGTTTTGAGTAGCGTATAACGACCTCTTAATTGCCGTTGTTACCAAGTTCACCATGACTCAGCGTAGTAGAACCTGTTAGGGTCCCAACTATGGGCAAATAGTGAATCCCCAAACAAAACAAAATACTATGAAAGTATAAAAATACATTTTACAGTAAAATTTCCAACATTACCTATTTATGTAAAACAATTACAACAATAAATTTTAAAGCAAAATAACCAGCAACAGAATGTTATAGTAGAATTACCACCAATACATTTTATTGCAAAATGAAAAGCAATACATTTTATCTGTAGTTGAAGGCATACAATTAGGTTCAAAATGAAGCCATCAAAGAAAGAAAGAGAGAAAGAAAGAAAGAAAGTGATTGGGAAAATGACTAAAATGGTGGATATACATACATACATACATACATATATATATATATATATATATATATATATATATATATATATATATATATATATATATATATATATATATATATATATGTATGCAGGTGTGCAGAAAAATAGGTTAGGTAGATAATCCGGTGTTCCTTAGTCTTTTGCTTTTATTTTCAAAAAGACAGTGCTCCATACAGAAGTAGAGCTTATTTTATAATAATATTTTTAGTTTTTAAAAATATGATTCCTTCGCTACGTAAGAGTTCTCATGTTTCAAAAGCGAGAGCCGAGACCCCTAACATAATTTTTGAAGTTATGTAGAGTTAAGGTGCCTGGACTCGCTTCCTTGTCAAACGAGAATTTGGGAATAAGCTATCTTTTGGTTAGCACGTGTTTATAAGTGCGGTCTCATTGGAACATTAGTTGCTATGGAAACGGCTAGTGTCGGCCATTATGGTTAGGTGGTTTAAAGAGCTAAGAATTAATTTTTATCTACAGACCAGAACTCTTATGTAGCGAAGGAATCATATTTTTAAAAACTAAAAATATTATAATATATATATATATATATATATATATATATATATATAGAGAGAGAGAGAGAGAGAGAGAGAGAGAGAGAGACAGAAATTGACTGGAGTAGAAAGAAAGAAAGAATGAAAGAAAGAAAGTGATCGGGGAAAATGACTAAAATGGTTGATATATATATATACATACATACATACATACATGCATACATACATACATGCATATATACATACATACATATATATATAGAGAGAGAGTGTGTGTGTGTGTGTGTGAGAGAGAGAGAAACTGACTGGAGTAGAAAGAAAGAAAGAAAGAAAGAAAGAAGAAAGAAAGAAAGAAAGAAAGTGATCGGGAAAATGACTAAAATGGTTGATACATACATACATACATACATATATATATATATATATATATATATATATATATATGGAGAGAGAGAGAAAGAGAGAGAAACTGACTGGAGTAGAAAGAAAGAAAGAAAGACAGAAAGAAAGAAAGAAAGAAAAGAGTGATTTAGAATTTTAGTCGATGAGGATAAATAAATAAAGAAAACACTGTAAAAATAAAACGAGGAAGAAAGAAAATATTGAAGTTGAAGCCATAAAATCGTGTTCAAAATATTTGATTTCGGCATTGAATGACCCATAGAGGTGTTGTTATGCCACTAAACAAAATCAACAACCAAACCAATCAAAATATTTGATTTCGGCATTAAATGACCCATAGAGGTGTTTATATGCCACTAAACAAAATCAACAACCAAACCAATCAAAATATTTGATTTCGACATTAAATACCCCATAGATGTGTTGATATATCGTAAAACAAGATCAACAAATCAAACCATTCAAAATATTTAAATTTTGGCATTAAATGACCCATAGAGGTGTTGTAGAGTGGAAAATAATTCGTTACCTAGAAGGACGCGGAGACGCTTTTAGATTCTATCGAGACTGGAAAGAGAAGATTGGACAATTGTGTTTAAAATATTTAGATTTCGGCATTAAATGACCCATAGATGTGTTGATATGACACTAAACAAACTCAACCAACTAAACCTATCAAAATATTTGATTTCGACATTAAATAACCGAGGTGTTGATATGCCACTAAACAAAATCAATCAACTTTCTTTTTCTTTTTTTTTCTTTACTCCAAGGCGCCCTTGGAGAATAACTTTGTCGTGCACTTAAAATTTTAATTAGGAACCAATTAGTCATAAAATTTGAAAATATGAAAATAATAAAAAAAAATCTCTTGAAATAAGAATTCATTATTAAGGCATTTCATTGAATATTTAAATATCGCTGTGTGAAATTTAGACATGACGTGCTTTGGTAATTTTTTGACTGTTAGTCTTTATATCTGATAAACATACTCTCATTTCCTCATCAAAGCATTTAATATTTGATCTATTTTTGCATTTAATGTCGTTAAGTGCAGAAAATCCTGATGTGGAATTATGATGTGGAAAATTGCAATAAGATATTCAATGCTTTACTAACTCTTGGAGGATATTCTTCTTGAACGAAAATCCAAAATTGATTCCTTAAAGATTAAGGAATATAGCGTCCAGTTTAAAACATTAAATGACAAAAATTTGACTTGAACATTAAAACCATATGCTCAAAGTGTCTCTAGCTTTTTAGAAATATTTTTCTTTAAATATAAGAATAATTCATAAATTACCCTTCTGTTAAATTGGGAGGCACCTGGCTACCTTAGAGGGTGCATTAGTGCACCCGTGTGCTCCGGTTGAGAAATGCTACGCTGGAGTGGAATGTGATGTAAAAAGCAGCAAACAGATAAGTGGATTTACAAAGACAATGGAACTGAATTAGGACATCAGAGACTGAGAATGGCAAACGAGTAGTATCATTATCAGTTTTCGTGATCTGCGTGTCTGGGGTATGAGGATAAACTACATCCGACAGCAAGGCCTCTGATGGGGAGGTTTTGGGGTACGTGGAACCACCTCCTAATTTCTCTTCTTTCCAGGTCCACCCTGACCTGGGGTGGTAGTACCTGTTATAGTCTCAGCTATGGGCAAATAGTGACCCCCTAAACTGGGGTCAAAACATTATGAAAGTCGGCATTAAATATTTCAATATGGTTGATATACCGTAAAACATATATTTTGCAACATTTTTTAGATTATAAAATTATATTTAAAAAAAAGACCTCACAGGTCATTTTCTTAAATTATGTTTTAACACATAAAAACTCCGTAGAACAATAAATAAATCTGTCAACACCTTCCAGCACTTGTGAAGTGATTGACAGGTAATGAAAAGCACGTAAATAACAGCTACTGTTTGTTTTAAAAATCCATTTTCTTTGTGAGTTTCAACTTAAAGTGAATAATATTTGTTTCAAATCAAATTAATTATACTTTAAATCGGTTAATATTCCTCACATAAAATTTCAGGAAAGTATATTTTATTTTTGGAAGATGTTTAAAACCGAGAATTAACTTTTGTTTACAAATGTGTCAAAATGTGACCGATTTTGAACCATTTTTGGAAAGCAACCAAAAGGTTGAGCTTCCAATCAATATAATTTCTATTTGAAATACACCAGAGTATTTTTCTTGTTGGAAATAGTAAATTTAATCATTTAGCTTTCAATTAAAAAAGACTTCAAGAATGATTTTCATTTTTAAAAAATAATTTTAAACTTTAAGTATCGAAACTGACTGTAGGTACCTAGTTAAAAGTACAGTGCCTATTGTTTTGGGGGTCAAACTAATTTTTAATCTTACTTATATAAAGACGCCTTCCCGACCACCTAGTAAAATCTTTACTCACCCTAAGGTATTCCATTGATAATTATAATTTTGGATATAAATGAGATTTAGGGAAAAACTCTGTGCAAAAAAAGTGACTCACTTATTTCCTGCAACTAGTAATCAATAGAAACATAACCGAACAGCTTTAAATAAAGAATAATAGAGGTATAATTTATTTATAATAGGTAATATAGTTCGAAATATTTAATAATCTATGGGTCCTCTTTTATTTTGAATAACCTTTTCAACCCTTTTTGGCACTGACTTGATTAGGTTCTGGCAAATCTCATACCAAGCATTGAATTCAATTCGGATATGAAATTCACAATCAAATCATCTTTGTTGCTCAACTGCTTTCTCGAGAGCCTGTATTTTATAATGCTCCATAAGTTTTCTATGGGGTTGAGGTCAGGGGATTGGGGCGGCCATGTCATAACACTCACCTGCTTCTCATCAAAGTATTCCTTCATCGATTTTGATTTGTGACAGGAAGCATTATCCTGCATAAAAATGAGCTTGGTGGTGTCGATTTGCACCCTTTCAGCAGAAGGGAGCAGACAAGACTCTAAAATTCTCTTGTACTGCTCGCTCCTGAGGGTCTTTTCAATAGGTTTTAAGAAACCAGTTCCATGAAAAGAAAAGCATCCCCAGAACATTATACTGAACGAATGCTTGACAGTACTTACTGCTAAATTCAAAGAGCTTTCAAAGCTTCTTCTTCGGATTTTAGATCGCTTATCCTTTGAATTTAGCTCAACTTTCGTTTCATCGGAGAAGAGATTTAGTAAAAAAAAATCAGGTGAGTCACTTTTATCGAACAGCATTGTAAAATAAAAAATCAGGCGAGTCACTTTTATCGAACAGCACTATATGTTTGGGGGTTGTGTAAAGACAGATGTCAGTTTTAAAGATTCGTGATGCTATATTTTTCTCTATTTTTTTTTTATAAAATGAAAAGTCTTAATTAACAAAATAAAACTAATTCCAATAAAGCAAAAAAACAGAGCCAAAAAAAAAAAATCAAGAAAAAACACCAAATTCATGATAAAAGTTTTGCAAAGATTCCTGGTGAAATATCTGCTATTTGAATGGAACCGTCTCAAATGTCCTTAAGTCTGGAGAATAGAGAAGAACGACAAAAATGGCGGCCTTCAAGATCATAAACCCGGAAACTGAACAAACAGCATAAAAGCAATTCCCTGTTTTTATAACTGTAAATTGCCACTGGACAGATAATAGTGAAATGTTCAAATGGTCAGTTTCCGGTCGAAATATTTATTTTCCCATCTTCTTTAATCTGAATTGTTTACCGAATACCAATGGACGTCCTCTTAAGGGTTATCCATTATGAAAGACGCGGCCATTGAGAAATATAAAGAGTTGGTTGGTTACAAAGAGAGATGATTCAAGGACAACGACTTCATTGAGACGCCATGTTTTGCGAGCACGCTAGATGAAACAATAGATTCTGGTTAATTCGATCGCCGGTCAATCAGGATATGAGTCTATTTTTTTCAAAAAATGGTATCAGGTCATTCAAGGTAGTAAAGCCACTAATACACAAGGATTTACAAGGTGTGGAAGAATTAGGAACAGAAACATTAATAATGAGCAGGAAACAGAAAGAGTAATCAGTAGGAAAATAGATAGAGATAGACATTGCATTTTAATTTTTGCAAATTAAAGTTGGCTGGTAAGCATGAAGCCGGAAGGGAGTTCCACGAGCGATAGGTGCAAGATAAGAAACTTAGCATAGAATTTACGGCTACATCTAGCCAGCTCGACTGTAAATTGATGAGATCTCGACGCTGTTGAGCTTAAATTCGAAAAGTCTAGCTACCACAGTGAAGAGCTAATCCGAACAATTACCATAAATTCATAGAAAAGGCACAGAGAGGCAATCTTACGGCGGTGGATAAGCGACTGAAGCCGCCAGACCAGGACAAATAATATTGCTGATTCTTCTTTGGGTCTTATGAAGATTGCCCAAGATTGCCCAAATAGCTGAGACACAGAATCATATGTGGCAACAATATTCTAAGTATGGTCGAATGGTAGACTTATAGATATGTAAGATAGATTCTAGAGAGAAACCAGCTTTTTGAACCAAATTTCGAAAAAGAAACACACACACTGCGCGCACACCTCATTCTGATAAGGCGTTTAATGATAACATATATGTCATCCAGCGAGGATATTACTTACCTATGAAATAAAAAAAAATGTATACCTCCTATGTTAAATTCAAAGCATATGGTCATATCAATCAGTCAGTTATGTGCCATGCGTGATACACGCTTAGGCGCTCATGTATCTTTCGATAAATGACTGTCGAAGCAGATTTCTTCCCGCAGTATGTTGCCATTTCTTTCTGCGGTAGACCAGTTGCCATCCAAGGCTATAGAACCCTGTCTGCTATTTATCCATAGCTGGGGGAGAAGAAGAGGATTCATACCTTTCCCAAGGGTATTAGCACGTAAGTGAATGTAATGGATTCGACTGGAATTCGAACTCGGTTCAATCCGAGCCGCTATCCATTATTCCACTGTACCTCCAATTATTTATTAAATAAAGGGTTCAGTTCCGAACGTGAGGAAGGCCAGAGAGCATAACGGCAGAAATGTTATGAAAACAACAAAGATGATGATAATTGTCCGAATATCAGTCAGTCAGTTATGTACCATACGTGATACACGCTAGGCGATCATGTATCTTTCGATACATGACTGACGAGGCAGATAGGTTCCCATTTCTTCCTGCAGTAGACCAGTTACCATCCAGGGCTATAGAAGCCGGTCTGTCCTGCTATGTACCCATAGCTGGGAGAAGAAGATATAATCATATTATTCCCTTATCAACTTACGTGCTAATTCGAAGGGTATTAGCACGTAAGTGAATGTAATGGATTCGACTGAAATTCGAACTCGGCTCTCCGATTCCTCAATCCGAGCTTTTTTTAACCAAATTTCGAAAAAGAAACAAATCTTTGACCCACCTCCGATTCCTATCCATTACTCCACCGTTCCTCCCTGGTTACATCAATAGAGTATGAAAAAAGAAACAGCATAGAACTTATTGTTACATCTAACCAACTCACTTGTAAGTTGATGAGATGTCGACGCCAGACTAGTACTGCGCTTAAATTCATAGAGTCTAGGTACCTTAGCTAAGTGATCATCCGCACAATAGCCATGAAAATATTTATTAAAAAGGCACAGAGAGACAAGCTTACGGTGGTGGGTAAGTGACTGAAGCCGAGCAGCCAGATCAGGACCAATAATATTGCTGATTCTTCTATGTATCTTATCAAGGATCTCAAGGTAAAAAGCAGGGGCACTGGACCATATGTGTCAGCAATATTCTAATCATGGATGAATGGTAGACTGATATGTAAAATAGATTCTGGAGAGGAGACAGCTTTTTGAAGCAAATTTTGAAAAAGAAACAGTTATATCTTTAATCCACTACTCGATTATCTGAGCCTTTTAAATGAGACTTTCTGAACGAAGAGACGTGAATGATTAGTCATCTGTTGACGAACCGCTCAGCTTCAGTCAGGTAATATTTGCGGTGAGCACATTTTTAGAGCATAGATACAACTATTTTTGATACAGTTGTTCACCGAATACAAGCGGTCCTGGGTATGACGATGAACTACATCTAACAGCAAGGCCTCTGATCAGGAGGTTTTGAGGAGCGTGGAACCACCTCTTAATTGCTGGTGTTCCCAGGTCCACACTGACCCGAGATGGTAGTACCTGTTAGGTTCCCAGCTATGGGCAAATAGTTGACACCCAAACTGGGTCAAAATGTAAAAACAGGTTTTAATACCAGCAATACATTTTTTTGTGAAAGATTATTATTAGCAATACATTTTTGAAGAAAAATTATTACCAGCAAAACATTTTTTGAAAAAAAAAATATTAGAAGCAATACATTTTTTGAAAAAAAAAATTATGAGGAATACGTTTTCGGAAAGGATATTACCAGCAGTGAAAATCTTGACGGTATTAAATAAACCCATTGCGGTTGATATGCCGTAAGATAAACCAAAACAAACCAAATACAAGGGACATGAGCCACTCAATATAGAGTGTTATTAATGAGGTTGCTGCAAGGGCGCGCAAAGAGAGAGTCAGAGGTGGAGATTATGAAAATGTAGAATAGAGATCGATTGATTCTAAACTCGGAGGGGTTAAGATTGTAGAGATCGGGGGAGTATCCGTTCGAGAGTCTGTTCCGCAATGAAACTGACTCAATGTATGTTGGCCTAGCGGATCCTAGCTGTGAAGGTCTGAACTGACTGAATTGAAGAATGTAGTTCACCAGAACATTTGCCGTGTAAATAGCGATTGAGTAGCGACGTGACACCAACATTTTGCCTGTGAGGAAAGGGGTTGCCGGGTGGAAAACAATTCATCTACAAGGCCGCGGAAACACTTTTGAACTCTGTGAGGATTGTGGTAGCAATACTCCATTTTTGCTCTTACCTGTCTCTTGTAAAGACAGCGCGTGGCAGGAGGAAACGATTACTTTCTAGAATGGTAACAAGGCGGCGAGCACGTTTCAAGCATCTTCAATAATCGATCGCATAGATGAGTTCCACTTGAGGTCCGGTGTGAGCCGGGAGCCTCAATGAGAGTACAACGATTCATCATGACTAGAGAAAACCCGGGGACTGCTTTGTGATAATGAAACGTAAGTAGCTTTAGTGAATACAACATTCCAGATATCTAAAACTATCATTTGAATAACCAAGAAGCAATGATGTTAATTTATGCGAGGAGGGTAATGTAGGTAGTCCGTCATCTCTTGTAGATGAGTAGACGAGCAGGTAGTTATTACAGTGAAGATCTAATCTATGAGACCGACATAGCACAGCTTGCCCCCTTTCATTTTCTCCACTTCTAGTCATTAGTTAATACAGGGGTTGGCAACCTTTTGGAGAGACCGGACCAGAAAGCTAGGCAGTGTCTCGGGCGCGGGTCATTATATCAAATGTACTATAATAAATTGTCTTCATCTCAGACAGCTCCGTCCAGAGTGATTCCTTTGTCAGGAGGTTTAAAGAAAAGACAATGAAGTTAATCTTATATTATTTAAACAAGGTTCCTTATTTCACTGCAGGAATAAATGGATAACACCGAACACAATCAATAAAAATGCAAATTTCTTACTACAGACTAAAAATTAATATTCACAAATTATTTAATGGGAAAATTGTTTTTGTTTATAGTTAAATAACTTCTACACAACAGGTGAAATATTTGTTGATGTCAGGAGACAAATATCATTCAGGTGGTCATCACCCAAACTTCTTCTTAAACGACTTTTAGTAGATTTTATGTAGTTTCAAATAATAATACGATGATTTTCGTATTATTTAATATGCTTTTATATTTTCCGCTTGGCAAAACATATTTCTTGTAGAAGTCAGCAGTGTATTCGGAATTAAATTTTGATTTTAAAAAATCGTTTGCATTGTAAGTCAATTAACACCAACTGATATTTTTGCTATTCTATGAATTAATCATATCCATCGCATCAACAAAGAAGCTGCAGTTTTCAAGAAACAGCTTCATATAACTGAAACCCTACCAACAAAAAAACGAAGTGAATCCCATCTACGCCAAACGAGTAAAACCGAAAGCAAAACATGTTGGACAAATGAAGTTACAAAAAAAAGGACAAGGGAGGACAAGGCGTTGCATGACAAATACCTAAAAAAACAAAGAAGCAAATGTGGACTAATAGAAAACTCCACCGTGCCTCCAATTATTTGTTAAATAAAGGGTTCAGTTCCGAACGTGAGGAAGGCCAGAGAGCATAATGGAGGCCAATAAAATGAACGTTATCAACAACTTAGCTATACCCAGAGTAACATACAGCTTCAACATTATTAAATGGAAGATGAAAAAAGTTTATCCAAATGAGAATGCACCAACCAAAATCAGATGTTTATAGGCTGTACATACCAAGAGCTTCAGAAGGCCGCGGTCTAATCCAACTTGAACTAACTCTAAAACATACAACAATCAAATTGGAAGTATACCTAACAAAAACGTATCTGTGGCTGAGGAGCAACGGTTTGAAAGCTGAGAAAGAAGGCCTAATTGCAGCTTAGGACACAAAGCCTCGCAACCTGATCCTATCACTATCAAATAATCAAGGATGGAACTAACCCGAAATGCAGAAACTGCAGAAATGATGGTGAATCTGTTAACCATATTATCTCAGGATGTCCATAACTAGCAATAAAATGAATATACACACAGACAAAACAAGGTACCAGCATGAAAGATATGCAAGAAGCACAAAATCGAAACCACTGAGAGATGGTATGAGCACCAGCCATATAGATTACCCAAAATAACGATGTAACTATCCTCTGGGACATGCCAATTCAAACTGACAGGGAAATAAAAGCCAACAGACCTGATATTATAATAAATATAGCAGAACAGGGAATGGCAGGGATAATAAGTGGACGAACATTAATTAGAACTACAAAAGATAGGAAGTTATGGAGAGCCATGATCAACATACTTAATGAGCGTCTGTAAATGGCTGTCTGAATAGGCGCTGGGAGGGACAGTAACGAGATGAACATTGGTTAGAACTACAAAGGAAGTAGTGGAGAGCCATGATCAGCCTACGTAAGGAACTTCTGCAAATGGATGACAAAACAGTGACTGACAGACATAGGTGAGCGACATTGCTTAGAGTAACAAAGGATAGGAAGTTGTGGAGAGCCATGATCAGCCTACCTAACGAACTTCTGCAAATGGATGACAAAACAGTGACTGACAGACATAGTAAGGTGACCGACATTGCTTAGAGTAACAAAGGTTAGGAAGTTGTGGAGAGCCATGATCAGCCCACCTAACGAACTTCTGAAAATGGATGACAAAACAGTGACTGACAGACATAGTAAGGTGACCGACATTGCTTAGAGTAACAAAGGGTAGGAAGTTGTGGAGAGCCATGATCAGCCTACCTAACGAACTTCTGCAAATGGATGACAAAACAGTGACTGACAGTCATAGTAAGGTGACCGACATTGCTTAGAGTAACAAAGGATAGGAAGTTGTGGAGAGCGATGATCAGCCTACCTAACGAACTTCTGCAAATGGAGGACAAAACAGTGACTGACAGACATAGTAAGGTGACTGACATTGCTTAGAATAACAAAAGATAGGAAGTTATGGAGAGCCATGATCCGACATATCCTGAAGGATCACAGCCCCTAAAAGATGTCTGCTTCACATGTGATACGTTTTGATGGATCAGAAGAGACCAATAATAACCTTTAAAATATGTGAAATCTAATTACCACTGAAAAAGTCAAGACATATTCGGACTTCATGGAAATATTAAGTGTTTTGCTGAAAGGCAAATTGTAGTTTGATTGTTTCAATAATTATGGTGTTTTTCTAAGCAAGGCCAAATGTGTCAGTAATTAAGACTATCTAGGTTAATAGATAAAACAGTGTTGACCTGTATACTTACCAAGGAACCACGCCTGAATTTCCACTAGTCAATGATTACACCAATTTGAGTCCCAATTCTCGTTCACTTTGGTGTGAATCGAAAACTGGGAAAGTACCTCTGCATGTTCACAAGGTTTCTTTTTGCAGATTATGTGATAAAGTATTTTTGTGTTATTGAAAAAGTCTGTGTTTTATTGTTGTGTTGCTTGGTGATATGCGATGTAATTGAGTTATTATCAGATAAATAATGGCGTGATAATACAGAAGTTATGTCACCAACTACGTCTTATTAAAATTATGCTTTTTAGATAGACATTCTCCATGTGGACAAGCGAATTCAGACAACGAGGATTTGTTGATGTTTTGATTTTTTTCTTATACCATTGGTAATGAACATGTTGCATATTTTTCGGGGTAATAAGGAATTTAATTTGTTTTTTCCTCAGGTGATATATTTCTGTGTATTATACTTCCTATATTTCTGTGTATTATACTTCCTATATTTCTGTGTACTATGCTTCCTATATTTCTGTGTATTATGCTTCCTATATTTCTGTGCATTATACTTCCTATATTTCTGTGTATTATACTTCCTATAGTTCTGTGTATTATGCTTCCTATATTTCTGTGTATTATGCTTACTATATTTCTGTGTATTATACTTTCTATATTTCGCTGTATTATGCTTCCTATATTTCGCTGTATTATGCTTCCTATATTTCTGTGTATTATACTTCCTATATTTCTGTGTATTATACTTCCTATATTTCTGTGTATTATGCTTCCTATATTTCTGTGTATTATGCTTCCTATATTTCTGTGTATTATACTTCCTATATTTCTGTGTATTATGCTTCCTATATTTCTGTGTATTATGCTTCCTATATTTCTGTGCATTATACTTCCTATATTTCTGTGTATTATGCTTACTATATCTGTGTATTATACTTCCTATATTTCTGTGCATTATACTTCCTATATTTCTGTGTATTATGCTTCCTATATTTCTGTGTATTATGCTTCCTATATTTCTGTGTATTATGCTTCCTATATTTCTGTGCATTATGCTTCCTATATTTCTGTGTATTATGCTTCCTATATTTCTGTGCATTATGCTTCCTATATTTCTGTGTATTATGCTTACTATATCTGTGTATTATGCTTCCTATATTTCTGTGCATTATGCTTCCTATATTTCTGTGCATTATGCTTCCTATATTTCTGTGTATTATATTTCCTATTTTTCTATGTATTACGCTTCCTATATTTCTGTGTATTATACTTCCTATATTTCTGTGTATTATGCTTCCTATATTTCTGTGTATTATACTTCCTATATTTCTGTGTATTGTACTTCCTATATTTCGCTGTATTATACTTCCTATATTTCTGTGTATTATGCTTCCTATATTTCTGTGTATTATACTTCCTATATTTCTGTGTATTATACTTCCTATATTTCTATGTATTATGCTTCCTATATTTCTGTGTATTATGCTTCCTAAATTTCTGTGTATTATACTTCCTATATTTCTGTGTATTATACTTCCTATAGTTCTGTGTATTATACTTCCTATAGTTCTGTATATTATGCTTCCTATATTTTTTCGTTTCGTTTATGATTTCTGTGCAGTTGGTTTCGACGGAAAAGTTTATTGGTGTTTTTGTCATATTCATGATTGTTCATTTTTATTTTTCTAGTTTTAGTATATCCACTACGTGGTTAAAGAAATTATTGTTAATTAGTGTACAGTGATATGGCCGTAAGCTGGATGTTTACATGTCTAGGACAGATGTGTAGGTAAATATAAACACTAGGAGATAGAATGGGTGCTGAAAGGTTTACGGCCCAATCCATTTTCCCAGAGTTTGAATAAACAAACACCACATTTTATTATGTTAGAATTTTTTAGATGAGGAATTATCATTATTACATTTCTTTTCTTTCAGGTTTATATCCTAATCTTTGTTGTTTATTCCCTGAATTTTTCAGCCGTTGCATACTCCGGCCTTCTTTAGGTGTTTGTCATTTCCCCAGTTTATGATGTCAGAAATATTCTTAGTTTTCTACTTCTTTTTCACAAACTCTAATAGATAGATAGATAGATAGATAGATAGATAGATAGATATGAACAGAATGAGATAGATAGATAGATAGATAGATTATAACATGGCCGGCCCGGCTCGATCCTGTGTTGTTCCCATGCTGGTCAGTAGTGCCGCCGGTCAACTGATGGTTATTTGCTTTCCACTTCGTCCCTTCACATGCTTCTGTCCCCCGATGTGTTCCTTGATCGCAGAATAGTGTGACGATCGAATTTCGTCCGTATTTGAGCTCTGGATCGAGCAGCGACGGAACCGTGCTACAAAAGAAAAAAAAAAACGCTTCCGCTGGCGACAATAAGAATAACATAACAAAATAACGAAGCAGGTCGCCGGGTTAATTTCCAATTGGTTCATATTGTTTTTGATACAACAAAATTAACCCTCCCCGTTAAACTCTCTATCGTGACACTTTGTTTTTTTTTCTTCTAGAACTTGGAACGGGTTCAAACAACAAAGAAAGAGATCGGTAGGGAATTCTGTCGGTACCAGGCCACGTAAAGTTCAGCGGCTCCTTCGTCCGCTGCTGTCTCGCCTCGTCTCGTCTGCGTCTCTCGCCGTCTTCCGCTCCAGCCGCTGGGTCGCTTAAGCGCTGTTTATATGTATTTCACTGACTCTCACCGCACCTCAGGACCCATCAATATTCATATTAATTATTGTTTCCAATCTTAGAGAAACGCCATAGACTTTCGACCAAAGCAGTTAGTTATTCAAAACAATACATTCTTCGACAGTAAAATGTGTCTATCATTCCTTTCTATATCGTGACGACAATCGACCCGCGATCGGTTAATTATTGAATAAAATATTTTTTCCGATAACAAATTTATGTGCATAAATTATTTCTATGTCCTAGACGTCA
The DNA here is from genome assembly GCA_964036315.1 of Acanthosepion esculentum. Lineage (NCBI taxonomy): Eukaryota > Metazoa > Mollusca > Cephalopoda > Sepiida > Sepiidae > Acanthosepion > Acanthosepion esculentum. Next base: position 89,080,868 of record OZ038493.1, read on the forward strand.
AATAATTGCGTTTGTTGTCAACTTCTCAATATCACCTATATAATTTTTTCCACTTAACATTTTTTCAAAACCATATTTCAGTTTGTTTACATTATTGGCTTTGATAGTTATAACAATTTTATTTGCTTTTCGGCTGACAATTACATTTTACATTTCATATGTCAGACTGTTTACATTATACATTCCTATTCCGTTCTGCGTTTCTGTTTATCAGAAAGAAAAAAAAATCTCCCTTTCTTTTTCGCTTCATATTTCAGTTCATGTTTTCTTCTTTTCACCTCCCAATTTGGGGTTTTCACATGAACCTTTTTCATCCTAATTTTAAACTACCAGTGTCACAATAGTGTCACAGATATGAAAAGACTGAGATAGATAGATAGATAGATAGATAGATAGATATGAACAGACTGTGATAGATAGATAGATAGATAGATATGAACAGACTCCAATAGATAGATAGATAGATAGATAGATAGATAGATAGATAGATAGATATGAACAGATTGTGATAGATAGATAGATAGATAGATAGATAGATAGATATGAACAAGGATTGTTATGAATAAACTGCGATAGCTAGATATTAATAAACTGATATGTATTTTTTCGTCTAATAAACCCAACTAAAACTGAACTGGGTAAAATAAGCCAAGAAATATTAAAAAAATATACGACTCATTAAGGATTGCTACACTGGCCAATCAATGGAAAGAATCATTACTTGGTTCCACAAAATCACAAATAAAAACAAATATCTGTTTATAAAATAAGTCATTAAAAACTTTTATCCATCTATATCGGAATATGATCTGTTGGAGTCTTTGTACTTCGCCAAAGACTTTGTAAAGATAACACCTCATCAAACTGAAATAATCTTACATTGCCGCAAATCAGTTTTATTACATATTAAAGTATTCTCGGTTTAAAAAAAGTAAAACAAAAGACGGCTTCTGTGTACCACAAGCTTCGTTTGATGGGGCTGAGGTTTCGGAGTTAACAGACCTATATATATCTTATATGAAATTAACAAAATTGTTCATATAAACAACTACGGTCTGTGTAGGGATGACGGCCTAATGATAGCGCCAGACAGCAGAAGAACAAATGATAATATAAGAAAAACACTTTTGAAACTCTTCAAAAGCCTCAGCTTTGAAAAAGAAGTCAAATAAAAAAAAGTTATCAACTATCTGGACGTAGAATTAAGTCTACAAGCTGAAAGTATCCTCCCATACATGAAACACAACGCAAAATTAAAATCCGTGAATATTAGATCTAACCACTCTGCGCACATATTAAAGGATATTTCTAAAGGAATAGAGTCTAGGTTATCCAGAAACTCTTCTAGTAAAATATTTTTTGAGGAAAAAAGAAAGCATATGAAAATAACTTAAATGTAGAGGGTCATAAAACACAACTAGAATTCAAACCTCAAATTAAACAACATATGAAGAACAAATCAAGGAAAAGAAAAATAACATTAGTTTTAATCCCTCCTTTTAACTTAGATGTATAATGTAAAATAGAGAAATTATTTTTCAAGTTATTTATTAAACACTTTCCCAAAAATTCACAATTACATAAGATATTCAATAAAAACACAATTAAATTAAGCTACAGCTGTACTAGTAATTTAGAAACAATAATAACATTTCAAAACTAATTAACACAATTTAAAATTATTAATTTATCAAATGGCGAAATAAGAATAGCTGTCCATTAGATGGAGCTTGTAAATAAAGCAGAAGTAACAGATATTAATGGCCAGAATAAAACATACATAGGCTGTACAGAAGGTACTTTTAAACGTTTTAAATATTATTGGTAGTATATTGGAAAAATAGGTACCCTGGTTTATCAGAAGAAACAAGCAAAAAGATTCGAAAGTTTTTACTGATATGAGATGCCTTTTTAGTATGAAAAGGGGACAGTCTACTCCTGTCGATTGAATAGTTATTTATGTTCAAATTAGCATGAAAAGGGGACAGTCTACTCCTGTCGATTGAATAGTTATTTATGTTCAAATTAGCATGAAAAGGGGACAGTCTACTCCTGTCGATTGAATAGTTATTTATGTTCAAATTAGCATGATAAGGGGACAGTCTACTCCTGTCGATTGAATAGTTATTTATGTTCAAATTTCCGAAGTTACAAAAAAAAGAGACAACTGAAGAAGGCTGTAAAGCATAACCGAAACGCTGTGAGTATACTACGATTAGTATATTAGTTCAAAGGCGACGGCTTGTAATAAAATTATTTTGGAAAGGTTATTCAGGTCGAGCACTTTTCTGCACCCTATTGTGGACAGATTAACGTGATGGAAACGTGGAAACTGACATGAAAAAACATTTTAGAGGCCTATCTATAGAATTTAAACTAATTCCAGAACACCAATCCATTCCAGAACAGCAAGAACAGTTACAGGAAGAGCAAAACACACCAAGGTTAAGGGAAAATAATCCGTCATATCCAATGAATTAATCGTCAATTACAACGAGTTGGACATTTTCTTAGATCGAATAACATCAGGTGCGTATAGTAATAGAACACATCATAACTTGAACAAGCCGGACAAGAAGGAATCTGTGAGGGTCAAGGTACGCCAAATACAAAAGCTACATTACCTGAAAGATCATGGTATGAAATACAATATCTTTGAGCAGTAGTTGTCAAAATAAGTAGACAACAATTAGGTATTTCTAAGGAACCATTACTGAAAAAATGTCTGGAATTGACAACCGCCATCAGACAAGTCTCGTTCTTAGATGTCACAAACCCAATTAAGTTAGGCAGCTTTAAGTATCCCTTAAGAGGAGACTGACGAGTTGAGATGGAATCTAGGACAGGCACTGGAGACAGCCAAGCCTCTCCAAAAACTAACCAGTTTTCAGCATCCTTCAGAACAATACGGTTATTATCCAACTGTCATGTCAAACACTTCACAGAAGAAAAAATTATCAGGATCAGTGTGTATTCCATCCCCAGCTGTTGTGGTAAATAATATAAGTGGGGGGCGACTAACGCCTCCTTAAAAGTAAGACCGGAGAGACATCAAATGGCTTTACTTTGGCAAGAGATATTGAAATCATGGATTATCTTGTATAGAGGGCAAAAAGGTGATGATCAACGCTTGTGGAATGTAATCAAGATAACAGACAGCGAACAACAGTGAAGGATTAGAAAATTGAAAGAATAAGCGTACATAAGAATAAGCGTATAACTTCCTCAGTAGACCAAGCATAGAAATGAGCACCAACATGGAGATTCTGATTAAGAAAGAAAGGACACTCAAAGTTTTCACCATCTTAGACATCAGGTTTACGGCTCCATAATTACACTACTGTCTTGTCCAAGAGACACATGACCGAATGGATTAAAATTAAAATATATGTCGTCATAACAATTGGGAGACCAATCATTTCCTCGAGTCTTGCGGGAAAATTATGTACCCTGGTTTATCAGAAGAAACAGGCAAAAAGATTCGAGAGTTTTTACTGATATGAGATGCCTTTTTTAGCATGAAAAATGATAAGCGGACAGTCTACTCCTGTCGTTTGAATATTATGTTCAAATTTCCGAGGTTACAAAAAAATGGGTTAAGTGAAGAAGGCTGGAAAGCATAACCGAAACGTTGTGAGTATAACAACTACGATTAGTATATTAGTACAAACGCAACGGCTTGTAATAAAAATATTTTGGAAGGGTTCATCAGGTCGAGCACTTTTCTGCACCCTATCGTGGACAGATTAAAAACATAGAAATATATATACATGGAGTCCCGAAATAAACTACATCCAACAGCAAGGCCTCTGATCAGGGTGTTTTGAGAAGTGTGAAACCACCTCTTAATTGCTGGTGTTCCCAGAGCCACCCTGACCCGGTGTGGTAACAACTGTTAGGGTCCCAGCTAAAGGCAAATAGTTAACACCCAGACTGGAGTCAAAACACTATGAAAGTGTAAAAATAGGTTTTAATACGAACAATTCATTTTTTGAAAAGAAAATTGCCAGCAATACATATTTGAATAAAAAGTATGAACAGCAATAAAAAATCTTGTCGGCATTAAATAACCCATTGAGGTTGATATGCCGTAAAACAAACGAAACCAAATCAAACCTGACCTTCGTTAATTAATGTTTTATTTAATATAACGGGCA
>OZ038493.1:89087524-89330024 GCA_964036315.1 Acanthosepion esculentum
ATCAGATTCTCATAAGAAAAATGAGAAATAATTTTATTTTATTTTATTTAATTCTTATCAGTTTTCCGCTGCTATTTATTTATCTTCAGTACCTTGATAAGATCCAAAGAAAAATCTGCATTATCATTGGTCCTGATCTGGCAGCTCAGCTCCAGTCACTTTCCCAGCGCCATAAGGTTGTCTCTCTATGTCTTTTCCTATAACTACTTTCATGGTAATAGTTTGGATAAGCTATTCGCTATGATACTTAATGTTGAAACTTGACTAATGCATGGAATAATAATGCAAACACAAAATGTAGTTAGAATAAAATGTATTGAAACAAGAAAGTGTACACAATATTTACATATAGTCTTTTGTATATTTCTGGGAAGACCGTTCCTGGAGAATGTGTTGACTAAGTCGCAGTCGGGCAGAGTCTCTAGTTGGATCTCTTGATTCGCCTCTCTGTCTTCCGGTACCAACCATATTTATATCGTCGGTACTCCGCTATGCAAATTAGGTGGATCCTACCACAACACTTAAGGATTGTGTTTTTTTTATTACTAACATTATTTTTAGTTTCTTGTAAATAGTTATGTTTCATATCGTAAATACTCATTGGGGTTAGTTTTAAAATGTTTTTTTTTATTACCCCCACCCAGACAATGAATTGTACATATGGGGACTATTTAGGATTTTCATAGAGACAATGTGGCATTAGGGTAGATGTAGTAAGAAAGGTAAGTAACAATGCGTTGTTTTGGTGTAAGGAATATTGTCTGTATGTTTGGGTCAGCGTTTGTGAGTAGTTTGGTTTAAAGTTAAGACAGAAGAAGACCGTTCTTTTCCCTAATCCCCATTTTTGTCCTTCTGACACATTTTCTGTTTTTTTAATACGGAAATAAATATCGTTCTTCTCTATGGTATACCTAGACGTTATGCTTTTAAGCGCAGTACTAGATTGGCAGAAAGGTCTCATTAATTTACAGTTAAGCAGGTTAGATATAACCGTAAATTCTCGCACTTCTCGCTTGTGGAACTCCCTTTAGGCTCCATGATTTCCAGATAAGTTTAATCTGCAAAAAAATTAAATGCAATGTCAGTCGATATCTACTTCCCACCTGATTACTCTCTTCTACTCATCATTAATGTTTCTGTTCCCAATTCCTCCATACTCTGTAACACCTTGTGTCGTAGTGGCTTTACTGCCTTGCTTGTGTGATTACAATTAAAAAGAAAGGTTTGTTAAAAAAATTTAATATTTATTATTCAGTCCAAAGTAGATTATGAAGTTTCTACTGTTCACAAAAATAAATAAATAACTATTCCACTGTTCAGGTAAATTACAAATTAATGATCTCAATTTTCTACATGCAACATGTGAAAGCACGTGCGATATCCTTCCCTTATCAGCCGCCAACCAGGGGAGGTAACACAGTTTTTGTGGCTCAGACAGTACTGCCACCCCTGGCGCCACCAGCAGTTTTGCCACCGGACAGTGTATTGTTTTACATTGTAGACGCGTCAGTCTCTTTATGCAACTGCAAGTCAGATTTTCCAACGTTGTGTTCAATAAAAGCGTTTGCTTTTGATCGTTAAACAAATCACAACGCGCTCATAGTAACCGTTATCAATGATAATCAAAAGATGTTATCAGATAAACAAATGTGTTTCGTAGCATTGTGTTGTGAGCATGGTTTTTTATTAAATATGGTTTTAATTAAATTTGTTTATTTATTTTTTATCATATTAACGTCAGACAGCGATAATGAGTTGGCCAAAAAGTTTGTCCGTTCTGGGTATGACGATAAACTGCATCCGCGTCCATGGTAAGACGATAAACTACGCCCAACAGCAAGGCCTCTGATCAGGAGTTTTTGAGGAGCGTAGAACCTCCTCTTAATTGCTGGTGTTCCCAGGTCCACTCTGACCCGGGGTGGTAGCACCTGTTAGGGTCCCAGCTATGGACAAATAGTTAACCCCGAAACTGAGGTAAAAAGCATTATAAAAGTGTAAAAATAGGTTTTAATACCAGAAATACTTTGTAAAAATTATTACCATAAATAAATTTTCAGCTGTATGTTTTTGAAAAAATAATATTACCAGCTATACATTTTTGAGGAAAAAAATATTAACAGAAATAGATTTTTGACAAAACAAAAATATTACCAGGAAAACAAAGTTGTCGGCATTAAATGATCCATTGAGGTTGATGTGCCGTAAACCAAACCAAACCAAACCAAACCAAAATGTTTGTCGGTTTATTTTCTACTTAATAAGCGAGAGAACTTAACCCAGTAGTTTATATCACTGCAACGCATTATAAAGAAAGAGGGATTGGAAAGGTTAACACTCACAAGACAAGGGAATGAAAAAATATGATCAATATAATGATAAAACGAGAAAATAGAACATTAATTAGTGTTGTATTAACACCAATAGCATTTGTATTTCTAGATACTGCCACATAAATGCGTGGGTCCAGCGGGGATCTATTCTTGGACCGACGTCACATGGACAGTTTTATTAAATAAAATTTCAGAAAAGTATATTTTATTTTGGGAAGATTTTTTGAATAAAGGGAATTACGTTGCGATGAAAGACGGCTAAAAAGGCCGCTAAACAACTATCTTAGAAAAAAAAAAGAAAAAAAATGCCATTAAATTTAAATTAGCTTTTGAGATTATAGCCTATTGGAAATATTCAATTTAATCTATTGGATTGGAATGAAATCTAAAATACAAGCTTCAAGGTAGATTTTCCATTAAAAAAAATCATTTTAAATCTTAGGTATCTTTATTGTTTTATTTTTTTTATTTTTTTATACCTAATCTAGAATGTATACCCCCCCCCCCACGCACACACACACACACACACACTAACAAGACAACTTAAATACTTTTTTATCTGAATTTCTGGGATAAGGAGTTATCATTATTTACACTATTTATATTCGGACTATTCTCCTCATCTTTGTTGTTCTTACCACCTGATTGCCTTCTGTCTGGATTTCTGGGATAAGGAATTATCATTATTTACCCTATTTATATTTGGACTATTCTCCTCATCTTTGTTGTCCTTACCACCTGATTGCCTCCTGTCTGGATTTCTGGGATAAGGAGTTATCATTATTTACACTATTTATATTTGGACTATTCTCCTCATCTTTGTTGTTCTTACCACCTGATTGCCTTCTGTCTGGATTTCTAGTATAAGGAATTATCATTATTTACACTATTTATATTCGGACTATTCTCCTCATCTTTGTTGTCCTTACCACCTGATTGCCTCCTGTCTGGATTTCTGGGATAAGGAATTATCATTATTTACACTATTTATATTTGGACTATTCTCCTCATCTTTGTTGTTCTTACCACCTGATTGCCTTCTGTCTGGATTTCTAGTATAAGGAATTATCATTATTTACACTATTTATATTCGGACTATTCTCCTCATCTTTGTTGTCCTTACCACCTGATTGCCTCCTGTCTGGATTTCTGGGATAAGGAATTATCATTATTTACACTATTTATATTTGGACTATTCTCCTCATCTTTGTTGTTCTTACCACCTGATTGCCTTCTGTCTGGATTTCTAGTATAAGGAATTATCATTATTTACACTATTTATATTCGGACTATTCTCCTCATCTTTGTTGTCCTTACCACCTGATTGCCTCCTGTCTGGATTTCTGGGATAAGGAATTATCATTATTTACACTATTTATATTTGGACTATTCTCCTCATCTTTGTTGTTCTTACCACCTGATTGCCTTCTGTCTGGATTTCTGAGATAAGGAATTATCATTATTTACACTATTTATATTCGGACTATTCTCCTCATCTTTGTTGTTCTTGCCACCTGATTGCCTTCTGTCTGGATTTCTGAGATAAGGAATTATCATTATTTACACTATTTATATTTGGACTATACTCCTCATCTTTGTTGTTCTTACCACCTGATTGCCTTCTGTCTGGATTTCTAGTATAAGGAATTATCATTATTTACACTATTTATATTCGGACTATTCTCCTCATCTTTGTTGTTCTTACCACCTGATTGCCTTCTGTCTGGATTTCTAGTATAAGGAATTATCATTATTTACACTATTTATATTTGGACTATTCTCCTCATCTTTGTTGTTCTTACCACCTGATTGCCTTCTGTCCAAATTTCTGAGATAAGGAATTATCATTATTTACACTATTTATATTCGGACTATTCTCCTCATCTTTGTTGTTCTTGCCACATGATTGCCTTCTGTCTGGATTTCTGAGATAAGGAATTATCATTATTTACACTATTTATATTTGGACTATACTCCTCATCTTTGTTGTTCTTACCACCTGATTGCCTTCTGTCTGGATTTCTAGTATAAGGAATTATCATTATTTACACTATTTATATTTGGACTATTCTCCTCATCTTTGTTGTTCTTACCACCTGATTGCCTTCTGTCTGGATTTCTAGTATAAGGAATTATCATTATTTACACTATTTATATTTGGACTATTCTCCTCATCTTTGTTGTTCTTACCACCTGATTGCCTTCTGTCCAAATTTCTGAGATAAGGAATTATCATTATTTACACTATTTATATTCGGACTATTCTCCTCATCTTTGTTGTTCTTGCCACCTGATTGCCTTCTGTCTGGATTTCTGAGATAAGGAATTATCATTATTTACACTATTTATATTTGGACTATTCTCCTCATCTTTGTTGTTCTTACCACCTGATTGCCTTCTGTCTGGATTTCTAGTATAAGGAATTATCATTATTTACACTATTTATATTTGGACTATTCTCCTCATCTTTGTTGTTCTTACCACCTGATTGCCTTCTGTCTGGATTTCTGAGATAAGGAGTTATCATTATTTACACTATTTATATTTGGACTATTCTCCTCATCTTTGTTGTTCTTACCACCTGACTGACTTCTGTCTGGATTTCTGAGATAAGGAGTTATCATTATTTACACTATTTATATTCGGACTATTCTCCTCATCTTTGTTGTTCTTACCACCTGATTGCCTTCTGTCTGGATTTCTGAGATAAGGAATTATCATTATTTACACTATTTATATTCGGACTATTCTCCTTATCTTTGTTGTTCTTATCACCTGATTGCCTTCTGTCTGGATTTCTATTATAAGGAATTATCATTATTTACACTATTTATATTTGGACTATTCTCCTCATCTTTGTTGTTCTTACCACCTGATTGCCTTCTGTCTGGATTTCTAGTATAAGGAGTTATCATTATTTACACTATTTATATTTGGACTATTCTCCTCATCTTTGTTGTTCTTACCACCTGATTGCCTTCTGTCTGGATTTCTGAGATAAGGATTTATCATTATTTACACTATTTATATTCGGACTATTCTCCTCATCTTTGTTGTTCTTACCACCTGATTGCCTTCTGTCTGGATTTCTGTGATAAGGAGTTATCATTATTTACACTATTTATATTCGGACTATTCTCCTCATCTTTGTTGTTCTTACCACCTGATTGCCTTCTGTCTGGATTTCTGAGATAAGGAGTTATCATTATTTACACTATTTATATTCGGACTATTCTCCTCATCTTTGTTGTTTTTACCACCTGATTGCCTTCTGTCTGGATTTCTAGTATAAGGAATTATCATTATTTACACTATTTATATTTGGACTATTCTCCTCATCTTTGTTGTTCTTACCACCTGATTGCCTTCTGTCTGGATTTCTGAGATAAGGAATTATCATTATTTACACTATTTATATTCGGACTATTCTCCTTATCTTTGTTGTTCTTACCACCTGATTGCCTTCTGTCTGGATTTCTAGTATAAGGAATTATCATTATTTACACTATTTATATTTGGACTATTCTCCTCATCTTTGTTGTTCTTACCACCTGATTGCCTTCTGTCTGGATTTCTGAGATAAGGAATTATCATTATTTACACTATTTATATTCGGACTATTCTCCTTATCTTTGTTGTTCTTATCACCTGATTGCCTTCTGTCTGGATTTCTAGTATAAGGAATTATCATTATTTACACTATTTATATTCGGACTATTCTCCTCATCTTTGTTGTTCTTACCACCTGATTGCCTTCTGTCTGGATTTCTAGTATAAGGAATTATCATTATTTACACTATTTATATTTGGACTATTCTCCTCATCTTTGTTGTTCTTACCACCTGATTGCCTTCTGTCTGGATTTCTAGTATAAGGAATTATCATTATTTACACTATTTATATTTGGACTATTCTCCTCATCTTTGTTGTTCTTACCACCTGATTGCCTTCTGTCTGGATTTCTGAGATAAGGATTTATCATTATTTACACTATTTATATTCGGACTATTCTCCTCATCTTTGTTGTTCTTACCACCTGATTGCCTTCTGTCTGGATTTCTGTGATAAGGAGTTATCATTATTTACACTATTTATATTCGGACTATTCTCCTCATCTTTGCTGTTCTTACCACCTGATTGCCTTCTGTCTGGATTTCTGAGATAAGGAGTTATCATTATTTACACTATTTATATTCGGACTATTCTCCTCATCTTTGTTGTTCTTACCACCTGATTGCCTTCTGTCTGGATTTCTGAGATAAGGAGTTATCATTATTTACACTATTTATATCTGGACTATTCTCCTCATCTTTGTTGTTCTTACCACCTGATTGCCTTCTGTCTGGATTTCTGAGATAAGGAGTTATCATTATTTACACTATTTATATTCGGACTATTCTCCTCATCTTTGTTGTTCTTACCACCTGATTGCCTTCTGTCTGGATTTCTGAGATAAGGAGTTATCATTATTTACACTATTTATATTTGGACTATTCTCCTCATCTTTGTTGTTCTTACCACCTGATTGCCTTCTGTCTGGATTTCTGAGATAAGGAGTTATCATTATTTACACTATTTATATTCGGACTATTCTCCTCATCTTTGTTGTTCTTACCACATGATTGCCTTCTGTCTGGATTTCTGGGATAAGGAGTTATCATTATTTACACTATTTATATTTGGACGATTCTTCTCAAATTTGTCGTTTTAATCGCACCGTTTCGGTCGTTGTGCCCTCCGGCCTTCCTCAGGTGTATATCGATTTGGACAACCTACAGGGAATTCTGAATCGAACCCTTTATTTAATCTATGGAGGTAGAGTGTTCTCGCTCTACTGTTCATGTCTAGGAATATCGTCTAGTTCTTATTTTTATTTAGAACTGTTCAATTATCGCTTGCCCGTTCCTAGTGAGTGCAACTACACACTGCTACGTGGTACGACATCGGAATGTAACCCTTATCAACCTGATGAAATCTGCCAAACCACATCTTGGCTGTCCGAAGAGCTGGAACACGATCCAAGTAATCCTTCTGAATGATTTTTTGTCGCAGTTCCGATGCTTACTCCTTTTTGAATATTCATAGAGCAAAATATGGCGGAAGTGCAATTTTTCATCCTCCATCTTTAAAGCATTGTTTTGTGGGAAAAAAACGTCAACATTCAACAAAGTCTGACTCGAAACTTAATGATGCAAGGTTTTGTAGCGGACCGTGGGGGTGAAGATGTGAAGAGATATCAGAAGGTTAAACTTTCCTGCTGGCGGGTCCAGCTACATGAGAATGTCGAACTTTAATTAAGTCCAAAGAAGACAAAGAAACAAACAAGACCGATATATATGGGTAAAGAAATATATATTAATAACAAAACAAGTTAAACAAAGACATGGACTGTTACATTTAGTTTGTATAGAGAAATTATGGTGTGTGTTGTAAGTGTTCGTACGTACGTGTATTGTTCTTAGCACCTTCCCAGAATTTGGGAAACGCTGTATCTGTAAGAGGTCACATATTGGCCTAAGTGGAAAAAGAGAGATTGTACCTCGCCTCCGCGCGAGGTAGCGGCCCAAGGCCTGAGTCGGAAAAGAGAGAGAGAGAAGGGTCAGCCAGTATTTATAGCCAGGGGAGAGAGACCCCTGTTGAAGGATTAAAGAACTGAGGAAGAGCTAACTCCGACAGTTTGAATATGAAACACAACAGAAATCATAACCAAAATAAAAGTTGCGGTCCTTTCATATTCACCAGGAAGATCAGGTCTGCACTTTTGAAATGATCTGATACAATGTACTGATCGATTTGTTCATGGATCTTAATTGTATGAAACTGTTAACTTTTATCAAATTAACCACAGCGTTTTTAAGTAACTAGAATTTTTGGCAAGACTCTGGCAATTCTCACAATATTAATATTGTTGAAGTTATCGCTCGAGATTTACAAACATTATAATTTCGCAAACCAATCAATGAAATTCGAATAAGCTGATTTGTTTAGAAAAATACTTCGGCAAAAACTCTACTTTGCGGTTTAATAACTTCTTTAATTTGATTTAATTTTATAGGACTTCAAGGTAAACAATATTTTATGAGAAAATTTCTTTTTTTTTTCCTTTTTAACAGTGAAGAATAAATTCTTAGGAATTCTTACCCTTGAGCATGCAGCATACAACTAGCCATGCGTAAATATTTCTTTCTGGAACCAAATTCCAACTTTTTGAAGTGTTTGGCCTTGTTTATACTTATCGCAAAGATAGGACGAACTGGATTCTTGTATGTAAAAACTTAAAGAAAAGATATGCAAAAAACAATACTGCATTTTTATTAAATAAGCATGACAGACTCGTAATATGAGTCCAGGTAAATAAATGTAAGTAACGACAAGATCTAATATATATGTACAAACAAATGATAATGTATTTACAATAAAGGGTTACAAGTGATAAAGATGTGTGTATCAAATGAATAAGAAAACATGATTGTCAAAAAATCCATGAAGAATAGAAAATATTTATTTTTGCCAGTTGGTTATTGAAAGAAAATAGTTATTTTAAAAGCGGCGTTAATGTCGGCAAGTGAAAGAGAAAAAAAGACGTGAAATTTTGTCGGCCCTACGAACTTTGATTATCGCATTTTGAGTAGTTGGTTCAGAGTTTGGGATTTTTTTCAATGAGCCAGATCTTCACAGTGTCTTCTACTGACTGGAGAGAAGATGATGTCACAGGGGAAGATATGCTTCTTAATTTTTCGTCTCCGACTCAGTGTCTTTATGGACGAAATTTTCAGACCAAAAAGACTTCTGGTTGGTGATCCAATTAAAGAACATTTCGCGTCATATTCTCATTGGTCGAGTTATAATTTACGGGAGTAGGTGGAACCTCCTTGTAGATCACTGATTCGGCATTGCTTTTATTTATTGCATCCTTATTGGCCGACCGATCGTTAGTTATATTACGGGCCGGTGTATTTCGTTGAGAGATAAACACTTGTCTCTCCTGAAATGCCCGCAACAAGCATGGAAGACACGTAATGTGAGTCCACGTAAATAAATGGAAAGTAACGACAAGATCTAATATATAAGTACAAACAAATGATAATGTATTAACAATAAAGGGTTACAAGTGACTAAGACAATGATGTGTGTGTCAAATGAATGTGAAAACCTAATGGTCCAAAGTATTTTTTTAGTGAATGAATGTGCGTACGTGTGTGTCTGTGTGTGTATCTGTGTGTGTGTGTCTATATATGTATTGTTCATACGTTCCCCAAGGAAAAGCGCATTCTCCGCGTGAGGTTACATGTTGGCGGATAAGATCGGCAGAGTATTTATAGTCCTGAGAGCGTCTCCTAGGAGCAGTTTTGAAAATTATGAGAAAGTAACCCGACACATTTCTCTTCCAAAAAATGTGAAAATGGCATTCTGCAGTTTCCTTTTCTTTATTATCAGCAAATTGCGACAATACAGTGGAATGTTCTCGCTTCCTTCCCACATTGCTTAAGGATTAGGTTTGCCATCGCTTAGATTGGACAGACTACCACTATTTAACCCATAGCTGGAAGGGAATAAATAGATTGATTTTTCCACAATTGAATTGGGTTGTTGCTTAAAACATGGCTGGAAGAAAAACAAAAAAATAAATGAATTCCTTTTCCAAAACTTATAGTGATTAATACCTTTCCAAAACTATTAGTGTTCTATTTAACAGCAAACTAAAACAACTAATAGGTTTGCACTTTTTCGAAGGAAGTTAATGTGATTTTACCCGTAGTTGGAAAAAAGGATAAATTTATTTATGCCTTTCCCGAAACTATTAGTGTGCTATTTAACTCATAGTAGAACAAATAAATTCGTACCTTTCCCAAGGGCGTTAGGGTGATTTTTAACCCGTAGCTGGAAAACGAAATAATGTAGTCAATTCTTTTCCGGGACTATTAGCGTATTATTTAACTCACAGCAAGTAGAAGAAATAAATTCGCACCTTTCCCAAGGGGGTTAGTGTGATTTTTAACTCAGAAACAGTATTGGATTAATGTCATTTCCAAAACAATTAGTGCGCCCCTTAACGAGGTGTTAGAACAACAAGAAACACATCTATGCAGTTACCAAGGTCTTTAGTGTGATTTCCAACACGTAGTTGGAAAAAAGAAGAAATTTATTCATGCCTTTTCCAAGACTGTTAGTGTGTTATTTTGACTCAAGAAAAGAGAATTTTCCAAGTACATATGTATGAAAGTTGACGGTTTGAAAAAGTAAGCAATATGCTTCATAAATTAAGCAAATAGATGGATAAACAATTTGAGAAATAATCAGGTTTATTTATTTATGCGTTAAAATCAGTAAATTTTCGCCTTCATCTGATTAACTCATTAAGACATGGGGGGGGGCAGTCATCTTATACGCACATATGTTGAGTAAACACTTGCCATATTAATTAAGCCATTTTCTAATTAGCGAAGGGGGGGAATATGAAAAGGAACAATTAAGCTACTGTAGTATCACTGTTGATTTAATCAAGAAGAATCAAAGCGAGGTCACACATCACAAGTATAAGTAATAAAGTATCGTACACTCTTGTGCAAATTAATTATACAGGAAGATGTGGAGGGCCATTATCACCTACATCCTTGTGCAAATTAATTAAAACAAAACAAATAATTCTGTTTTTTATTTACTTTTTACGTATTTTCCAAATGAAACATGACCAGTGCACATGTTAGTACTTCGTATGTCCATTCCACAAAGTCGTTCCTTGCAGATTGACCACAGATTCGAGATTGGATTTAAATCAGGAGGGTTCCCGTGCCAGTCTAGTACTTTGATTTGATCACTGATATGGCTTGCCAGTGTGCGCCTCTTAACGAGGTGTTAGAACAACAAGAAACACATCTATGCAGTTACCAAGGTCTTTAGTGTGATTTCCAACACGTAGTTGGAAAAAAGAAGAAATTTATTCATGCCTTTTCCAAGACTGTTAGTGTATTACCATTTTCGTACGCTTCCTTAGAGTAACGTGCATCGCAGACAATGGCCGTAGGACAACTAATCGACAGTCGAGACAGTAGTGTCTGGGCGTGATAAAAATCTGATGCAATCACAGATGACGCAATATTTTTCAAGGCCAAACAAATTTCATCATACACCCGGAAAATAGATTCATATTACTGCACACCACTACAAATAACCTCGTCTGAAGAAAAAATAAAACTCGTTTACACCTTGTCACTCCAGTGGGTCTAAAACTGACTGTAAAAGAAAGAAAACTAAAGCTGTTGTTTCAATTAATTTGCACAAGGATGTAATTAAAATTACATATAATGGCACTTAACTAAAAAAAACAAAAAAACATTACATCTGGACTTACTTATTAAAGTACAAATTGCCTTTCTTAACAATGATTGTACCTCCCACGGTTTAAATATCCACAGTGTTCTCATTCCTATCTTTCTTGTTATAAATATACAGGGCTGTTCGAGAAAAGTGACTCACCTGATTTTTTTTATTAAATGTTCTCTTCTCCGATGAAACGAAAGTTGAGCTAAATTCAAAGGGTAAGCGATCTAAAATCCGAAGAAGAAGCTTTGAAAGCTCTCTGAATTTAGCAGTAAGTACTGTCAAGCATCCGTTCAGTATAATGTTCTGGGGATACTTTTCTTTTCATGGAACTGGTTTCTTAAAACCTATTGAAAAGACCCTCAGGAGTGAGCAGTACAAGAGAATTTTGGAGTCTTGTCTGCTCCCTTCTGCTGAAAGGGTGCAAATCAACCCCACCAAGCTCATTTTTATGCAGGATAATGCTCCCTGTCACAAATCAAAATTGATGAAGGAATACTTTGATGAGAAGCAGGTGACTGTTATGACATGGCCGCCCCATTCTCCTGACCTCAACCCCATAGAAAACTTATGGAGCATTATAAAGTACAGGCTCTCGAGAAAGCAGTTGAGTAACAAAGAAGATTTGATTGTGAATTTCATATCCGAATGGAATTCAATGCTTGGAGATGAGATTTGCCAGAACCTAATGAAGTCAATGCCAAAAAGGGTTGAAAAGGTTATTCAAAATAAAGGAGGACCCATAGATTATTAAATATTTGGAATTATATTACCTATTATAAATAAATAATACCTCTATTATTCTTTATTCAAAGCTGTTCGGTTATGTTTCTATTGATTGCTAGTTGCAGGAAATAAGTGAGTCACTTTTTTTGCCCAGAGTTTTTCCCTAAATCTCATTTATATCCAAAATTATAATTATCAATAGAATACCTTAGGGTGAGTAAACTTTTTTACTCGGTGGTCGGGAAGGGGTCTTTATATTAGTAAGATTAAAAATTAGTTTGGCCCCAAAAACAATAGGCGAAAAATTTTTAAGTAAAAAAAAAATCAGGGGAGTCACTTTTATCGAACAGCACTGTATATCAGCCAATACTTTCTATGTTATTCTTCCTGATTAAAATCCGTTTGGCAAGACTGGGAGATTCTTTAATATTTTCCGTGGTACAAACTTCGAGGTTGTACCTTTTCCAGCCAATTTAGACTCAAAACCGGCACTGAAAAATTATCTATCACACAAAAAATATTTCATTGAAATCGATTGAAAAATGTGGAAACGCACGAACAACATCCGATCTCTCTCTCACACACACACACACACGCAAATTTTGAGAATTATAGATAAAAGATCATCAAACCAAATAAATGGTTACATAGAGAAATAGAAACGACTAATATTTATCTATTCCCGAATAATGTAATTACTTATAGACTCAAATATAGACGGCCAACACTTACCTATTCCCTGACCAAAACAAATGTTTATAGACTCAAAAAAGGGCCCATATTTACCTAATCCCGAATCAAGTAAATGTTTATAGACTCAAATATAAACGAAAACTATGTATCTATACTATAACCAAATAAATATTATAGACTGAAATATAAATGATCAATATTATCTATTCTCTTAACAAGTACATGTTTATAGGCTCAATATAGGATACATATTTAGATATTCCAGAACCAAATAAATATTTATAGACTGAAATATAAATGATCAATATTATCTATCCTCTTACCAAATACATGTTTATAGGCTCAATAAAGGATACCTATTTAGCTGTTCCAGAACCAAATAACTGTTTATAGTCTCAAATATAAAGGTTCGGTATTTCCCCATTCCCTATACAACAAAACGAATGTAGACTCATATATAAGCAACCAATATTTACCCATCCCTGAAGTAAATGGTTATAGACTGAAATATGAAATGTTCTTCTTCATCTGATATGAGATTCTATTAGTTTCTTAATTGTTTCGGCCGATGTTGATGGTCATATTTCAATTCCTATCCGCACATCAGCAATATAACACTTTCTTCAAAACATGAGCAGTTCCAAGCAGGAATGCCACCTTTTAATTCCCCAGGATGTCACATATTATTATTATTATTATTATTTCATTTCCTTTGATTTCTGATGCGTACTCATTTCTTTCCAGGTCACACCCAGGGACATAAGGTTAGAAATGGCATCATGACATTTTCCACTGGAAGAAAGAAACTTATTTTACATAGACAAAGCCCTTCGTAAGGCGTGGGCTGTACTCGTGAGAACAATTTTTGGTATTACTTTAAGGCATGGGCTTCCAGGAATCCCTTCAATTAGTCTACTGGAATCTTTTCCAACCAATCCAACCACAACAGGGATTGTTTGTGTTCCCATGTGCCACATTTATTATTATTATTATTATTATTATTATTATTATTATTATTATTATTATTATTATTATTATTATTATTTTCATTTGCTTTCTTTTTAGTACAGTCATTTACCGGGGTAAAACAAGGTAGTAAAATTATGCATTTGTTTAAGTCGTACTTAACATTTCCAGTGTTAATATTTTCGTGATATTATTATTATGTAGGTAAATAATTACTCGTGATTTGAACCCACAATGTGTGGAGAATAATAATAATAATAATAATAATAATTTTTAGTTTTGTTTCCCACTCCCTTCTTTCCTTTCCTCTCTCTCCCCTCCTCCATCCTTATACTTTTACCCTCTCACTTCCGGTGTTCTCGTATATTGGACTAGTTTCTACTGCTTGTAAATCCTTCCACTTACCTGAGGAGGCCTTACAGTCGAAACCCGGTTTGCGAAGTTGGTTGGCATTTTAGCCTTTTCTGAAAAATTAATTTCGGTTGAGCTGTCTGGTTTGAGCTGTGAATTTGTAAACAGTGACTATTTAAGCTAATATTGCACTACTCTTCGGCAGAATTGAGTCACTGTCAGTCACTGTGTGTTTATCTAAATCTAAAAATAAACACGCTAAAATTCACCTTCATCCCTGACCGTGCGCTGACGGCTTAGTGGGAGAAGTTCCGACTGACGCAAATTCAGTCGGGTTTCGATCCTAGCTAGAGGCAACCGGACGTCTAGCCACACTGATGAGCTGTGAAACAGCGAAACAGTCTGTCTATGGATGACAAATATATATATATATATATATATATATATATATATATATATATATATATATATAAGAAAAGGCTCAATGAATTACTTAATTATAATTATCAAATCCTCCTTACAATTTCAATCATGTGTATATCATTGCTTGATCCGGCTTCTAATGCTTCCGTTTGAGCGGCTTGGTGATAGTAGTCGTGGCTCCTGGGGGCACAGTCCTATGGTTACAGAGCATTTCAGTTGGGTTCCAACACGGAATATATCAGTGAGCGGCGCTATATTCAGTCTGATT
Organism: Acanthosepion esculentum; assembly: GCA_964036315.1. NCBI lineage: Eukaryota > Metazoa > Mollusca > Cephalopoda > Sepiida > Sepiidae > Acanthosepion > Acanthosepion esculentum. The sequence goes on from OZ038493.1 coordinate 89,102,603, forward strand.
TGCTACCTCTTCGTCACCAAGACCCGTTGGAACAGTTGGTATGACGTTTGCTTCATAAATCAACTGTCAGGCTTTCAATTCTCGGTAGTGGATGCGCACTGCCGATGAGTCCCAAATATAGGACGAAACTATAACCTTCTGTTGAGGTTACGTTCAGACTCAATCAATTACTTAAATATATATATATATATATATATATATATATATGTGTGTGTGTGTGTGTGTGTGTGTGAAGAAAGGAAAACAGGTCGATTGTACTTTATTAAGCCACACAATATGTTTGTGTAGTGCTTCCAGCAGATTCATTGATTTTAATCGACATTCATAACACCATGACAATTACATTGTAAAATTCTAATATTGGGTGGGGGTGCGGTGAAACTTGTTTTCGGGCGGGAATCGGTGGGTAAGGAGAGTGAAAAATGCCATGTGGATGAATAGAACAAACTGCGTTCAAATTATAAATAGGCCTAAACTAAGAACAAAGGAAACAACTTCATTAGTTTTTGCGTACCTTCAAAATACGAACATAGACGCTTACACAGACAATATATATATATATATAACGGTCTGTCCGTCGGCACCGCAACTGACGAAAGATATTCGCTACACAATCCAATATTGAACACAGCAACCAATTGTATACGTATGTACGCAACGACACATAGATGCGCTATATATATGCCCAGTCCCACACTGTTCATATATGTTTATGTTTGTATGAGCCCCAATGAGTGAGTGTGCGTGTATGTATGTCTGCGTACGTCAATGAGTGAACGTGCGTGTATGTGTGTTTTGCGTAAGTATGAGTGGCGTTCCGACGACAATATTTCCTCCCACTTCCATAAAAATATCGACATATGCAACTATATATAAATTCAAAATTTAAAGAATTATCAGTTTGTCTGACGATCGCAAATAGCGTGAAACCCGGGGTCACAAACACATCAATCCAACTAGATATGTTACCTCTATCACTGATACTGAACGCTTTCCAATGAGTACCGCGCATGTATAATATATAAATAATATATATAAAAATTGCATATATATATATATATATATATATATATATACATACACATTTTATATATATATATATATATATATATATATATATATATATATATATATATATACATACACATTATATATATATATATATATACATACACATTATATATATATATAAATATATATACATACACATTATATATATACATATATATATATATATATATATATATATATATATATATATATGTATAAAATTATTTATTCGAAAATTATAACATAAATATATTATAAAATCACTACAAAAATAGCCATTTTGTTTCAACACTTCTGGTGTCTTATCAAGTGATGGTGTTGAATGTAGAACTTTAATAATATAATTCATTCGAGAAGTATAACATAATTTATTCTACATTCAACACCATCACTTGATAAGACAGCAGAAGTGTTGAAACAAAATGGCTATTTTTGTAGTGATTTTATAATATATTTATGTTATACTTTTCGAATAAATAATTATATTTTCTCTACTCTGTATTGAGCACGCTTTTAAGAATAGTATTTGTTGGTTATTGGAATTTATTCCGTATACACTAATCCTATACTTGTATATATATATATATATATATATATATATATATATATATATATATATATATATATATATATATATTGTGCATTTGGGCAGCAAACCCTCTTTTATACAAGTTTCATTAAAGATGACCGACAAGGTACTGCGGTTAAGCTTTTTAATTATTTTTTATTTTTATTTTCCAATACATTGATAATAAAAAGAGAAAGCCACCACTCAATACATCGACTATGAACACGGTCACAATGTGCTGAACGTGTTTGGAAAATAAATAAAACAAACTCTCATAACTCTAGATACATAAATAAAATCTACGCAATCATTTAAAAGCAAAAAAAGATATCCTTGATAGTGGCTGAATGAATATCCGAAATCGCTCGGATATACAGAACATCCGGACAATATTACACACTTTATATCCAGAAAAAAGAAAGAAAAAAAAAATAAAAGAAAGAAAATTTAAATAAAAAGTTTAAACACAGTAACTTTTCAGGAATTAAGATATTTTTCTTTTACACCCAGTACAATTTCTTCTTCCGATAAACGTTGTCTTGATTATTTGGACAGACACCAGTCTTTTCTTAACCAGCGAAATTAACAACTACCAGCCTAGAGGTCGAAAGTCTTATTAATGAATATTTGCTTCTTTACAAAAAAAAAAAATGATTTATTCGTTTACTACACCTTATCAACCTTTTACAAGTTATTTAAAGCCAGAAAATAGAATTCGCAGAATATACGAAGAATTCTTAAACACCATATTAATACCGTAATTCCTGAAAAACTTGGAAAACTTCTGTTAAATGGAAAACCGCAAACCTTGATGTCACTAATAAAAAATACCCCCATCAATTCTAATCTAGTGATGACTAATATATTGTATCAATTTCACTGCCGAGACTGTGATTCATGTCAAAAATCTATTACCTATAATGGATATACTACCACCTCCTTGAGTAGACGTCTCACATGTCACTTATTTGATCAAAGTTATACTAAAAGATTTATATACCCACAATTTCCAAGAACTCTTAAGAAAAATTATGGTCGAAAACACTAAAATTCTATATAAATCACATTACTGGAAGCATCTCGCTATAAGACAGGCTCTGTATATTAAACATCTCTCTCCCACTCAACCTTACTTTAACTGTGGGAATGGATTGTTGAAAGTTTTTGTTTTTTAATAGAAGGACACTCACACAAATTCAAGCCGCCATCAACACGTGAAAGCTCGGAATAAACGCCCCTACTCGTATTCAGAACAACACCAAAAGGAAATACATGTTAACCAGTCCAAACATGAAGAGAAATAAACAACATCTACCCCCACCCCCGAACACGGCTAAAGAAGTGGCCGAAAGCGCTTGAGATAATGGACAATATGGACAATTTTTGCACACACTCCCACCGAACGGAAAAATATAAGAACGTTAGAAAAACGAAATAAATATATTTTCTCACTATTAAAATGGATAAATGGGATTTATTTCTATTAAATCAGGCTCTTTTCTGTTTTCTGTGCACATTTAGTTATTATGCATCTGTGTACATGAAATTATATGAATATAATAAATTAAAAATTTGTATATGTACGAATATTTGTTTTCCCCCACTGTATATCATTCAATCAATAAAAACTTTATCTTAATCTGATGAAGTCCTTTCGACTGACGAAACGCGTTACTAATTTTTTTTATTTTGTCATTCACTTACCCACCATTAATCATGTATATAGACTTTATAACCATATTCCTCCATACTAGTGTGTTTAATTCTTACACAGGCAATGCGAAAAATTAAATTAAATCTTGTTTTCTAAAAGCATATAATTTCCCTGCAGAATTCTTTGATCGATACATCTTCTCCATATGCTATCTTAAAATAAAGAGGCATAGATCTCGACGACATTATTCCAGATATTTCAAGACATTATTGTATTATGTTAGACTTGCATCAGAAAATTCAATGGCGACAAAATCATTCTTCGCCTTGTAATCGTCCGACCAATGATCTACAAAATTCTATTCAATATAATTGATTTCTGCGAGGAGAGAAGACATTTGATTAGATTTGGAGTTTTGGAGTTTCTTCGGCGTCCGTTACTTAAGATGCAATGATTGAAGTCATCAAGAAGCTGCCTGTGAAGTATGCAGACGATATTTTCCCAAGCCTTTTACAACACGATAAATATGGAATAGAGTGCGAACTCTTGACATGCGCAAAGGCGACAAAGTTTCCTTTTTTTTTTTCTTCTTTTATTTCTTTTCAAATATTTTCCTACCGTCATTTTTCTCTCGCCATTTATAATGCTTACTTTTTCATATTTGCTCACGGCTTACACTTTGTCATTTCCGCTAGTTAAATAAATTTTATGAAACTTTCATTTTGTATGCATGATTTCAATGCATTCAAAGTATAAACGTCAACAGAATGAGAAATTTAAATAATAAAAAATAAAATGCTGCAAAAAGAAAGAAAAAATAAATAAACCTACTTTTATAAGAGCCAGATGAAGCCAAAAATGGAGTTTTTTTATGTGCCATGCGCGATACACGCTTAGGCGATCATGTATCTTTTAATACATGACTGACGAGGTAGATTTTTTCCTGCAGTAGGTTGCCATTTCTTTCTGAGGTAGACCAGTTGCCATACAAGGCTATAGAACCCGGTCTGTCCTGCTATTTACCCATAGCTGAGGGGTGAGAAGAAGAGGATTCATACCTTTCCCAAGGTTATTAGCACGTAAGTGAATTTCAGTCAGTTATGTGCCATGCGTGATACACGCTTAGGTTATCATGTATCATTCGATAGATGACTGACGAGGCAGATATTTTTTCCCGCAGTAGGTTGCCATTTCTTTCTGCGGTAGACCAGTTGCCGTCCGAGGCTAGAGAACCCGATCTATCCTTCTATTTACCTATAGCTGGCGGGGAGGGAAGAAGAGGATTCATACCTTTCCCAAGTGTTTGATGTCAAACTAACCTAAAGGTGATAATGCCACAAAGACGCAATGGGGACTACTGGGAGATAAAAAGTTTTTAGAAGGAACAGGAAACCCAATTCAAAAAGGGATAAACCTCTACTCCGCTTCAAAAGGCCAGTGAGGAGTGTGAACTGGACGAACCTATCTACGAAAAAAATATAACAACAAAATAATAAAGTTTCGTAGTTTAGGGGGAGAGGTCAGAAATAAAAATTTGAAGTAGACTTTAGATGGAACCTGAAACTCAATCCTAAACTGGAAACAAGTGATAAATGCCTACTCCTGTTCAAAAAACAGGGGAGGTGTATGAACCGGTCGAACCTCAATTGTATTTATTTATTTATTTGCTTTTGTATTTGAAGAAAAGAAAGGAGGAAGGAAAGAAAAAAGAGAGCGAAAGAAAACGAAAAATAAGCAAGAAAAGAAAAGAAGATGAATCCATCTCCGTCAACTAAGGAATAAATAGTCGGACATGTATCTGAAAGAACCATTGTTGTTTTAAAAAATATTAATGTAATATTCTCTTACAAAAGAGAGCCCAAATCATGTTTCAGCTTTAAAAGGTTTGATAAACCGTAAAAATAACCAAATCTATCAATCAATTAATTTATCATTTATCGTAATTTTACAGAAAATAAAATATATAAATCGATGAAATGTAAATGATGGAAATCAAATAAGAAATTAAAAAAAAAAGCTGCCAAATTTTAAATTTAAAGAAATGGAGAAAAAAGAAGTGGGAAAAATATGAGAAACTAACTTTAAGGTCGCCCTATCGGAAAGATCTTGATTTAGTCTTTGGCTTGTTCAGGAGTTTGAGAGTCCTTAACTGTTTGCATATTCTCATCATTGGAAGCTCTCCTGGCTGCCGTTTGATCTGGGTTTTCATTTGCACGGGACTTTCTTCTCTTCACCGTAGCCTTGACTCTTTTGATGACAATCTGGTCCTCCAATAGCGGAGATTTCTTTTTGCGAGGCAGACTGCTGCCATATGCAATAGGCAACAATAAACTACAGATGGACTCCAAATTGATCACTGCATTTGAGTATTGTATTAATATTTAAGCTTATTTTTTTAAAGTTCAACAATAATTCTTTTGCCGCCACTTAATTTAAAGACAATTTGTTGTACGTAGGTCCTTATTTTCCGTACAAACATTTTTTTGTTTCATGTGTGAGAGAACAGGGGACAATTTATAAAATGAAATGAATATAGTGCAAAGATGGGAAAATAGAAATTAGAATTAGTTATATATTCAACATTTGAAGAGTTAGAGAAACATAACAGATAATTAAGTAAACAATTTATATTAACAAAATGCCTGCTAATTATGCACCAACCCAATATATATATATATATATATATATATATATATATATATATATATATATATATATATATATATATATATATGAAGAAATTGTTAGGATCATAATTATAATCATAATTAAGTAATTCATCGAGTTTTACGAAGAAACCTCAACATAATGCAGAAAACACTGGACGGCCGTTTCGTCCTATATTTGGGTCTCATCAGCAGTGCGCATCCACTACCATCTACAGGAATTGAAACCCGGAAAGTTACGTTATTAAGCAAACGTTCTAGCAACCCCGGTGACGAAGAGGTAACGAATTAAACTCTACATAGCGCCGCTCATTCACATATTCCGTGGTGGAACTCATCCAAGTTCCTTTAACTAAGGATTGTGCCCCCCGAGAGCCACGACTACTATCACCAAGCCGCACCATCCAGAGCAGTAGAAGCCGGTTCAAGCAAGGATATACAAGAAATTATTAGGAGGATTTGAGATAATATTCAACAGAATACAGAATAAAGCACTGGACGGCCGTTTCGTCCTATATTTGGGACTCATCAGTAGTGCGCATCCACTATCAGGAATTGAAACCCGGACAGTTACGTTATCAAGCAAACGTCATACCAACTGTTCCACGGGGCCCAGTAACGAAGAGGTAACGAATTAAATTCGATATAGCGCCGCTCATTCACATATTCCGTGGTGGAACTCATCCAAGTCCCTTAAACTACGGATTGTGCTCCCGAGAGCCACGACTACTATCACCAAGCCGCTCCATCCAGAGCATTAGAAGCCGGTTCAAACAAGGATATACCAGAAATTGTTAGGAGGATTTGAGATAATCATAATTAAGTAATTCATCGAGTTTTAGAAGAAACCTCAACAGAATGCCGTCCAGTGCTTTCTGCATTCTGTTGAGGTTTCTTCTTAAAACTCGATGAATTACTTAATTAGGATATATATATATATATATATATATATATATATATATATATATATATGTGTGTGTGTGTGTGTGTGTGTGTGTGTGTGTGTGTGTAAGCGTTCAAAAGCCAACCTATCGGGCGGTATTTAAGCTAGCTCCTGCGGAGGGTTCTTGAATGGGCCTTCATCAAAATAGGTTGGGGGAAGTAGATGCGATAGGCAACAATAAACTACAGAAGAATTCAAAATTGATCGCTGCATTTAAGTATTGCATTAATAATTAAACTTACCTTTTAAACGTTCAACAATAATTCTTCTGTCGCCACTTAATTTAAAGACAATTTGATGTACGTAGGTTCTTATTTTCCGTAGAAAGAATTATTTTTATTTCGTGAGTGACATTCGCTGGATTTTCGCAATTAATTTCGAGTATTGCCGAATTTATTTCCAACTTATAAAAATTGGTATCGTACAAAAAATCGTCGCAAAAAATCACGTATAAAAAAATCCCCGAAAACAATCACAGTAATGAAAACTTCGGAATTCAAAATTTCTGTGACATGAGCTATTGAAAGTTAAAGAGTTTTGTCCCTTTAATTGAAAACGTGTGACATCGCGACACACTGACATTGGCATTTATTTAGAAGAAGATAGGATAGTGCACGATTACAGATGGAAGAGAAAAAATGTTTAGTGAATAAAATATCAGATTTTAGGTGCAGACGTTAAGAGTATAGAGCTGGGGCTGACTTTAGAAGGAAACGGGAACCAAATCCTAAACCGGAAACAAGGGATAAACCTCTACTCCTGTTCAAAAGACCGAGGTAGAGTGTAAGCGGGACGATAGACGAATCCATCTACACCTACTGACGGAAAAATAAATCGTAAATAAAATTTCATAGTTTAGGCGAAGACGTTAGAATTATAGAGTTGAAGTGGACTTTAGAAGAAACCGGAAACCCAATCTTAAACCGGAAACAAGGGATAAACCTCTACTCCTGTTCAAAAGACCGAGGAAGAATGTGAACCGGGCAACAGGCGAAACTGTCTACTCCGACGGAGGGAAAAATGAATTCCACTCCTGTTTCGAGTATATATTTTTACAAAAAATGTTCTATTTTCTAGCAGTCGTATACCAAGTTACAGCCAAAGATTTGATCTCATAGTTCTGATTTAAATTCACGCCTGGCCTTGAAGCAAACATCGCTGTTGTTGACAGCTGAAATTAATAGCAAAAGGCGGAAGACATTGCATCACCCACCCGAAGCCACCAGGCAACATATATCACGGGTTGAAATCGAAAAGAAAACCAACAAAGTTCCCTGGGAATGACAACGAAAGGAAAGAGAAACCTCCAGATAGCTGTGGCCAAGTAAGGGTTCGGTGTCAAGAAATTTAATTTAGACCGTGGTGGTCAGTTGGCGTTGCAATATGCTGTCTCTGATGTCGTAAGACTTTCTTTACTGCGCTAGTTTTATTGTTAGGATTGAAATTAAAGGTGAAGTATGGAAAGAAATTGACAGTATGGATATCAGGCAGAGGAACTGGGTAGTAAATGATCAGAAATGGAGTACTGATAGACAGATATGAACAGAAATAGATAGATAGATACATAGATAGATAGATAGATAGATAGATAGATATGAACAGATAGATAGATAGATAGATAGATAGGAACAGACAGACAGACAGACAGAAAGACAGACAGACAGATAGATAGATAGATAGATAGATATGAACAGACAGACAGACAGACAGATAGATAGATAGATAGATAGATAGATATGAACAAACAGACAGACATACAGACAGATAGATAGATAGATAGATAAATAGATAGATATGAACAAACAGATAGATAGATGGATAGATAGATAGATAGATAGATATGAACAGACAAACAGACAGACAACAAGACAGATAGATAGATAGATAGATAGATAGATATGAACAGACAGACAAACAGATAGATAGATAGATATGAACAAACAGACAGACAAACAGATAGATAGATAGATAGATAGATAGATAGATATGAACAAACAGACACATAGATAGATAGATAGATAGATATGAACAAACAGACAGACAGACAGACAGACAGACAGATAGATAGATAGATAGATAGATAGATAGATAGATAGATAGATATGAACAAACAGACAGACAGACAGATAAATAGATATGAACAGATAGATAGATATGAACAAGCAGACAGACAGACAGATAGATAGATATGAACAGACAGATAGATAGATAGATAGATAGATAGATAGATATGAACAAAGATAGGTATGAATATAGATAGCTCGATATGAATATTGATATCAGGGAGAGAAATAATTTTGATTTTGTATAGAAAATATATGATCAAAAATGGAATAAATTGCTTCCCCGTCTGGGCTGGAGTGTCTCAGTCTTCAAATCGTTTGAAATAAATAAATTATCGGGGTAACAACTTTCTTTCCCTTCAACAAACTCTTTATCACAGACGCAAAGTAGGTAGCTCTTTTCTAATCGATCGTTATCTCCATGGAAGATGTTCATATTATCCCCAGTCTTTGGTTTAACCAGTTCAGACCTTTACAACCGGAACAGGCGACGCGACTTCCAAAGAGTCAACTTATCCTCATTTACACCATGTCTCTAAAGTAAGAAAAAAGTTCCACTGAGACAGCTTTTTTCAAAATCTGCAACTTTTATCGAACAGACTCCCAAGTGTTTGTTTTCCGTCTTATCTCGGCCTTGCGACCACATCACATTGAAACACCGGTTCATGTATGATCACCGAAGTTAAGCAACGCCGATCCCGATCAGTACCTCAATGGGTGACTGCTTGGGAATACCAGGTTCTGTAAGTTTGAATGCGCGGGTGATTTAATTGATAACGGCTAGGAATTGAAATGCAGAGATACGAGTTCCAATTCCAGTTGGGTCAGTATTATTCACTTACGCGCAAATACCCTTGGGAAAGCTATGAAACCACCTCTTCCCCCCCAGCCATGAGTTAATTAATTCTAATTCAAAATACGATTTTAAGTAGGCACTCGAGGGGGTCGTCAGTGATGTTTTGACTTGGTTCATCAGGGAGTTTCGGGTCTTTCAACATCATACTCCCCATCACCAAATCGACCCAATCAGGGGAGATCAATCCCTGATTCCCCCTCACGGTGAAATGCTAACAACTACTCTGGCCTTTTAAAAGAATTAGACGAAGAAAGACCACGTATTCCGCACATCCGATTGGATGTTTGTACAACCAATCAGCTGCACGAACTATCTTTTAAATGACCCGCAGTGGGGACTGGCTTCTTTTCTTTTGGTGGATAGCAGTTTCATGGATAACCGAGGAGGTAATTTTAATATTCCTAAGTTTAATCCCTTCCCTAAGTATTGTTTCGTTTAAATATTTGCCGTTTGTATTTTATTTATGCTTTTTTTTTAGAGGGGGGAATTAAACTTTAACCCTATTATCACATTTTATCGTTTAGCCCGATTCTTAAAATTGATTACAGGATAACTTTAATTGGATACATTCACTAAATTTAAATAATTGTCCATGAAATAGAATAGGAATAGTAGGAATTTTAAAACTAAAAGCATTATTATCTCCGAAAAATTCTCACTTTTTAAAAATATTTTCTGGCTTTAAATAACCTGCAATAGATTGCTAAACTGTAAAAACATCAGTCAGTCTTTCTTATCTCTATAATCCGCATTTCGTACCACCTTCTCTTCCATTCAAATCGCAACCTTATTCTGCGCAATCACGCCGACTCCGACAGTCTATTTGATGATATTTTAGAACTAGTTCAGAGCGATATTAATACGAGTTTTCAGCATGTGTTTATTTTATTTTTTATTTTTATTTTTTGGTTGGTGGTTTTATTTTATTTTTGCTGCATATCAATCTCTGTGGGTTATTTAGTGTCGAAATCTAAATATTTTTTACGCAGTTTTATTTTATTTTGAGAGATGGGGGAAATAATAATGCTTTCAGCAGTACAAGCCTTACTAATTGACCCGTAGCTGGGGGAAAAGATGGATTCCTACCTTTCCGAAGGTTATTTGCGCGCAAGTGAATATCACGAACCCAACTTGAATTGGAACTCGGCTCTCCGACTGGCAATTCCTAGCCGTTATCCTTTACACCACCAGCACATCTCAGCTTACAGCGCCTAGGTATTCCCAAACAGACACCCATCTAGGTACTGACCAAGTTCAACGTTGCTTAACTTCGCTGATCTTATGAAAAACGGTGTTTCAACGAGATATGTCCGTAAGCCGGACTGTGTTATCGGCTTATATATTCCAATGGTTCAAACTTATCCTAACGATTTTTGTGTCCCTTCGGTGTTAAGATTGGATAAGTAGACACTAAGTAATCAATTGTGATTATTATTATTATTATTTTTATTATTATTATTATTATTATTTGTGTGTGCTATGTCTCCTGCTTATTATTAGTAGTTATGTAGATGAGTATATGAAATATGTTTCGGGGTGAAATTCTGTAAAATCCGAAAATACTTTTGATACAGCCTATTTATATACGAGGGACCATTAATAAGATTCTCGATCAAAACAAGAAGCAAATCACCAAACTTCATCAAACGCGCATGCTCTTATCCCAAGGCCCAATGGCTGTCAAGATATATTCACGGTTGCTATTCTGCACGAGCGTGATATCAAGGCGCTTTCTCTCCAAGCGCTTGTCAGTCATTCCTCCGACATTACATTTGTGTACAACAGCATCTCTGAATGGATCTTGATTATTATTATTATCATTATTATTATTATTATTACTGACTGGCACAGCATTAAAATATACTGGAGATCTAATATTATTGTCGCATCAAGTAGCATTGACTTCAGAGAACATCTTTTACAGGCTGCTGGCAATTTCTACTAACGTCGACTTCTACATACAGTGCAACCCGGATATAAGAGAGTTGTCGGGACCGGAGAAGAAGTCTCTTATATCCGGGTTTCTCTTATATCCGGGTTTGGTCTATTTTGTTTTATTAACACAGGCTCTAATTTAGGACCAGAGAAAATCTCTCTTATATCCGGGTCTCTCTTATATCAGGGTCTCTTATATCCGGGTTACACTGTACTTGGAACATAGAGTTTGATTTTCAGGTTCATGTTACGATCTAAAGATCTAGGATTAAATAAAATGGATTATTATTATTATTGTTTTTATTTTCTTTGATATCTGGCGTTTACACATTTCTTTCCGGGTCCCGCACAGGGACCTAAGGTTAGAAATGGTATCATGACACTTTCCACTGAAAAAAAAAAATATTACATAGATAAAGCCCTTCGTAAAGTGTGGGCTGTACTTGTCAGAATAATTTTTTGTATCTCTTTGAGGCATGGACTTCCAGGGATCCCTTCAATTAGTCTACTGGAATCTTTTCCAACCAATCCTAAGGCTCCAACTACAACAGGGATTGTTGATGTTCCCATGTGCCACATTTTTGAGATTTCTATTTCAAGGTCCTTTTATTTTGACAGCTTTTCGAATATCTTCAAAGATACATTGCAGTCTGCAGAGACTGCCATATCAATAAGGAGGCACTTATTTTGTTTGTGGTCTTTAATAACAATGTCTGGGCAGTTGGCTTTGATTGTTCTGTCAGTGTGTATTGTGTAGTCCCATAGAATTGTAACAGGTCCTATTTATTTATTTATTATTATTATTGTTATTATTATTATTATTATTATTATTATTGTTATTATTATTATCTGCGTATGTTATGTTTCCTGCTTTGTATCCTGTAGAGCCGAGTCAAAACTATGTTTCTTAGGCCCTATAGGAGAATTGTCCTTTCATTGGTAGCACTTTTCTTAGTATATGGGATGTCCTTAGTAGGGTGATCTTCTGGGTAACTTGTATGTTGATGTTACCTGGGACACTGTCAGTAAAATTGTCCATTCCTTTTCTCACGAGGCCCAGAGCTCCGATTACTACTGGTACAATCTCACTTTTCATTCTCCACATCCTGTTAATCTTGATCTCCAGGTTCATGTATTTGGACAATTTCTTGATCATTCTCATGGGGGTCTTTCTCTCAGATGATATTGCTATGTCAATAAGCATACACTTCTTGAATTTATTGTATTATTATTATTATTATTATTATTATTATTATTATTATTATTATTTGTGTATTTTATCCTGTAGAGCCGGGTCAAAACTATGGTTCTTAGGCCCTATACGACAATTGTCATTTAATTGATAGTACTTTTCTTAGTATATGGGATGTTCCTTGTAAGGCGATTATTTAGGCAAGTTGTATGTTGATGTTACCTGGGACACTGGTAGTAAAATTGTCCATTCCTTTTCTCACTAGGCCCAGAGCTCTGATCACTATTGGTACAAATTCAGTCTTCAATCTCGATCTCCGGGTCCTTGTATTTGGACATTTTCTCGATAATTTTCCTGAGGGTGTTTCTCTCAGACGGCACTGCTAAGATAATAAGCATACACTTCCTTGTCTTTTATGATAATATCAGGTCTGTTGGCTTTTATTTCCCTGCCAGCTTGAATTGGCATTTCCTAGACGATAGTTACATCGTTATTATAGGTAACTGTGTCTGGTTGGCGCTCATACCTTCTCTCAATGGTTTCCATTTTGTTTCTTGCATATCTTTCAGTGCCCATATGTCACTACCTTGTTATGTGTGTGGGGATGTCCATTTTTTGCTAGGCCCAGACATCCTGACATAATACGGTCAATAGTTTCATCCTGTTTTCTGCAGATCTTGCATTTCTGGTTAGCTCCATCCCTGATTATGTGACAGTGATAGGATCTGGTTGCAGATATCATTTGCAGTTTTCAAGGGAAACGAAGAGAGAATAAAATAAGATGGATTTGTTTTTTACGTCTTATCAACCCTTTGCAGGCTATTTAAAGCCAGATAATATTTTTAGATTATAAGATTTTGTGGAGGGGATAGTGATTTACTAATTAACCCATAACTGGAGGGGGAGAAAAGTTGGTTCATAACTTTCACAAAGGTATTCGAGGGTAAGCCAATATAAAGAATGCCACTGGAGTTGGAACTCGGCCCCAAGATTTCCAGTTCCGAAGCGTTAGCCATTACACCACCTGCACATTCAAGCTTACAGCACGAGGTATTCTCAAGCGGTCACCCATCTAGGTACTAAACAGGCTCGACGTTGCTTAACTTTGATGACCGTACGAAAACCGGTGTTTCATTGTGATATGGCCGTAAGACCCAGGAAAGAATAAAAGAAACGATGAAAGAAAAAAAGAAAGAAAGAAAGAACATTGGAATAAGAAAGAGCAGTGGGATAAGAAAGAAAGAAAGAAAGAAAGAAAGAAACAAACAAACCAAGAACATTGGAATAAGAAAGAAAGAAAGAAAGAAAGAAAGAAAGAAAGAAAGACAGAAAAAGACAGAAAGAAAGACTGAAAAGCAAAGAATGAAATGCACAAACAAAAAACAAATAAAACGATTTTTAGGTAGCTCAAGGGACGAAAATAAGAAAGAAAGAAAGAAAGAAAGAAAAAGTAATTAGATAATTCGAATGACTAAAGTACATTACAAATGAAAAGAAAGAAAAAAAGAAAGAAAATGAAATATATCAATCCTGATTGGAAATGTACACAGTAGTCTTTGGTCAATTACATAATTTCGCAGTGGCCAATAGGTGAATCGTTGACTGCCAACACAGCTTCTCCAACATCCACTTCTGGCTTGGACGAATTATTGTGTCCCTGAACCAAATAAATACCCGATATTTTTTTTTTTATGAGAGAAACATTCGACAAACAAGCCACCATAAACATTGTATCGGTTAACAGCGATTCCATCTGTTGCTGCGCAAACACCAAAGCTGAAGTTACCACTACTGCTAGTCTTATCATTATCAAAGCAACCCACGATCTTCTCTCCTTACCGTCTGCTTGTTGGTCCAGCAAACGACCTGTAAACCTGTATATCTACCAATCAAGCCTTCTCACGACAAGTGGTTACACAAAGAGCCAATCGATTTGTCAACAAACCACCTACCTCGACCCGACACCACTCAGCAGTCATTATTGAGAAGCTTATGTAATAGTCTTGTAAAGAAAATATATGGGGATAGAAGGTGTCAAATGTTAAAGAATACTGATGAGAAAACGGGCTGTTCTGTATGAACCATTCTTTTTTCAGGAATAGTTTACAAAAGGGTAGGATATGGGCCATTTTGGGCAGGACTATGATGCAAAACTTCAAATTTCAATGTCGTAGATAGATAGATAGATAGATAGATAGATAGATAGAAGGAAATGTATAAATAAAGAAAGAAAGAAAATGAACAGAATCATATAGATAGATATTACCACAATGTACTGAGACAAACAGATAGATAGATAGATAGATAGATAGATAGATATTAAAAGAATGTACGGAGAAAAAAGAAAGAAAGAAAATGAACAGAATTAGATAGATAGATAGATAGATAGATAGATAGAGAGATAGATATGAATCGACTGAAATAGATAGATATGAATCGACTGAAATAGATTGATAGATAGATATGAATCAATTGAGATAGATAGATAGATATGAATCGACTGAAATAGATTGATAGATATGAATCAATTGAGATAGATAGATAGATAGATAGATTGATAGATAGATATGAATCAATTGAGATAGAGATAGATAGATAGATAGACATTAAAAGAATGTACTGAGAAAGAAAGAACAAAAGAAAGAAAGAAGATGAACAGAATTAGATAGATATGAATCGACTGAAATAGATTGATAGACAGATATGAATCAATTGAGATAGATAGATAGATAGATAGATAGATAAGCTAAGATTAGATAAGATGTATTAACAAAACGCACTGAGATAAATATATAGTTATGTATTGTTTATTGGAATGCTTGGCAAAACATCGGCTTATTGCTAATTGATTCAAGCTTTATAAAATGAATTCATCATAGATGGTTCATATTTTAATAATTTAATAAATTTTTATAAATTATGGATAAAAAATTGTTTTCATATTTATTTATTTATTCATAAATCGGCAAACAATTGCATGTTTTAAGTGTTACTAGTTTTCGAATGTTGTAAAATATTCTTGTAAATAAACAAACAATACCTACGATTCATACGCTACTCAAAGGCTTTCGACAAAGTACGCCACAAGGATCTGCTGGAACTGCTTAGTAACCTTGACATATTCAGGCAAGATATCAGGCTAATCATGAAGCTATACTGGCAGCCAACGGCATGCATGCGTATAGGGAACGAGTTCATTGAATATACAAAAATAGAAAGGGGCCTAGAGCAAGGATGCGTCTTCTCGCCCGACCTGTTCAACCTGTACAGCGAGGCAATTCTGAGAGAGTTGGAAACCCTACCGGCATTTAGCGTCGGCGGCCACAATCTCAACAACATAAGATACGCATATGGCACAGTAATAATAGCCGGAAAAGAAACTACAAAATCACCTACAGAAGGTAGCGACGGAAAGTGAGAAGAAAGGGCAAAGCATAATCGACAAAAAGACAGAATGCATGGTCATCAGTAAAAGGAGGAGCCCGAAATGCAATTTGCAGGTCGGGCACACTAGAATCAAGCAGACTCGGAAGTTTAGATATCTGGGAATCGTCTTGACAAAGGACGGTAAGTGTGACACGTAGGCGTATTGGAATGGCCAAGGACGCATTCCAAAAGCTGGGCAGAGTATTGTGAGACAGAAAGATTTCTTTGGTAACAAAGAAAAGTGTACTGCAGCTACGGAGATGTGGCTCTGCAGAAGGATGCTGAGGATTTCGTGCACCGAGGGTGTGAGCAACGATGAGGTCTTGGAGAGGATGCAGACAAAGAGGAGGCTCATACTTAACATCAAGAAGAGGCAGCTGAAGTTTCTGGGATACATGATGAGGAAGGAGGGCCTTGAGAATCTGATACTCACGGGTCGAATAGTGGGAAAGAGAGACAAGTGAAAGCAGCCCGTGACATTCCTGGGGGCTTGAGCAGGTGGATGATAGAACGTGGTCTGGGGAAGGAAGCAGATGGATGATAGAACGTGGTCTGGGGGAGGAAGCAGATGGAAGGAACTTGTTTATAGCTGCATGGGATAGAGGGAGGTGGAGAGCCATGATCGCCTACGTCCTGAAAGGACACGGGACATAAAAAGAAAGACACAGTAAACATCATTGTAAAAAAAAAAAATAATTCCTGTTTTTTTTATTGTCGTCTTTTCTTAATAATGTTTTTTTTTATCCTCAGCTCTACTTGTGGGCCGAAAGGACTACGTTGAGAATCGTTGGTTTAAATCACAAAGTATAGACAAAATGAGACACTGTATTGGAAACTAAGACCAGTGACTTAAGGAACGGTCTCTTTATTTAGGAAGTGTTACTATCAATATTTGGCTCACGTCCAGATAATCGAAGTTCGGATAATCGGAGTTCGGATAATCGGAGTTCGGATAATCGGAGTTCGGATAATCGAAGTTCGGATAATCGGATAATCGAAGTTCAGATAATCGGAGTTCGGATAATCGAAGTTCGGATAATCGATGTTCGGATAATCGAAGTTCGGATAATTGGAGTTCGGATAATCGAAGTTCGGATAATCGGAGTCAGATAATCGAAGTTCGGATAATCAGAGTTCGGATAATCGAAGTTTGGATAATCGAATATTTAACTTGTAACCAATTAGATTCCTGAATAACGCTCTGTCTAAAATATGTTCCTCTTCGGTTATTTGATTCAATCTAATAATATCTGTTAGGAACGGTGGAGTAATGGATAGCGGCTCGAATTGAGGAATCGGTAGAGCCGAGTTCGAATTCCAGTCGGATCCATTACATTCACTTACGTGCTAATACTCGTATGAATCTTCTTCTTCTTCTTCTTCTTCTTCTTCTCCCCCACCCCAGCTATGGGTAAATAGCAGGACAGACCGGTTCTATGGCATTGGATGGCAACTGGTCTACCGTAGAAAGAAATGGCAAAGACACATGATCGCTTAAGCGTGTATCACGCATGGCACATAACTGACGGTTGGATTTCAGTGGCAGAATAGTGTGGCAATTTCCGGTGAAAAATTGAACATGTTCCTTTATTCGATAGAAGCATTCACTGTGAGTTTCTACAATTAAGCCATTGAACTATGACTGAGAAGGAAAGAGAGTATTTTCGGGACTGGATTTGATATCCTGTTATTTTGGTATTCATTCGAGTATATGTTGCGTACATCTGCTATTAAACATCTTATAATTAAAGAAAGACAGGCAACAGGGCATCCAAGAGAAATTTTCCTAGGCGGTACAAGAACCCCTCTTTGGGGCCCCGAGACAGGCAAAGATTTTTCTCAAAATTGATGATTTGATGTCCAGTAAATCTACGAGTAAAGTCTCAATGTTTTATTTCCATGATCAGATATAAAGTTCTTGCGAAATAAATAATACATAAA
Organism: Acanthosepion esculentum; assembly: GCA_964036315.1. Classification (NCBI taxonomy): domain Eukaryota; kingdom Metazoa; phylum Mollusca; class Cephalopoda; order Sepiida; family Sepiidae; genus Acanthosepion; species Acanthosepion esculentum. The sequence continues at coordinate 89,120,897 of OZ038493.1, forward strand.
GGCAGAAGATGACGCGAAATTCGGGTGTGTGCTAGTCACATTATTATGCTAATTGACGAACCTATGCATCTACCCGGAGTTGTACGTAGATACTCTTAGTATTATCATATGGGCCTACAATAATTAATAATAAATACTAATAAAAAGAAGGGTAGTGAGATCTGCATAGTGATAAACATGAATATTTACCCTGGCTCCACACTGAGACTGGATGTGACACAAGGTCGGGTTTAATGTGAGGAACCCGAGCGCGTAAACCCGGGCCAAGAACAAAAATTCCCCGAGCTTCGGCAACGGTCAGTTGCGCTGGCCCCCGTGCGAGCACTGATCCCTCTCCCTTGTGCTATGAGAGGGTGCAATCTCGGGCATCTGTTCCCCAGGACTGAACATCTCACAGTGTGATTTTCCTCAGTTGTGCCTCTGTCCTCTGACGGAGACGCAACTGAGTCGCACTCTACACGAAATCAGAGACAACTGAGAGATGATAAAAACCCACCCGGCATGTGCCAGATGGGAATGGAAGTGTATGTCGGGCTGGGGGTAGTAGAAAGTGCTTATTCTAGTGTGGGGATGGGTGTTGCATGGTTGCTGTAGGGCCCTTCTTGTTTCTTGGGCCCCTGGGACAAAGTACCGGCTGGACGGCAATTATTATTTGACAGAGCCACCCACTACTTGAAAATAAAGAGTATCAAATTAAAGAAAAAATTACTACGATTCAAAATGAAGAGGAGACGATGCTAAAGGAATATATTTCGAATCCTGAGAGATTTCTGTTCACTTTGCCATGCTTTTTGCGCTTCGACTATTATTAGGTTGGTGCAAAAATAATATCGTTTTCTCACATGAAGTTGATTATTTTTGCACCAACCTAATAAATGTCTTTTAAATCAAGAAGAACGGACATTATTGTTTAACTGAGCCATCTACTTTGACTCAGAATGAAGAACACTAGGTTGAGGACTAGATTTAGAAACCTAAGACGTTTGTTTTCATTCTGGTATTCCCCCTGTGAATTTCTGCAATTAAATCTCCTGCAATTAAACAACCGAGAGCGCCATTTCAGCGTCCTTCTTAATTATAATTTATATATTTTAATCCTGTTATGTCAGCTGACATTTTTATTTTCTTTATCTTCTTATATCTCTTAATATTGATTAACTGTTTTTCATTTTCTGTCCTCATTCTGTTTGTCTCTATCTACTTCAAATCTGTTCATATGCCTCAAGTTGTTCATTATCTATCTTTGTCTATATTCGTCATCCTGGCGCATTTGGAGGAATACTTGAATGAGGTCAGTCTTCTAAAAGGATTCTAGTCTGTACAGGATAAATTCAACTGCGTTTTTTAAACGTATTTCAAGATTTCAAGATAGGATCCTCGCAAATCTCTTAGTAACATTAGAGAATATGACCTCACCTTTTAAAAGTACAAAAAGCTATTCATTCCTCTGCATGCGTGCGTGCGTGCGTGCGTGCGTGTGTGTGTGTGTGTTACTAAGTAATTATCGTTCATCATCTTTCCGATATTTTCTTTCTTTCAATTGATCTTCCTGTCTTTCACACTCTCTTTCACACTCTCTTTCTCATTCGCTTACGCTTTCTTTCTTTCTTTCTTTCTTTCTTTCTTTCTTTCTTTCTTTCTTTCTCTCTCTCTCTCTCTCTGTCTTTGTTATTCCTTTCAATTTACACGCCTGTACCTGTTCATTCTTTCCTTCTTTCTTTCTTCCTTTCTTTCAATTTATACTCCCCTCTCTCGTCCTGTGTAGTTTTTGTGTGTGTGTTTTTTTTGTTTTTTTGTTTTTTGTAGCAGGGTCTTTCTTTGTTTCTTTCTTTGTTTGTTTCTTTCTTTCGTCTGCTATCATTTTCTTTCTTTCCTTTTCTCTGCATCTCTCACTTTCTTTCTTTCTTCCGTTATCATTTTCTTTCTTTTCCTCTTCCTCTATCATTTCTTTCTTTCTTTCTTTCTTTCTTCCGCTATCATTTTCTTTCTTTCTTTTTCTCTTCCTCTCTCATTTTCTTTTTTTTCTCTTCCTCTATCATTTCTTTCTTTCGAGTCATCTTCCTGTTACTTTCCCTTTCTTGCTTTCAGTTTATACTCATCTCGGGATTTTTTTCATCCATTATGTCACTGTCCATGTTCTCAAATCTACTTATATATATATCGTAGACTCTCCGGCACCTGGCGGGGACCCTTTTACGACGTATGGGGCTCAGGCAACTCAGTTTCTAGGAACCGACAGCCAGACAACCTTCACATCTGATTTGATTAAAGTGGTAAAGGATTTGTACAGAACCAACCACACCTTTTGAATAGCCAAATGCACCGTGTGCCACGCAGTTGTCCTTCTAGACCAGTTACTATCCAAGGCTATAGAACCCAATCTGTACTTCTATTTACACATAACTCGGGGGTGAAGAAGTGGATTCATACCTTTCCCAAGGGTATTAACACATAAGTGAATGTAATTGATTCGACAGGAATTCGAACTCGGCACTCCGAATCCGAGCCGTTATATATATATATATATATATATATATATATATATTTATAGGGTGTCCATAAAGTTCGTGTGCACTTTAAAAAAATTATAACTTTATTTGTATTTGCGATAGAAATAATCTGTAAAAAATGTTATAAACTTTAATGTACCTAATTTTAAGTATAGCTAAAATAACTAATGTGATTTCAGACATTACTGTAAATCAGTTGGCAAATGTTTTCCGTGAACTGCAAAATCGTATTACCCTTTGTATTGCTAATGATGGAGGACATGTGGAAACTTAAATAAAATTTCAATAAAACCATAAAAAATATATATTTACTTCTTTCTAATCCTTTTTACAAATTATATCTATCGCAAATACAAATAAAGTTATAAATTTTTTAAAGTGCACACGAACTTTATGGACACCCTGTATGTATGTATATATATATATATATATATATATATATATATATATATATATATATATATATATATATATATATATATATATATATATATATATACACGTGTGTGTATTGTGTGTTGAGGCTTGCATAACTGTCAAACAGCTTCTTTCAAACTTGTCGAGGCAACTGTCGAAACTTGGGTTGACAAAAGGGAGACATTGTTAGAAAGAAAACGTGTGTTAAAAATACTTTTTTTGCCCTTGGCAATATCATTGTATACACCACTAGGTAATTGTCATTTTTCAATCGAGAACTGACAGCAAAAATGTCAAACGTTTTATTTATTAGCGTGTTTACTTACATAAATAATTTTATATTTACGAGATTGCAAGAATATGTCAACCAGCTACAACTTAATATTTATTTACCATGTTAGAAAGAAAGGAACTATAAAAGAAACTGTTTTATTCCTATATTTATAAAAAAAAATATCAGTCAGCGACAGAACAAAAAAAAATGACGATTAACTAAAGTTTCAAATAAATTGTCTTTAGTAAAATTTAAAAATAAAGCTTTTTAAAACAATAACGTTTACCTAAATAGTAAACAGTAACAGTAGTATAAATATAAAAACTGTACTTTTGAAAAACATTTCTGTTCTTTCTTTTATTATGGGCTCGTCCTTTAAACTTTGCTGAATTCACTTGCCTGTGAAGCTTAGCTTTCTTATGTCTATCGTTGGCTTCATGTTAATTTCTTCGAGTTTTTTCTATGGGCAAACACTGAAATCCGAAGGCACATTGCCGTCCTGGGTATGACGATAAACTACATCCGCGTCCTGGGTAAGACGATGAACTACATCTGCGTCCTGGGTAAGACGATAAACTACGTCCAACAGCATGGCCTCTGATCAGGAGTTTTTGAGGAGCGTGAAACCACCTCTTAATTGCTGATGTTCCCAGGTCCATCCTGACCCGTGGTGGTTGCACCTGTTAGGGTCCCAGCAAATAGTTGACACCCAAATTGGGGTCAAAGCACTATGAAAGTGTAAAAATAGGTTTGAATACATACCAGAAATACCTTGTAAAAAAAAAAATTATTACCAGCAATACTTTTTCAGAAAAGAAAATATATTACTGTTGTGGATTCCGGGATGAAATCCGATATCAATAAATAACAAACGCCAGGAATAGATAAGGAAAATAAATGTATTAACGTAATAATACAAACTGGTAATACGGGTTAGTAGATCCAGAAATGCGGGTTAGTAGCAATAATATATATACAGTCTTGGTATTGAAGTATCGCGGTATGACTTCTTACTGAGTCTAGGTGCTCGTGACGGTGACTCTCGTGCTACCCGCCTCTAATACTACTCTCCGGGTATTCACTGCTAGTAGTTTATGTATACCTCGGGCGAGTTCATCTGTGTGAAAAGGGGAGACCCCTTATCAATTACCAACTATAGTTTATTTTGAAAGAAAATATTACCAGCACTAAAACATTTGTCGGTCTATTTTGTTTTATTAACACAGGCTCTAATTTGGGACCAGATAACATCTCTCTTATATCCGGGTTACACTGAAGAAACGGAAAAAAATCATTGCAAAGAAAGATATCAGTTTTCCTATATATCAGCGAATGGAAGACAATCTCTTCACAGATGAAGAAGTTGCTTACGGCCATATCACGTTGAAACACCAGTTCCCGTACGATCACCAAAGTTAACCAACCTCGAGACTGGTCTGTACCTCGATGGGTGACCGCTTGATGTAATGGATACCAGCTAGGAATTGTTCATCTGAAAGCCGAGATGTAATTCCCGTTGGGTTTGTTATATATATTATCTAGGCATTATCACTCTTCAGGTTTAACTAATTTACATATTAACTTTAAAACAAGTTTATTTCATTAATTAATTGTCCTTCATTACTGTTCTTTTATTCGAGGATTGTTTCGAGTTTCATACCAAAAATAGTTCTGTTTAGGAATATCGTCTTATATAGTGCAGTAAATTGTTTGATATTTGCACTTTACTTGGCCTTCAACAAGTTGGCATCTATTTGTAAAACTTTCCTTAACTATAACAAGCCAATTTATGAATGAAATGTTCATTTAAAATTTTTATTTCAAGTACTGAATATATCTTACTTTGCATATCGATAACGTGCGGGCGAAGCCTGCTAATGATACATAGATATGTATTTATATATATATTTGTTTCTCTTTTAGCAGTACGCGTCTATTGTTTCGTTTCCACTCAGGTAAGTTACGTACACATAAACCAAATTTAGCCTTTCGCGAATTTATAAAAGATGAAGAAAGCAAGAAATCAGAATAATACCAACGAGCTGTATTTCTTCAGATATAAAAGTATTTGGGTTCGTTTCCTATGAAAAGTAGCATGACTAAGGAAACCTTCCTAAGGTGTGCGTGTGTGTCTGCGCGCGCGTGTGTGTGTGTGTGAGAGTGTGATGCTATGCGTGCGTGCGTGTGTATGTGTGCGCGTTCCCGTTTGCGGGTGCGCACGTGTTTGTAAGAGTGTGTGCGTTTGTGTATGTGGGTTTGTCTATGTAAGCCTGCGTGTACATGTTTTGTGCGCTCCCGTCTGTGCATGTCTGCACGCGCGTGTGTGTGAGTATCCGCGTGTGCGCGTGTTTATGTGTGTCTGCATGTGCTTGTTTTCTGTGCGCGCGTCTGCGCATGTGTGCACGTGTGATTGTCTATGCGTGCGTGCGTGCGTGCGTGCGTGCGTGCGCGCGTGCGTGTGTGTGTTTGTTGTGCATACGCAAAGGAATGCTGAAAGATTTTGTTTGAGACTCTACCCCCAAATCTGAACAAATAACAATGTATCGGGTAGTCGTGAAGAAACCATGAACTTTTCAGCATCCCATCAAACACCTGTCCGTCACTCGCTAGTCTGTTTTTTAATCGTTTCACTCCCAAGCAAGGCGATAATGCCACTAAGACGCAAAGGGTTACTAGAAGTGAAAGAGATTGAGAAGAATAAGTAGAAATGACAATAAAAGAACAGGTTTCAGGAAAACAGAAAATGGTGATTGACACTGCATTTTTGAAGATCGTAGATGGCAAAGAAGCAAGAAACCGGAAGAAACTTCCACAAGCGAGAAGTGCGCGAAATAAAAACTATTAGAATGGGACTTACGGTGACATCTATTTCAACAGTAAAACAATGAGACCTAATTGCCAATCTAGTAGTACGCTTCAATTCATGCTGCCGAGGTACCAAGAAAGTGAACACATTTGAACAACTGCCATAAACATATTTATAGAAAAGACCGACGGGAGCCATGTCACCTTGGTCGAAAAGTGACTGAAGTCGAGATGCCGGGTCAGGACCAATAACATTACAGACTCTTTGGGTGTTTTTCGAGAATCTCGAGATATATATCAGTAGTACCAAACCTGAAATGACGTCAATATTCGATACGCAGACGAATGGTAGATTTATAAACGTACAGACGAGAAACTTGTCTGGCACGACATAGGGAACCAACTTTCCTCGTAATACTCCTAGTAAATGATGCAATATAATCACTCCACTTTCATTTGAAACCAAGAAAACGCAATGTGTTGTTCTCATGGAGGTTAGGATCTGTCTATGCCGAAGGAGGGAGTAAACGGTCTTTATGGTGATTCAAAAATAGCAGTTTCAGTGTACATTTTTAAATTTCTTTCTTATCCACCTACCTACCAAAAACTACCTTAGTCCTTAGTATGACGATAAACTACATCTGGCAGCAAGGACTCTAATCGGGAGATTGGAGATTTTGACGAGCTTAGAACCACTTCTTAATTGCTGTTGTTTCTATGTTCACCTTAACCCGGGGTGGTAGTACGTGTCCCACCTACGGGCAAAAATGAGCCCCAGCCACAAAAAAAAACTCAAAAGACTAGAAAAGTATAATATACAGTGCTGTTCGATAAAAGTGACTCACCTGATTTTTTTTTTACTTAAAAATTTTTTCAAATATTGTTTTTGGGGTCAAACTAATTTTTAATCTTACTAAGATAAAGACCCCTTCCCGACCACCTAGTAAAAAAAAGTTTACACACCCTAAGGTATTCTATTGATAATTATATTTTTGGATATAAATGAGATTTAGGCGAAAAAAATCTGTGCAAAAAAAGTGACTCACTGCAACTAGTAATCAATAGAAACATAACCGAACAGCTTTAAATAAAGAATAATAGAAGTATAATTTATTTATCATAGGTAATATAGTTCGAAATATTTAATAATCTATGGGTCCTCCTTTATTTTGAATAACATTTTCAACCCTTTTTGGCATTGGCTTCATTAAGTTCTGGCAAATCTCATCTCCAATCATTGAATTCCATTCGGATATGAAATACAGAATCAAATCCTCTTTGTTGGTCAACTGCTTTCTCGAGAGCCTGTACTTTATAATTCTCCATAAGTTTTCTATGGGGTTGAGGTCAGGAGATTGGGGCGGCCATGTCATAACACTCACCTGCTTCTCATCAAAGTATTCCTTCATCAATTTTGATTTGTGACATGGAGCATTATCCTGCATAAAAATGAGCTTGGTGGAGTCGATTTGCACCCTTTCAGCAGAAGGGAGCAGACAAGACTCTAAAATTCTCTTGTACTGCTCGCCCCTAAGGGTTTTTTCAATAGGTTTTAAGAAACCAGTTCCATGAAAATAAATCATCCCCAGAACATTATACTGAACGGATGCTTGACAGTACTTACTGCTAAATTCAAAAAGCTTTCAAAGCTTCTTCTTCGGATTTTAGATCGCTTATCCTTTGAATTTAGCTCAACTTTCGTTTCATCGGAGAAGAGAACATTTAGTAAAAAAATCACTTTTATCGAAAAGTACTGTAGATGTTTATATTAAAAATACCAGCAATACATTTTTATAAAAAATAAATTCTCAACAATATATTTTCATAGTACAATTACCAACAATACATTTTATAACAAATATGACCAACAATACATTTTTACAGCAAAATGACAATCAATAATTATTTTAGTAAAATTGAAGACGTTGTCAAAAAAATATTTTTTTTTAAAAATGTTTGCTGTAATTGATCTCATTTCATGTCAAGAGAAATAAGTTTTCGCTCCTTGGTTGATTTTGCAAAATTATTTGATAAAAAAATGCAGTTATTATAATTTAGCCATGAAAAAATGTCATTGTCTTGAATTAAATATATTATATATAATAATACTGAATTTTCATATTCAGATTTCGGCATTAAATAACCCATAGAAGTGTTGATATGCCACTAAAAACAAACAATCAAAGCAAAACTACCGACTTAAAATCCCTCTCCCTTCCTCCCTCCTCTCTCTCTCTCTCTCTCTCTCTCTCTCTCCCCATTCCAGGCTGTCTCTTCGATCTTTCCTATTGTTTTCTTTATGTCATAAACGCAGCTGCCTCGAGAGAAAATACAAAAGATTTCGATACGAAAATGTTGATTAACAATTCTTTTTTTTAATTTTTTTTATTTTTCACAGTTGTTCTGCTTTTGGAAAATGTCGCTAATAACTAATAGATTTCTGTTGCGATGTCAAGGCTTTTTGTACGTGGAACTTGTTTTGACCTATAACACACGCGCGCGCACACACACACACACACACACACACACACATATATATATATATATAACTATGAACCTAAAGAGCCAGGCAGACCTACCTAGGTTTCACCTACGCGAGTCGTCAGGGTACGCCGCCTGGCTCTTTAGGTTCATAGTTAGATTTGCTCTACTTTGTGTATAGAGCACTTTGCTTAGTTACTTTTGTTTTACTCGTGTTGGAGGTTTTTTCTTTGGACTCTGAGCTTGGATTCTGGACGATTGTTTTCGCCTCAATTTCATGTTCTTAGTTCTTTCTTTTTTATTCCTTATTTTTCCTTGGGTATTGGTTTGTTCATTTATAAGCCAAAAGACCTAAGGTTTTTCCAGACGAGTATAATTGCATATATATATATATATATATATATATATATATATATATACACACACACACACACAGTGAGCCAGCCAAAATGAGCTGACTCATTTCATAGTTCACCGATAGAAGAGTTAACCAATCAGCAGGCTCAAAATATTCTATGGAACTTGTATAAAGGCGGCGATGTCAGCCTTTGATATCGAAGACTGGTATTGGCGATATAGTCAGATTCAGTAGAGTGTCTGACTCGGGAGTGTTAATCTTTAACGTTGTTTCTTTGAGCAGATTACGTACTGCGCTGGATTCTATATTCATAGACTATGGTGAACATGGTCAACAGATTTTTCGGCCTTTTAACAAATATAGAAGTAAATCCGGCAGAATGAGAAGATGGACACATAGGAAACGTTTAACAATTTAACATGTTTCAGTTTCGCAAGAGACGTGATTTTCTCCATATCTCAGTAGCAATATTCGAAAGTACCCATGAAAAAAAAAAATATAAAATGAAAATAAATATGTACTTTAACAAATTTAGCGATTGCATGAAAAAATAATTAAAAATTAGATAAATTGAACTTGTCGATTTTATGCAGTATAATAGTAAAAAGTAATAGATTAGTAAAAAGTAATATGGAGCGATAAATAAACCCATGAAATTGCATTCGTTTGGATTTCTTATACCGTTTGTTAAGGGTCTATATGTTTGAAATATGTACGTATATATACTGCTGGCCAAAACCTTAAGGCCAATGAAAATACAAAAGATATATAACTTTTGCGTTGTTAGACTCAACCGTTTATTTGCGTAGAGCGTCGAAAAATGAGAATAAGTGAAGGAAAAATAAAAATTAAAAACTTTCTTTACATTTATTTATGAAAATTTGAATACTGAAAAATTATGTGAAATACTAGCTGATCAAATGTTTAAAGCCCTATTTAATCGAAGCTTTAATTGATAAACAAGTAAACGAAATTTAGTGATTTATGTTCAAGAATTAACGCAGTCAGCATCTCCCATTGGTATCTCCTGCCTTAAATTAGGTGGCAACGTGGCAAAGGTTAAAACGTTGACAGTGTTTGAACGTGGTAGAATTGTAGAGTTGCAACATCAAGGTCTTTCTCAACGTGCCATCGCTGGTGAGATTGGATGTAGTAAAACTTCGCCCCACCCCATTCTGGGAGGTCCTGGTCTCGGCACCAATTTGTGTTGCATATTGACAGAATTGAAGAATCCCAGCCCGGCTTTTTTCTCTCGGCCGGCGATCGCCAATCGTTTCAGTTCAGCAATTAAAGACTTCAACAGAAAGAAATTTAACTTATCTATTTTTATTCATGTTGGCATGTAATAAACATTCAATGGAGGCTGTCCCCTCCCCTCACTGGGGAGCCGTTTCAGACACGAAAGGGAACACATCTACATCTTGACGGTCAAGAAACAACTCGCTTAAACCTTTCTCTTATCTGTCATTCCCACGTTAGCTCAGCCAATCAAAATCGACTTCCTTATTATGTCTTACATCTGACTTCAAAGGTCAGCCTCTGGAAGTCGTACCTGAGATACACTTTCCCTTAAATATATATATATATATATATATATATATATATATATATATATATATATGTGTGTGTGTGTGTGTGTGTGTGTGTGTGTGTGTGTGTGTGTGTGTGTGTGTGTGTGTAAAAGAACTAAAAGCAAGAGTTCAGCGTTCACAACATTAATTTAAAACAGGGCTAAATACAAAAGTGGAGCACATTATTTACATTATTCGGACTATTGTTTATCACAACGTTTCGGCCGTTGTACACTCCGGCCTTCTTCAGGTGGTTGGAATGTCGAACTGAACCCTTTATTTCGCTCACTGGGGTAGACTGTTCTAGTTCCACGTGCCATGTTTAATGGATGTCAGTTATCAGTTATCTCCTGTTAATTTCCCTCTGAAAGTTCTCCACTGCCTTAACCGGGTATTGAACACTCTTTGGGTCCTGTCACTGGATCTTTATTTCTGTTCCTATCTCTGTAACCGGGTATCAGTGATGTTCCTACCAGTTTCTTGCAGTTTCCTTCCCGTAAAAATTGCATATTTTCGTGTTTTATATTCAGCTAGTGCTGACACAGTGCAACCTGATACAAGATGGCCAATTGTTTCTGAATATTTATCATAGAATCTGTATTTGTCGCCTGGTAATTTCTAGCGAGTAAGCACAAAACCAATTCCTGTGCAGCGAGAATAAACCTTCGGTTTCAGTTTTTAACCCTGGGGTACATAACCACAGATGGGGACGGGGCTTGTTTGGTATGGGCAGAGTATTGACCATGATGAGGCTTATCTTGTTTCTGTATCTGATGCATTGCTTTTGCTTTCTTGTTTAGGTTCGTTGCATCTGCAGTAGGCGTATTATGATTAATTTGCATTTCTTCACCCACATGAAATGCCATTTTTAATTTATTTGCTTCCTTTATTACTGAATAATAATAATAATAATAATAATAATAATAATAATAATAATAATAATAATAATAATAATTATTATTATTATTATTATTAAATAAGCTGTGCAGAAAAGGTATTAATAACAACAAATGATTTTTGTACACGCGAATATATAATAATAACAATAATATTATTATTAATAATAATAATAATAATAATAATAATAATAATACAGTATTATGAAATAAACTCTGGACTAAGTGACCAACAAAAAGCGAAAATGAATTTGATACACATTCATAATAAAATTGAAAATATAGTGAATTAAATGTTTGTAAATCAAATGTAAGTAATTTTGATACACTCTAATATGTAATAATTAATAATACATTAGCGTCATAGACAGCCTTTAGATGTGTACCGAAATAAGTTTTGGGTAAAGGACTGTTAAAAAACGAAAATGATTTTGATACACCTTAATATGCAATGGTAATATTAATAATAGGAGAGTCATAGATAGTCTTTAAATGTAGACCTGAAATAAATTTTTGGATAAAGGTCTGTTAAAAAACGAAAATGGTTTTGATACGCCCTAATATACAATAGTAATATTAATAATATAGTGGAGGCATAGATACTCTTTAGATGTGTATCTAAAATAAGATGTGCGATAAAGATCTGTTAAAAAACGAACATGGTTTTGATACACCCTAATATACAATGGTAATATTAATAATATAGTGGAGTCATAGATACTCTTTATATGTGTATCTAAAATAAGATGTGCGATAAAGATCTGTTAAAAAACGAACATGGTTTTGATACACCCTAATATACAATGGTAATATTAATAATATAGTAGAATCATAGATAGATAGTCTTTAGATGTAGACCCGAAATAAGTTTGAGGGTAAAGGACTGTTAAAAAAACGAAAATACTTTTGATATACAATCGTAATTGATGCAGTGTTATGTTAATAATGTTTTTAACACTCTAGTGCAGTGATTGTTTTTAGATGTGTAGATGAAGCAGGTCTTGTAGTAAAAATGTGTAAAAATGAAAATTTGTTTTTGACACACCCCAGTAGAAATTCCTATATCCTAAGATTTACTTATGTTTTCTCTATACTTGACATTTTTTTATTTAATTGAAACCGCAAAAAGCAACAGGTTCACGCAACTTAACCGACATTTGAAACATTAAACACATACCAGAACTGTTCCTATAAACTTTAAGTAAATTACACATTTAATAGTCCTAATTTGCTAATAGAACTTGCATATCTTTCTCTCAACTGACAACCCTTTTCTCTATCTTCGACAATCATTTACAATTTGTTTTTGTAACGAATATGTATCTATTCACATTATTTACATTATTCGGACGGTTATCCTCATCTTCATTGCCACATTCACAACGTTTCGGCCGTTGTACGCTCTGGCCTTCTTCAGGTGATTGGAATTTCGAATCGAACCCTTTATTTCGTCCACCGGGGTAGATTTTTCTAGTTACATGTGCTATACCTCTCTCTCAGTTATTTCCCTTTAACTCAACTCTCAAAAGTTTTGGTCTACCACTGCTGTAACCTGGTATTGAACTCACAACTCTTTGGGTCTAGTCACTGGATCTAACCAACGCCTTTATCTACTGGGCCATCGCCGGAAGAAGGCCGTAGGGTACAACGGCTGAAACGTTGTGAATATGAGAATGAAGATGGGGATAACAGTGCGAATAATGTATGTTATCATAATACCTCATCTGAGAGATATCGACGAATATGCATCTAGTATACATGTAATTACCCTATTCTCTAGGGTCATTATACACGTGCTACCCCTACTATATAATATAGTACGACTTGCCATATGGTTGAGTCATCGGCGACTAAACAGGTTCCCCCATCAGGCCTTGTTTCGTCAGGAAGGTGGCCAAGCAGGATTAAAAGAACGACATTTCGTAAGGGAAAATTTCTTGTAGGGTCAAAGGTTATCTTGTACATTTGGGTAAACTGGTCTTCATAGATATGAAAACAGCCGGTGCAATGGTGGCACGGGCTTACTAGAGAAAGAAATCAACAGCCACAATGCCCCCACCCCCTGCCACCAATGGAGCCAACGGTCACCTGTCCGCGATCCTTTAAGTTGGATGACATCGGCTGAGGGTTTGGCCTGGAGAGCGATAGGCTCCGCCCGATCTTCTTGATTAAGGCACCCATAAATAAATAACTCTCCTTCTTTCAACCTAGATATGTGGAGTGAATTGGTCAGGTGTTCTGTTGCGCAGCGACCCTAAAACCACACCTGGTCATGAGACTGATGATGATGATGATGATGATGATGATGATGATGATGATGATGATGATGATTCTCTCATTAACGTTTAGTTAAGATTCTGACTATTGACAAAGAAAAAATTAGCAAATTTAATAAAAGGGAGTAGTTAATATAAAAATTAGAAAAAAAAAAATATTTGAAATAGAATCACCATATTTATTCATTAAACATTATGTTGTGGATTCCGGGATGAAATCCGGTATCAAATAATAACAAACGCCAAGAATGAATATAGGAAAATAAATGTATTAACGTAATAATACAAACTGGTAATACAGGTTAGTAGTTCCAGGAATGCGGGGTTAGTAGACAAATATATATATATTCTTTGATATCGACGTATCGCTGTATGACTTCTTACTGAGTCTACGTGTTCGTGACTGTGACTCTTGCCGCTACGTTATTCTACTGTACGAGTATTCACTGGCAGTAGTATATGTATACCCTGGTTGAGTCCATTTGTGTCAAAAAGGGGAAGACCCCTCAACACATTAGTACATCCATCGCCCTGTGCATTCGAGTATTCTTAGTAAAGAAAAGTCGTCCTCCGACAGGAAGCAAACCAGCAGGGAAAATGTGTCCTTTGCTTAAGGGATAATAAACCATAAGGATTAGTCAGATGAAGAGAAAGGGATGAGGGTTTTGTTTTTATCTTTTAATGTCCTGTGAAATTTTTAAAACTTTTTCTTCCATCAGTCCAAGGTGATTTCGGATCACTAGTATACTCAAAGGACAATGGTTAAAAGATTCAACATAAGAAATAATTAATTCCTTTAAATAATATGTGGGAATAACCATTCTTCGGCTGATGAAGGTCACAAGACCCGAAACCCGTGTAGGAGAAAATATAGAAAATAAAATATAATATATAAAACATCCACACTATATCCAAAAACGGTTGCGGCGTCTTCTCTTTTTAAAATATAAAAAGTTTCCCTCGTTGGAAAGACTACAATATCTCCCTTATATATATATATATATATATATATATACACACATTTCATGGAAAACGACAGACAAGGTGCTTTTTATTTAGTTTTTTATACAATTTCTCATGCGATCTAATAATTTTTTTCTTTTCGGATGATAAATTATATAAAAACTGTCCGAATGTTCTTTTATCCGAGCGCTTTCGGCTATACATTTAGCCATTTTCAAGGATTATATTTTAACTGTTAAAATAAGAAATAGTTTGTTGTATGTATGTTTTATAAAATGTGCACTAAAGGATTGCTGCCTAAATACACAAATACACACACACACACACACACACGCACACACACACACACACACATATATATAATAAACATACACTTATATAATAAACAAACACTTCCTAGCTTCTGGTCGTCGGACCTATTGAGGTAATTTTAATTTATTGCCCCTATCAAACTCAACGGGTTATTTAAGGCCAACAAGATTTTTATTGCAGCTAATATTTTTTTCCTTCAAAAATGTATAGTTTGGTTTGGTTTGTTTTGTTTCACGGCATATCAACCTCAATGGGTTATTTAATGTCGACAAGATTTTTATTGCTGCTAATATTTATCCCTTCAAAAATGTATATTTAGGTTTGGTTTGGTTTGTTTTACGGCATATCAACCTCAATGGGTTATTTAATGCCGACAAGATTTTTATTGCTGCTAATATTTTTTCAAAAAAATGTATTGCTGGTAATATATTTTTCTTCAAAAATTTATTGCTTGTATTAAAACCTATTTTTATTCTTTCATGGTGTTTTGCCCCCAGTTTGATGCTTAATTATTTGCCCATAGTTGGAACCCTAATTGATGCTGCCACTCCGGATCAGAGTGGACATGGGAACACCAGTAATTAATAGTTGGTTCCACCCTCCTCAAAACCTCCTGATCAGAGGCCTTGCTGCTGGACGTAGTTTGTCGTCTTACCCTAGACGCGAATGTAGTTTATCGTCATACCCAGGACGCGGATGTAGTTTATCGTCATACCCAGGACGCGGACGTAGTTTATCGTCATACCCAGGACGCGGATGTTGTTTATCGTCATACCCAGGACGCGGATGTAGTTTATCGTCACACCCAGGACGCGGATGTAGTTTATCGTCTTACCCAGGACGTCTATTTTTGGTATGTATAATTTTTTTCAGTTATAAAAATCTATTCATTGCAAACTCTCTTCTCTAATGCGACACCCTGTCTATGCGTAATTGTTTTTTTTTTTTTTTGTTTTTAACCGGATTATTCTGGCCATTGTTAAATTATGCCGATCAAACCATGCTTTTAAAGGGAAATGTAAACACACAGAAATATACACAGTCACCCTTTTGGCGATTAAACAGGTTGTGGCGGGAAAACATCCTCTAAGTGTATGGCACAGATCAACACACGGTCCTTTTGACATGACACCTAGGAGTGAAAACAAAACAAATAGGTAGGTCAGTTGTAAGCTGGGGTGGGAGCTTACACCGTCATCCGATGACCCAGCTGTATTGAGAAAACAGGAAAAGAATCCACGAAGGGAAGTAGAAACCATATACAATGTAATCTCGTAAAGGTCGATTTTACACATTCCGTGTATATGAACCCTTTCGTTTCACCAAGTTGTAAACATTGCATTCATTGTAAATATGGACGTGCCTGTCCCAATTCTGTGGTATTTGGTTTAATGTTGTTTTTGTTTTGCATGTTTTACTGCGTATTTTTTTCTCTTGTTTGTATTATCGCATTTAAACCGAATCCACTTTGTTTGCTCCGTAACAGTCGAATCAATTACATTGCTACACACGCATTGCGTACGAACGGGATTCAACTGAAGACAGAAT
This sequence comes from Acanthosepion esculentum, assembly GCA_964036315.1. NCBI lineage: Eukaryota > Metazoa > Mollusca > Cephalopoda > Sepiida > Sepiidae > Acanthosepion > Acanthosepion esculentum. The sequence goes on from OZ038493.1 coordinate 89,137,308, forward strand.
AACAAATTGGAGCCCAGTAAATTTTAAATTATTGCGTCGGAACAAAAATCTGTAGCGTTTCTGAAGTAAAATACAAAGGCAATATTTAAATATTTTTACATTTGTCAATCATATACAAATCTGAGGAGAAATGCCGGGAAAGTCCCACAAAAAATATTAAGCCCAAGTCCAATCAGCTTTCCTCCAGGTAGCGCCTCTCCTTCGAGGCATCCCTGAAAGGGGAACTACTGAGCAAGATTTGGCAATCTTTACACGTATTGCCGTTAAACCCACTTTAAACATGACCTTGTGTCACATTCGGTAGCAACATAGGCACACTGAAAAATACCCATACTTACCTAGCACAGGTCAGTTAGTGTAATAATCTCTTAGTTTCGACTCTTTCTTGAGCAGAGTGCGAATCGGTTGTGTTCCTGTTCGCACACAAAGACGCAGCCCGGAAAAAATATTGAGAAATGCCTTGCCCGGGGGCAGCTTCCCGCGGTTGAACTCCATTAATTGTACTAGAGATGGGGGATTGGTAGTCATATCAATGCCAGCGCAACTGATGGTTACGAGGATTGGCAAAATTTTTAGCCCGGGTGTACTCGCTCGGGTGCCCCAGATTAAACCCGACAATTTGTCATATTACGTCGCCGTAGGGAGACTGGTAAATACCCAACACCTGGACCTTTTGATGGGAAAATTTCAAAATAATATTAGATCAAGAGTCAGAAGGTCGTACCGCCAGGCAGTAACTCTCCTTGGGGAGAGATAAATAAATTTAAAGCAAAGATAAACCACTGCAAAATCCCAGGACCCTGGATTCCATGAACAACCACAAAAGGCTGAAAGATATCTATAACGATTCCGTAGTAAAACAAAATAAAAGAATCTGCATTTAACAAATGACCCACATCAATTTTAGTGTGCAAATCTAGCTGCATACATTAAATTCGCTGTTTATGTAAACTGTAAAATCCCAAGTGGCATTTATTAAACAAATACATCATGAATTTCATTCTCTCTAATAAAATATATTATCAGTAGGATTTATTAAACAAATACGTCAAAATTTTCATTGACTTTAATGATTAAATATATACCGAGTAGGATTTATTAAACAAAGATGTCAACTTTTTTATATTTAATCTCTCTAATGAAAGGCAGATTCAAAGAAAATAGCACAAAACCTATAGTGTAGAGAAAGACAGAGAGAAAGGGACAGAGAGAGAGAGAGAGAGAGAGAGAGATAAGCGAGAGAGAAAGAGGAAAAGAGTGAGGGGAAATAAAGACTAAGGAGAAAGAAAGAGTGAGAGAAAGAGAGAGTGAAACAAAAAGGATAAAGGAACAATTTTTTCTAAAATTACAAAATTAAAAATTTTAATTTTAAAAGGCAAAATGAAATGAAAAAAGAAAAACTGAAAATACTAGTCCAAATTCAGCAACAAAATCATCGCCATTCCGACAATTACTTAAGCCTAAACACCACTGCCTTTTAAAAGCAAAGATAAACAACTCCAAAATCCCAGGACCCTAGATTACAGGGGAAAAAAATCACAAAATGCTGAAAGATATCTCTAACGATTCCGTAGTAAAACAAAATAAAAGTATCTGCATTTAACAAATGACCCACATCAATTTTAATGTGCAAATGTAGCTGCATATATTAAATGAGCTTTTTATGCAAACTGTAAAATCCCAAGTGGCATTTATACGTCATGACTTTCATTCTCTCTAATGATAAAATGACGCGTGGGATTTATTAAACAAATACGTCGAAATTAACATTGCCTCTAAAGATTGTGTTATAACTGGTAGGATACTGTACAGTTTCCTCAGAAAAGGTACACATCAACCATATAGGAATACCAAGGACTAAAAACCGTGTCTATAATAATGAAGCAGATGTAGACAAAGCCAACAAATATTATGAAAAAGCTCTAAAAGATAGTACTTTTCCAGTAACACACTCATACACACCACAAAAGGGCTAACAGAAAAAAAAAAAAAACATAGCGTTCACTTTTATATTTACACACGCTCTATCTCTGATGTTGATAACTTCTACCCAGAAATATAGCATACCTTAAAACTATATTTTTATCATATATATATATATATATATATATATATATATATATATATTAAATAAAACAGACCACTTTAAGGTTCCATATAATAAATTATTTCACCACAGCCCTTTTAAAGGACCGCGGATCATCAGACTTTACTTCCAAATATTGAAACGAAAAATGAAAAGAAATTTACACATTTTTGACGGGCAGTATTAAGTATATGTAAATTAACGAAGTTAGGAAGTGAGGGGGGAGCGATACATGATTGAGTTAGATGTAACGTTTCTATTCTTTCAAATTTAAATTGTTTGAGGAAATCCAGACATTGACACATTAAATCGGTTAACTTAACGGAAGTTATATATTGATATGGAAGTGGGAGAGGAGACAAGACATAAAGAGAAAAAGAGAGAGAAGTTATGAGAGAAAGTGTCATTAACTTTCTTTGGAATGAAATAGACGCTGTTGTTTTGCTTTACTTTGAGAGTTCATAAATATTATAATGTTTGATATAAGTTTCAATGTTTAAACAGTCTATAAGGAATTTAATTATATGTTTGTTAAAGTTTTGATGACCCGCGGTCCTTTAAAAGGGCTGTGGTGACATAATTTATTACATGGAACCTTAAAGTGGTCTGTTTTTATTTAAATTATTAGCTCTGATTTACATTGAGCTCTCTGGATTTTATCCTCCTTGGGTCTACCCATACGGATTACCTAGTTTTTCGTAAACTATATATATATATATATATATATATATATATATATATATATATATATATATATATATATATATATATACCGACAAATTCGGAATCTTCTACAATTCTTCTGGACGCTCTCCTTGATTAAGTCAGTGAATGCTGCCATAATCCTTGCCTTCAGTTCATCTTTGGTGCTACAAGGAGTTTTGTTGGTCTCTTGCTCAACTGCGTCTTATACATAATAATCAAGGGGATTGTAATCTGGGGAGGTGTTGGCCTGATGTAAGGGCTGATGTGGTCGCAGAAATTGTCTGATAGCCATGACTGTCTTCTGCTTTTGTGGCATGGTGCATAGTCCTGTTGCAAGACATACGCTTTTCTAACTGCCAACCTCTTGATCCAGGGCAGCACTACGTCCCCAAGACATCTGATGTAGAACTCCGTGTTGAGTCTGAGGCCCTCACCAACAAATTCGTTTTCTTATCAGACCGAACAGAGTGAGTTTACCTTCGCAATCACCATTAGACCCATCCAACTCTTTTTCCGAAATCCTCTTCAGGGTTCTCAGATTGACACCCAAACACTCTGAAATGTTCGTATTGGAGATTCTGGTGCGAATGCCAAACAGACCAGTATGCCGTTTCCAAATTTCTGGCGGAGTGAATTGCGTCATGTGCCAATTGAAATTGAAACCCTGACAGTAAGGTTGTCAAGCAAACATCATACCAACTGTTCCAACGGGCCACGATGACGAAAAGATAGCAAATCAGACTCAGGGTTTCAATTCTCGGTAGTGGATGCGCACTGTTGATGAGTCCCAAATATAGGACGAAACGACCGTCCTGTGCTTTCTACATTCTGTTGAGGTTTCAGACTCGATGACTTACTGAAATATAATTATCAAATCCTCTTAATAATTTCTATCATTTATATATCATTGCTTGGTCCGGTTCTAATGCTCAAGTTTGAGCGGCTTGTTGATAGTAGTTGTGGCTCCGGGGGCACCGTCCTATGGTTAGAGAGAAGCTCAGTTGAGTCGGAATTTGTGAGCGAGCGGCGCTATATTGAGTCTGATTTGCTATCACTCCGTCACCGAGGCCCGTTGGATCAGTTGGTATGATGTTTGCTTGACAACCTGACTGTCAGTGTTTCAATTCTCGGTCGTGGATACGCACTGCTGATGAGTCCCAAGTATAGGACGAAACGACCATCCAGTGGTGTTTGCATTGTTTTAGAGTCGATGATTTACTTAATTATATATATTTGTGTTTGCGTGTATAATATTAATAATGTATTTATAGCAGATAACGCCTTTTAAGGCAAAGTAGGGAAAGTACTCATTATTTATAAATATAGTAATGACTTCAAACACATTTATTTTTTATTTATTAATATATACATACATACACACAAATATATATATATACATATACATATATATATATATATATATATATATATATATATATATATATATATAGAGATAGAGAGAGAGAGAGAGAGAGAGAGAGAGAGATAGAGAGACAACGAGGGAGACAAAAAGACAAACAGAAAGAAAGAGAGAGATTCTTGAGAAAATCGAAAGAAGAATCTGCAATGATAATCGTCCTTACCTGGCATCTCGGCTTCAGTCAGATGGCTTTTCAGTGCCTTTTCTATAAATACTTTCATGGTAATTGTTCGGATGACGTCTCCGCTATTGGTACTTACATTCTATGAATTTAAGTGCAGTACAAGATTAGCAAAAATGTCTCATCAATTTACACTTGAAATGGCTAGATGTAACCGTAAGTTCTATGCTAACAGTTTCTTCTCTCGCATAAGATTCACTTATTGGCATCTCGGCTTCAGTCACTTTCCTACCACCATAATGTAGCTTTCCTGTGCCTTTCCTTTAAATAATTGCATGCTAATTCTTCTTTTCACTATGGTACATAGACTTTATGAATTTAAGTGCAGTACTAGATTGGTGGCAAGGTCTCATCATTTTACACTTGAAATGGCTAGATGTAACCGTAAGTTCTATGCTAACAGTTTCTTCTCTCGCATTTCTCGCTAGTGGAACTCACTTCCGTCTTCATGTTTTTCAGTCAAATTTGATCATTATAACCTCTCTTCTTTTATTGTTCTCTTTCCTTAATGTTTCACTTTCTCTTATTCTTTCACACTCGGCGCTTGAGAGCACCAGGTGCAGTAAGTTTGGGTGTGCCAGAGGTGTAATGGATAATGGCTGAGAATTGTTAATCGGAGAGCCTAGTTTCAATTCCAGTTGGTTTCGTTATATTCACTTACGCGCAAATACTCTTTGGAAAGAGTTGAATCCGCCTCTTCTCTCCCCAGCAATGGGGTAATTAGAAAGAATTGTATCACTTAATCATTATTGTCTTCCAAAAATTTTCTTACAATCTAAAAATATTTTCTGGCTTTAAAATAATTTGCAAAGTGTTGATAAACTGTAGAAAACGAATCAATCAATTGCAGGTAACCCTTGTGTCTTAGTGACTTTACTGCCTTGCCTAGGATGTAATGAATAATATATATATACAGTGTAACCCGGATATAAGAGACCCGGATATAAGAGAGAGTTTCTCTGGTCCCAAATTAGACCCTGTGTTAATGTATATATAATAGACCAAACCCGGATATAAGAGAAACCCGGATATAAGATACTTCTTATCTGGTCCCGACAACTCTCTTATATCCGGGTTACACTGTATATATATATATATATATATATAGGCCTTGTGAGTGAAATTAGGTCGACAGAACTATTTGGGAGCCGTCGATGACCGAGAGCTTTACCGTTCTGACCTTGCTCAGACAGTTAATCATGCAAGATAACGCGATCTCTCTCTGAAATTTTCACTAAGGTCCTCTCAGCATAGCAGTAGGTAGGCTCTGTGCTTGTTGAACAAGCACAAATGTGCCTTAGTAGACGCCTGCAATAAGGATTGTCTAGCCTCCCTTTCAGACAGGCATACTCGGATACGAGTGACCAGCTATTACATAAGTTAAGGGGAGATGCACCGGTAGTGTATCTGTTATCAGCGATTAAACTTGAAATAGGCAAACTGAGTTCAAATCCAGGTCTCGTCTGTCGCGTTCCCTTTTGCATTAATTCCCTTGGAAAAGGCAGGAAACCATCTCTCACCATCGCATTAACCGTTTTCAAAATAGCAAGGTAGACTGGTCTGTCTTGCCTTGCCAAATTAGAAGTAGCACTCTGAATTCGAAACCGTGGGGATGGTGAAAAAATGATCATTATATTTCTCAATTTACACATAAAAAAGGAATCCCTGGAGATTTAGGGTCGCTTACGTCCTGAATGGACATGGCATTAGAAATATAAAAAAAAAGAAAGAAAGATTAAACGTTTGAACCTGAGCGGTATACCAGCAGTTGTGTGAAGCTGCATATACCGTACTCATCAAGAGGTCAGGGTTCAAAAGGCTAAGGAAACTTTACAAATATGTTCTAAACGACTCAAATAATTTCGGTAATTCATATTTGCTCACCACACGACATCTTTTGATATTTATTGTATTTAGTAGTTAGGTTGAGGCTGGTCATCACTAACTAGCTAATCTGATTCACGACCTATTCACACATTACATTTTCCACATTCACCACAAAAACTCGTCCGTCACCAATCAATCCTCCATCCATCATAATACTGCATCCTCTCAAGGGGAACCGACAAAACGCGCTCCATGCCTTAAAAATTTAATGATAATAAATTATTATATATAAAAATCTAATAATGAAGAATAGAGGGGAGGGAGATAAACCCACTAATAAACTAAAAATCAACACAAAGTAAACTAAACATAACTGATGTTAGTAGGTCCCTGTCCAACCTTCAAAAAGGAGAGGCCGCTGTATTCTGCCCATTGGACAAAATCAAGCTCCCTCTCTCTATAAGGGAGTGGGAAAAGGATACAAAATTATACGGGCATGGGAAAATATAAAGCTGCCACACAGCATCTCTTCGTCCGTGCTTACCCACGTGCCGATAATTTATTTTCGGGCGGGATTTATTTTTATTTATTTATTTATTTAGTTTTGACCACCACATTTCTTTCGAGTGGGATGTATTGAAGGCCACAGGTGTTGGATTTATTCTGCAAAACAGTCGCTTTCAGTGAACCCCGTAGCGAGAAACAGAGTATTCTAAATAGCCTCCTGATCGGGAGGAATAGCTTTCGATCGTCGGAGAAGTTGAGACCCCACCGAAGAGACAGAAAGTCTCGTTGAGAACGAGTCACCCTCTGTGGATTCATTCAACATTAACGAGAAACAGAAGTAGTGCGACAAGGCGTCTTTGGAACAGAAGAACTCTCAGGTTCACTTTTGCTGGTCGCAGAACAACAGAAAAGAAGAACAAAAGAAAAGACACTGCAACGCAAACCAATACGCACAGCTGGCTATTAGACGTCCTGTAGTCAGCGTGGAAAAGCCCGGCATTCCTGTATAGGTCTTACAAACCAGATGAGAGCGTGCAACACATGGAAAGCCCTTGTAATTCTTTGCAAACAAAATTTAGTCATAATAATGAGCAGTAAAAACGGCGAGTAGAATTTATTGAACAAATATGTCCTTTCACACTTGTCCTTGCATGCCGAGTGACGGAATTTAATTTAGATTTTAATAGCGATACCCACTGTATTTACCAGTGCTGCACCCAACCCCACCCTCGAACAGATTAAATCATTTTCCGCGCGAATAAATTAAATATTTCTGGTGTTAAGGAAAAAGACTTTACTGAATGATCATCCTTGGAATTTTGACTGTTGAAGTCGCTAGAGGGCGTCTATGTGGCTGAATGTAAAGTCACCACAATTCACGATAAAAATGTTGTTCCACTGTTTGTTTTTGTTGACCCCCCCACTTTTCATCACATAAAACCCCTAAATCTAGTAATTCGTACACTATTTACATTATTCGGATTATTGTCTTCATCGTTGTCGCCATTTTTATTACAACGTTTCGGTCGTTGTACACTCCGGCCTTCTTCAGGTGGTTGGAATGTCGAACTGAACCCTCTATTTCGATCCCTTGGGTAGACTGTTCTAGTTCCACGTGCCATGTTTTGATGGAAGTCTGTTGTCAGTTATCAGATGTTAATTCCCCTCTCGAAGTTCTCAACTGCCTTAACCGGGTATTGAACTCACACTCTTTGGGTCCTGTCACTGGATCTAACCAACGCCTTTATCCACTGTGCCTTGAGGACATCTCTGTATGAATTTCTGGGTATTATAAACCTAATGTCTTCAGCAACCGTTTTTTACCAGTGCTCATATTGCAATTTTTTGCTGTTATCGTTACATGTTCTTAAAAAAGCTCATATTGCAATTTTTGTTGTTATTATAAGTAATAAGGAGTGCCAGAGAAAAGCGATAATTTTCGCGAAATAAAGGGTTCAGTTCGACATTCCAACCATCTGAAGAAGGCCGGAGCGAACAACGGTCGAAACGTTGTAATAAAAATGGCGACAAAGATGAGGACAATAGTCCGAATAATGTAAATAATGTACATAATACCTAAATATAATTCGTGTTATGAATTTTAATCTTGTGAATGTGTGAATTCAGAATTGTCTTTCTCCTAGACTAGTTGTCACCCAAGGCTATAGGACCCAGCCTGTCCTGATATTTACCCATAGGTAGGGGGAGAAAAAGAAGATTCATACCTTTTCCAAATACGTAAGTGAATGCAAAGGATACGACTGGAATTCGAACTCGGCTCGAGCCGCTGTCCACTACTCCATCTTGCCAACACTGGATAGCAATTATGTTTAAATATCACATCATAACTGTCTCTATTTCCAGGTCTTAAAGGCATAATATATAATATAATATATGAACTCAAGAAAATGTGTATTGTCAATGGTCAAGAATTATATAAGCGTTACTGACAAAAGCGGAAAGAATATTATATATATATATATATATGTATGTGTGTGTGTGTGTATATATATATATATATATATATATATATATATATATATATATATATATATATATATATATATATATATATATATATATATTATGAAATAGACAAAGTCCCATAATTTTTAAAGACATTTTTATGTATATACATTTCTTTTTTATAGATACAAATATTTAAGTAACTTAACAATATTTACCGGCCTGTCGGAGGACGCATATTTTCTATGACAATTTCTTGGACATTCGGGCCGGTAAATGTTATTAATACTGTCTATTATTAAACAGAGCATTTACTTATAAAAAAAGAATGTATAAACATAAAAATGTCTTAAAATAATTGTCGGACTTTGTCCATTTAATAATGTGTGACGTCATTTGTTTACATTTGGATACACATCGAGCAAATATGAATGTACTTGAGAAAATCATGGAAAATTGTAGTTTAAAAACAGTAAAATCGACCTTGCTAGCCGAAACGCTCCTCTGTGGCGAAATCGGTAAAAGCACGTCAGGCTATATGCCGGTTCCGTATAGGATACAGGTTCGATTCCTGCCGGAGGAGGCATATTTTCTATGACAATTTCTCGGACATTCAGGCCGTTAAATGTTGTTTAATACTGTTTATTATAAAACAGAGCATTTACTTAAATATCTGTATCTGTAAAAAGAATGTATAAACATAAAAATGTCTTAATATATATTATTTATTTATTATAATTTTATCATATAGACAAAACTATTTTACTCACTACAAAGATGCAACTTGGTTTCAGCGCATTTCAACTGCACATCTACGGGTGATATTTTGTCTATATGATAAAATTATAATAAATAAATAAATAATTATCTACTATCTGTATCGAGCTCTTTTTTTAATTAACGCTGCGAACGTTGGAATTTATGTATTACTTTCGTCCTCATCGCATCATGTATATATATATATATATATATATATATATATATATATATATATATATATATATATATATATATATATATATTAGTGGACATTGAAGTCAACACCCAGAAACGACAATCTGCAGCGAACCTTTCTCATTCCCTTCGTATTCCATTGGTGAGATGTAAGTTCCAATCGAGCAGTTTCTGTCCACGAACCGCTGCCTTGTAGAACCGACTCCCAAGAGGTTGCTTCTCGATCACTACAATCTTAACCTGTTCAAGTCAAGCGTTAACCGTTATTTTCGCCACATATCCGCATAAACTCTGCCTCTTACTCTATAACGCTCTACCTCGAGTGTTCCTCGGGCCTTGTATAGTTGAACACTACTGTAAAAAAATATCGCTCGCTCTATCTATCTATCTATCTATCTATCTATCTATCTATGTCTCATATGTATATATAAAGTGGTTATTAATGTTTAACGCATAAAATCAATCAATAGTCTCCCCCTTCAACTTATTTCATTATCGCCGCAGCAGCAGGTTACCATCATCGTATAATTAATAGCTTGCAGTGAAATGTTTCTCTTATCATTCTTCGCCCCCAGTCACCTTTGACCTCTGTTTTTAAAAAATAGGTCACTTTATCTTATTTTTAGATGAATGTTCCAGGTTTGTCGCATTGAGCATTTTCAACAAATTACGACCATTACTCGCTTTCTCCTTTAAGAATTTGCTGTTTTGATAAGGTCAGCGGGTCATATGGGCTCGGATACAAATTTAGATCACGTGGTATATGAGCAATTTAATCCATCTTGTGCAAGATTTAGCTAATCCTAGTAAAAAAAAAAACATGCATACGAAATCTGCCCGGAGTGTAACCAACTATTCTGGATATCTCAGGAATAGGTTACACGGCCTTGATATAACGTTAATTGATTGGTTTGTTTGACGGTATATCAACATCCTTATGGGTCATTTGATACCGAAATTTAATTTTCTCAGGAGCTTTGATTTGATTTGTTTGTTTAACAGCATATCAACATCCTTATGGGTCATTTAATACCTAAATTTAATTTTATCGGGAGCATTGATTTGATTCGTTTGTTTAATGGCATATCAAAATCCTTACGGGTCATTTAATACCTAAATTTAATTTTCTTGGGATCTTTGATTTGATTTGTTTGTTTAACGGCCTATCAACATCCTTATGGGTCATTTAATGCCGAAATTTAATTTTCTTGGGATCTTTGATTTGATTTGTTTGTTTAACGGCATATCAACATCCTTATGGGTCATTTAATACCTAAATTTAATTTTATCGGGAGCATTGATTTGATTCTTTTGTTTAATGGCATATCAACATCCTTATGGGTCATTTAATACCTAAATTTAATTTTATCGGGAGCATTGATTTGATTCGTTTGTTTAATGGCATATCAACATCCTTATGGGTCATTTAATACCTAAATTTAATTTTCTTGGGATATTTGATTTGATTTGTTTGTTTAACGGCATATCAATATCCTTATGGGTCATTTGATACCTAAATTTAATTTTCTCAGGAGCTTTGATTTGATTTGATTTGTTTGTTAAACAGCATATCAACATCCTTATGGGTCATTTAATATCTAAATTTAATTTTCTTCGGATTTTTTATTTGATTTGTTTGTTTAACGACATATCAACTCCTTATGGGTCATTTCATGTCGAAATTTAATCTACTTTGGGACTTTGAAGTAATAAAAAAAATAATATATGTTATTCTGCTTTCACAATTGAATACATGGTAGCTGATACTCAACTTTTTGCATATACATGTATGTGTGGACATAATTACTAGAGGTGGTGATGTGTGTTTTATGTTGTAGTTTTGTTGAAGTTATATTTTGGAATACGGTTTGATTTCTTTAATGAATTATAAGATATTGTATGGATTAATGTCATGAAAAAGTTTTTTCATGTTGGTTGTTCGGTAGGATTTTAAACGGATTAGGCCGAAGTCGCTACAGTTTGTTAGTATTTGTTTTGTCGTGCATAATTCTAGGCATTCCGTAAAGATTGGAAGTGGCACGTGTTTTAGAATATAAGAATGTGTTATCGTGGAGTGTTTGATACGAAGTCTGGACATTATTCCTTCGTCTTTCCTTATCTGTCTATATCTCTGAGATGAAGTGTTATGGCTACTTTATTATTAATATTATTCGGACCGTTATCCACATCTTCATCGCCATATTCCCAACGTTTCGTTTGCTGTACGCCCCGGGTGATCGGAATTTTGAACCGAACCCTCTATTTCGTTCACCGGAGTAGGTTGTTCTAGTTCCACGTGTCATGTCTCTTCCGGATGTTGAAGGTTGACTTTCAATTGAGTATGACAGCTCAAAGCATAGGAGACATCACCCCTATCACAGATTAGCATCGAACAAAATATTTTTGTCTCCTTCTTTGATTAAAGGGGGTCCTCTGGGGTGGGCAAAAACTCACCACTGAATTTTTTTTCCTTTTGATTTCAATTCAATTTAAATTTGAACAAGGGACGACTCCTATTCGAAATATAAAAGGAGAAAGTCAGAAGATGGAGGTCACATCGGCAAGATCAAAATGAGACAATATAGACGTCACCTTAAGCGAGAAATCACCAATCGAGTGGGTAGTGACTTACAATACATATTTGTCGCAACAATTCTACTGTCATATCAATGTTGAAATCTACTCATCAATTCATTCAATCAAGTATTGCATCACATACATATCAAAGGGGTCAGATCAACTGTGTTTGCATCCCCACTGAAATATTTTTAAATTTGATTAAATTTGAACAAAGGAATGACTCCTATTCATATATAGGAGAAATCCAGAAGATGGAGGTCACATTAGCAAACAGACATAGGCTATAACTTTATAGAGAGAGATTATTATTATTATAAGAACTCATAGAGATCATATAAAATTGTATCGGTTATTGTGTGTGTTTTTTTAATTATATCCAATATCTATGTATCTGTGTGCGTGTGTGTGTGTGCGTGGAATATGACTTTAAAGTATGTGAATTATCTACCATATTTTAGCGTATATGTGGACTTCAAGAATTTGAAAATGCTTGTGAAAGGACAAACATTTCGCACTGAACGCTTCCAACTGTTCCATTTTTTTGGCAAAATTAGGAACAATCTCCTGTCTGTCTGTCTGTCTGTCTGTCTGTCTCTCTCTCTCTCCCTCTCTCTTGATATGAAGTCTTTTTCGTTCTTTCTTCGTTTTTTCCTCGGCAATTTCATCAACGGCAGAGACAAGAAGGTTTTAACTGGGCGTTTCTTTACTCTGGCACTTGAAGAGAATTGATGACTGCCTAATTAGAATGTAACACAAAGCGGGGGGGGGGGGCAAGAAATCCGAAGACGACATTGTTAGAGATACACGCAAATTCTACTCCTTAAATATATATATAATGGCGTTCCGAAAGCTCTCGTATATAAACGTCAACAAAATCAGACGTTACCGAGCTAAATAATGTTATGGTTCGGTTTGTGTTTTTGAATTGTTAGAAGACATTTCCAGAATAAAAAAAATAAAAACTCGCAATGCGGCCATTTTTTTTTTCTTATCATATCAAAATGACAGATGTAATCAGTTATGTGCCAAGCGTAATACATGCTTAGGCGATCATGTATCTTTCGATATATGACTGGCGACAGTGTTCCGTGTTTGAGCCGAGATATTGACCAAGAATTAATAAGCTGATTTTGAAGGCAGACATGATTTGTTACTTAGAATAATGGTGCAACATAATCTTCTCACCCAGATTCTCGCCTCATTTCGCCCTGTCATATACTAGCGACAGGAGGCGGTGTTTGAGCCGAGACAAATGCTAAGAATTAGCTAATTTTCAAATCAAGAAACACTCCTGGCTCGGAAAATTGGCGCAGTACAATCTTCCTATTTCTATCCTTCTCTTATTTGGCCTTGTGTCTTAGTCTTTAATAATCGGTATTCGAATGCTGTTTTTTCAAAGCAGATAATCACATTTAGATTACGTAGCACAATCTCTTTAATTAATCTTGTACCCTACTTAAAGCAGCTTAATATATATTAATATATCGCTATTAAATTCCGATCGGCTTAGAATATAATTTTTTTTTCTCTTTTTTGCTTTCTTTTATAAATTGCCATCGGGGGTGGTCTTTTGAATACGCCCTCTTTTTATCTTACTTATATCGAATTTTTTGTTATTTTTATCTGCCCATCTTTCGGTACCGTTCGCAGCTGGTCAATTTCCGGCCAAATTAATAGGAGGAAAAGGCATCAATCGTAGCAGTCATTTGGTTACGTTGCCTACCGCGTGCAAATATGTAAGAGATTCGTCACCAGTGAAAGGCTGGGTGGCTGACAAATCATTCAAATCATGCTATTTGTTTAATGAATCAAACATGAAAACTTTACAGTTGGATGTGCAGGTGGTTTAACGTTTTGCGACTCTGGAGAAAAATCGGCGAACAGGGTTCAATTCGCAGATCTGTATGTTACATTCACTTTCGCACAAAAAAAAACTTTGAAAAGCTTATTTTAACTAAATGTTCAAGCAATACAAGCCATAAGAGCCACTCAATGTAGAAAGTTACTAAATAAGGTTGTTATATGGACGTAACTGCAGACTGTGATATGTATGATATATACCTATTGACATTGGACTTGTAAATCTTAAGCCTCCTCTCGGAGGAGCGTTTTTTTTGTTTTTGTTTTTACAATGATATTCACCCTATATAATGCCCGAGAGTCATTCGAGGTAGAGGTAGAGAGTAAAAGGCGCATTTTATGCGGATATGTGGGTAAGACATTTTTTACGGTTGACTAATTACACCAAGTAGTGTCGTTTTTTTAATTAATTATGAGGCTACTGACATATTGATGTTTTTTTTTGTTTTCTTTTACAATAATGCTCACTCTGTTCAAGGCCCAAGAGCCACTCGAGGTAGTGGGTTACAGAGTAAGAGGAGTCACTGTTTATGGGGATATGTGGGGAAGATAACGGTTAACCCCAGACTTGAGCAGGTTAAGATTGGTTCGCTACAATGTGCGTCAGTATGGCGGGTCTTAGCCTCGAAGGTTAGAACTGGTTGAACTAAGGACTATAATTCCTCTGAACACTCTCTATATAAATAACGATAGAGCAGCAAGAGGCTTGTGATGTTTCGTCTGTGGGAAAGGGGTGGTAGGGTGGAAGATCATTCATCACCCACAAGGACGCGGAGAGGCTTTTTGACTCTATCAAGACTGGAGAGTGAAGAATGGGCAACTCATAGGCATTTGCTCTTTGGTACCTTAACAGCGTGAATTTCCGCTTACGACTAGTTTGGCAACCATGTCTGACCGTATATTCTATTTCCTTTCTCGCACTTCTCGCTTGTGGAGCTCTCTTCTGGTTTCCTGCTTATCTGCCACCTAATTACACCAAGTAGTGTCATTTTTTTACATTATGAGACATATTGCTGTTTTTTGTTTTGTTTTCTTTTACAATAATGTTCACTCTGTTCAAGGCCCAAGCGCTACTCAAGGTAGAGGGCTATAGAGTAAGAGACTGCCCAGTTTATGGGGGGATACGTGGGGAAGATAACGGTTAACTCCAGATTTGAGCAGGTTAAGATTGTAGTGATCGGGTAAGCATCCTCTTGGGAGTCGGTTCCATAAAGCAGAGGTTCATAAGAAGAATCTGTTCGGGTAGAATTTATATCTCCCCAATGGAATACGAAGGAAATGGGGTTGGTTCGTTACAGTGAGCATAGCATGGCGTTTGAGAAGCTGTCCGAATGGAACGGCCTTCTTACTAAGGAGAATAGAGTAATTCGACCTTGCATCTGTGGTATGACGGGTTTTAGCTATAAATGCCTGAACTGGTTGAACTCGGGATAATAGCTCGTCGGAACCTTTTTCATGGAAATTGCAGTCAAGTAACAAGAATCAGTCAGTGCACGCACAGTGCTTAGCTCTCAAAGTAGGAAACCTGGAAATGAACAAATCTGATATCGCTAAAAATATCCCTGAAAAATTTACCCAGGACATTAAGGAATTTATGGATTGGAATTGCACAATATTTTACAGTTTTTGTAGAAATAAGAGATTTTACTGAAAAATTTGCTTTGACTGTGATATTTCTGCTTGCTTTGTGTGTGTGTTTTGTTTATAGGCAGGTATTACCATTTGTTTTTCTGCATGTATGTCATGGGACCTCATTTATCAACAAGTACCATATTTTTTATTTTTTTGTCTAGTACCCTATGTACTAGTGTTAACTGATACCTGTAGATTTCTTTGTAGTTATTATGAATTTACTGCATGTGCAGATGTTGCTCCCTAAAACAATTTTCAACAAATGCATGATGAAATTTACTAAAAAATCTTTTCCAAAAAATGTACTGGAAATTAAACCGTACCTCACTTCTATTTAAAAAAAAAAAAAGTACCATTAGTATAATTTGCGCTAATATTGTAAATGTTTCTTCATGGTTAATGAGAATGTCATTTAAAAGTAAGGTTATAATTTTGATTTATTTATTTATTTTTTGTTATGATGTGTGTCCATTTTTTTTCCGTAAATGTTCCATGCCAGAGTCTGGGTGCCTCCAATTTGAGTGTACGTTCAATAGGCCGGCAAATACGGTAATCACCTGCAAGGCCGCCTGAAGCTTTTGAACTCAGTCAAGGCTGAAAAGTAAGCATTGAACAGCTCTATTCCAAATATAAGGTTTCAATAGATATGTGTTAAGGACATCACTTTAGCCTTGGTTGGCAACAGGTCTAAGACAAAGATAATTCTGAATTACGATCGTCTGGGCATAGGACAAGCAACACTTGTAAAAACCCACTTGCTAAGGAACACACAGTAGCAACCTCTAGCGTATCGATAGCAGTCACTGCATACTTCTGAGCGTGCAGGACTCGAGTGAATGCTTCTGATATATATTTGAAAAGTACTAACGTCTGAAATATTTTAAAATGGTTCGTTGGGCAAGCTGCACACAAGAACCACACACAAACGTTTTTTTAGAACTTGTTATATACTTATTCATTATTCCTTGGGGTTTGTCGGTTTAATATCTATCTAAGTCTGTATATATCTGTCGAGTGGGTGTAACATGTTGTTTAGGGTTTTTAATACATTTTTATCGTGTTTAAAATAGGTAAATGTTTCGAATAGCAAGTAACTTCAAAATTTTCTGGAGTATGACATCTATACAAATAATCTACAAGCGAATAACCCTCAAAGATGTATACCTACATTAGTAACGAGTAAAATCAAATACAAGCAATAGAAGTATCCCGGGTAGAATGCGCAAAAACTTTCTGCAAAAATGTGGTCCAGGCGGGTTTCATCTGGAAAAGAGCGACTTGAAGCTGCACATGATTATTTAAACAATTAGAAATTACAGCATTGAAGAATGCCTATGAAAGTGTTTGGTAGTGTTATAGTAGGCAGAGACTCAAACCATTTCGAATTATATATAGGGAAATTTATTTTTATGTCTGTAAGTAACTGAAATTCAAATTCGCGCTTTTCTTTGTTGAACTTGTAAATCATTATTATATTTAATACGCAAGACATAATAGGTTGAGTCATAAGTCATTTCCATATGGGAAACCAAATGTAATGACAAATGTATAATCGTAACTAGCCGTTCCTGAAATATATCACAACACGTGATGAAAAGTGGATTGTATACAACAATGTTCAAGGCAAGTGGCAGTGGATTGTTAAGGATAAATATCGACAGACGATCTCTAAAACTGAAAGGTAACCTTGAGAGATTGGGGGGCATCGTCAATGAATTATACATTTAGCGTTCTTAAAACAGAATGAAATGGTAAATGTACATATATACATCCAGAAGCTGTAACATGAAAACATAAAAGTTCATAATTTTTTTTTCCCGAGGAAAATTTAGTTCTACGCTGTTTCATCGCAAGGCTGCGTACGCAAAGAAGAGGTTTTTGGAACTCGGTTGGCCTGTTCTGTCCGACTCGCCATTTTCATCGAATCTTGCATAAACTGATTATATCCTTTGAAAGGGAAAGCTGTCTCTGATGAAAACTAGATCCTAGAGTTCGTTGGAAAATTTTCTCATAAAAAACTGTGGAATTTTAATGAACAAGCATCTTATTTATATTGCTTGATTACACCTAGTTGCAGTAATAAGACGTAATAGTCTTAAGTTGTCTGAATTACTGAGATGAAGCATTGTCATTATTATTCATTTTTCACTCGTATTTCTTTCATCTTATTTCTATTGCTCGTTTACACCTAGTAGTAGTAATAAGACGTAATAGTCTTAAGTTGTCTGAATTTCTGAGATGAAGCATTGTCATTATTATTCATTTTTCACTCGTCTTTCTTTCATCTTATTTCTATTGCTTCTTTACACCTAGTAGTAGTAATAAGACGTAATAGTCTTAAGTTGTCTGAATTTCTTAGTTCAAGCATTGTCATTATTATACATTTTTTTATTGGCTTTCAAGCACTAATCCCTATTGACTTGCATGGCGTCTACAGCCTTATTCGACAAAATTCCGGGGATGGTGTCTCGATAAAATCACCGTGATCAGGTTAATATGGGTAGATAAGATCGCCTATCGCTCAGCCTTCACTCCTTCCATGTTTATAGAACAGGAGTAGAGGTCTATTACCTTTTCTCTGTTTAGGATATGGCTCACCGGTTCTTCCTTCTAAAATCGTAGTTTATGCGACTTACAATTATGAGGGTACCGGGTTGTCAGTTCGCAGGCTACTACATCCGACTAATAGTAAGGAGCCTCTTTGGTAGCGATTAGAGAGGTTGCTCTGATGAACAATCGCATAATCTCGGGGTATTTGTAGTGCCATGTCGCGTTTGGGTTGATGTCTCTTCATGTATTTCAGGTAAGCAACCCTGAGGCCACATTATGTTTTAGTCTTAACCACATTCTGAGTAGTTTGCTTTGCCATTGACGACAGATTGTGATAATATGGGTGGAATTTTTCCTTTGCTTTTTCACCTCAAAACAAATTCTCTTCTTTTATGACAAATAAACTGAAATCAAATTCGAGAAAACCAGTAAACAAAATTCACCCCTTTAAACTTTCTTTCTCCAATATTTGTGTCGTCCGTTCCAAATTCTGCAGTGTAGAATCCTTTCTATTGCAACGGTCGCCAAATATCTTTGCACTCTGTGAAACCAATTTAAATTATTCCGTTGCTACCAATGAATTCTCTGTACGAAGCTATCTTCTTCTTTGCCGAAAAGATTCTAGCACTTTCTCAATAGGAGTGGGAATGAATAATTATTCTTGTAATTTTACAAAAATTGTTGCACATGGTCGAAGGGGAAGTGGGGAAAGGTTGGTCTTTTACTGAATATCCGAGTCATAGTTAATCACAATCACGACCCATCCATTCAAAGCAATAATCACCGCAAGAACTTGGCCATCAACTCTCAATCCTACATTTACCAAAATACCACATATTCACCAGAGACCTACAAAACACCCCATCATGTAAAAATTTATAATGTCTTTTCAATAACAGTGGGAATGGTTACAAAAATTTTCCCCTCCTCCTCTTATAGTCAGAAAGACACAGAATGCATGCTGGGATATATTTCTTAGACAATAAAATGGGACGGCTTGCGTTTTGACGTAACTCGGTCCAGATCTGCCTAGACAGACATAATGTGTTTGCTTGGTCGACCTTGCTTTTTTTTGTACAAACACCAACTCATAGTTTGTGAGCTCTTTTGCCTTCTTACCAAGTTTGATTTGCTTTAACTATATATATATATATATATATATATATATATATATATATATATATATATATATATATATATATATATATATATATACATATATATATGCAGAAATATAGTCTTAAAGTGTGCTATATTTATGGGGTAAAGTGCTCAATATCAGAGATAGAGCGTGTGAATATAAAAGTGGACATGGAAGTCAGCACTTAGAGGCGACAGTCTGTTTCATGCTAGTGCAATCGTCAGGCGACTAGTGCTGTTATTTTCTCGGCTATTTATATAAGGGTCAGTGGTGCATTATGGGTAGTCTATTTTGGCGGTTACTTTTACCGGAAGTGGCTTATTTGTTTATTTATTTATGTCAAACAACATAACAGAACGTACACTAGATAAGGCCATCAACTTAGCTCATGAACAAATAATAATAAAACCAAACGAAATCGACATCATTAAGCACTCACGTAAATCATTATTATTTCACCATGAAGAAGCATGGATAAAGAAAGATGGGATATTTGACACTACAATGGGAAGCTTTGACGGTGCAGAGACATGCGAAATCGTAGGCATTTACTTACTACACGAACTAAGCAAAATAATAGATAGAAATGACACAGGGCTCTACAGAGATGACGGTCTCATAATCTTAAGAAACTGCAACAAACAAAAGACTGATAAAACTAGAAAAGCAATAATTAAAATTTTCAAAAATAACGGATTCGAGATAGATATAAAAACTAACCTAAACGAAGTAGATTTTCTAGATGTCACCTTCAACCTAAGAAAAGGCACACACAAACCATACAGAAAACCGAATGATAAACCACAGTACATACATATATACTCCAACCACCCGCCTTCTATAATCAAACAGATACCTAAATCGATTAACCGCAGGCTTTCCGACAATTCTTCCGATGAATCTATATTTAACAAGGCCAAGAAAGACTACGAAACAGCCCTAAAAGATAGCGGATTCCCAGCAACACTCACATACTCACAACAGAACACAAAAAAGACCAACAGAAAAAGAAATATCATATGGTTCAACCCACCGTACAGCAAAAACGTAAAAACAAACATAGGAAAAATATTCTTCAAGCTTTTACACAAACACTTCCCGGAATCAAGCACCCTACACAAAATATTCAACAAAAACACAGTAAAAATCAGCTACAGTTGCACCGAGAACATGGCACAAATAATAAAAAAGCACAACAGAAAAATTATTAACAAACCACACGAACAAATTAAACCCACGTGCAACTGCAGAATAAAAAACGAATGTCCCTTAAACGGTAATTGTTTACAAAACAACGTAATCTACCAAGCCACGACAAAATCAGCAGATAATGAAGAAAAAGTATATATAGGAGTAACCGAAGGACCATGGAAACAAAGAAATTATGTACACAAAATGTCTTTCACAAATAGTAAATATGCGAACAGCACAATGCTTTCTAAGTATATCTGGGAAATAAAAAACAA
The DNA here is from genome assembly GCA_964036315.1 of Acanthosepion esculentum. Taxonomy (NCBI): domain Eukaryota; kingdom Metazoa; phylum Mollusca; class Cephalopoda; order Sepiida; family Sepiidae; genus Acanthosepion; species Acanthosepion esculentum. Next base: position 89,158,182 of record OZ038493.1, read on the forward strand.
AACACACACCACACCAAAAATATCTTGGAAAATAAGGAAAAAATCATCAGCCTACAACAACCTATCAAAAACCTGCAAACTTTGCTTGGAGGAAAAAATAGCTATCATTACCTTCCCAGATGAAAATAAATTATTAAATAAAAGATCCGAGCTAATCTCAAAATGTAGACATGAAAACAAATTTTTACTACGTAACTTAAAATAGAAAAATAAATAAATATATAAACAAACAACAATAAAATAAGCAAAATAAATTACTCCAAACAAATCATAAAACCACACCTGTTAGAATATACGAAACAAAATCAAAACAAAAGAACGGACGAAAGTTATAACTGTTATACAAATAAAAATAATAATAAAAAAAAAAAAAAAACAAACAAACAAAGAAAACATTAATAAAAGATAATATACTACGTTACTTAAAAACCGAAAGCCAAAAAGATATAGTGTAACAAATAAATAACAACAAGTATAATAAATCGATCTAAATACATCCAAATATATAAATAAACTAACAACCGATTACGATAAACTAGCCGGTTAAAAAACAAAATAAAACAAAAACAAATAAAGATAACCAACCTAAATAGATAAATTAAAAACTGTTCCCACCTAAATAATAGTCAGAAAAAACCACAAATTCAACAAACAGATTTAATCAATGACAAATAAACAAATATATAAGATAAAAAATAAAAATGAAAATAAATAAAAACAAGCAAAACAATTTGACCCAAATAAATAAGCGAACAAGCGATTTCCGGTAATGACGGCCATTATAGACTACCAACAATAAGCTATATAAACAAATTTTTACTACGTTAACCAAAAACACCGATCAAAATAAAAGAATAAATAAATAAATATATAAGATAAAAAATAAAAATAAAAATAAAAAAACAAACAAACAAGCAAAACAATTTGACATAAATAAATAAACAAATAAGCCACTTCCGGTAAAAGTAACCGCCAAAATAGACTACCCATAATGCACCACTGACCCTTATATAAATAGCCGAGAAAAATAACAGCACTAGTCGCCTGACGATTACACTAGCATGAAACAGACTGTCGCCTCTAAGTGCTGACTTCCATGTCCACTTTTATATACATATATATATATATATATATATATATATATATATATACATACATATATATATATATATATATATATATATATATATATATATATATATATATATATATAATAAAGAGATAATCATATATTGAATCAATTAGCAATATTAATGCACGTTCCAATATTATATAACTGTTAATAAATAATACATTCTTAAAAAAAACATCTTTCAGTCTAAAACACATTTATTTCGTCTTCGACTTTCGATTTTAAAGGAAAAAAATTACAGCCTGATGATGAGAACATGAAGTTTTTGAAAGTACTTGCTGCTCTAAAAAATACACCAGATCGATCTGAGAAAAATTTTATACATAAGGATTGAATCATTCAATGGATTGTTAGTAGATTAATGCTTATATTAAGTCTGTTAGCAAAGAGAATTCGCCATTAATTGCATTAATATTGCTAATTGATTCAATGTATGATTATCCCTTTATAATATAAAATATATGCTGCCTAATATAATACGTTTATATATATATATTTGCTTGCATGTTTGTTGGTGTTTTATTTTTTTGACCTTTTATTCTTTTCATTGCAAACTTTATTAATTCTGATCGTATTATCTAACTTACACCTTAACAATGGCTTCTAACTATCCTCCGCGTCTTCCAATGTCATAGGAATTGTTACCCGAGTACTCAGAAAATTCTTTCATGTGCTTTCGACTTTCGTTATTATACTGTTAGTAATCTCTTTTTCCTTTATCGCTCCCCGTCCTCTTTTCAGGACTGCAATATATTAGACAAAATTTCTGACGCTATAGAAACGGCACACTCTCTTCATCCATCTGCGAAGATCTTTGTGTTTAGTGATTTTAATGCGCACCACATCAAGTGGTTTAATCATTCTAATGTTTCTCATGCTGCCACTATTCAGACTTTCATTCTCTTACTGTAATTCTTGATTTCCCTACTCGTTTCCAATATACTTATTTACTTGTATTGTTCATTACTTCTTCTCTGAGCTTTCGTCGAGCTTCGCAACACTGTCCTCCTTGGCAACTCGAATCACTCTGTTGTATCTATCGATATTTCGTTCCAATCATCTATTAGACAGGAACCTTCTATTCATAAGACCAATTTCCGTTACCATAATGCTGATTGGGATTGGGATTTCCCTCGAGGCACCCCTTCGATTGATACTTTAATTTTCCTAGTCAGAATTGCGCCAATGAGGATTCTTCTTGGGTCAAATCCGACATAAATGTTTTAATTTCTTCTCGAAAATACCAGGTGAAAATTCAGTCTTCTTCATGGTTTACACTGCCGCTATCGACCACATGAATAACTATTTCCTGCTATACCAGCGTGGCGGCTCCGAGCACAACAGACGTCTATTCGCGACTACACGTTATGAATATAAGCGTGTCCTCGAAAGAGCTAAGTCCTTGTTTGCTGAGAAAATGAGGCTCCGTATTGCATCTAACAACTTTGGTTCTCATGGATACTGGCGGCTCTGTAATGTTGTATTAAATGGGATTAAGTTTTCTATTTCCTCAATCAATTTGAAGTGTTAACATCTTCTTTTGTAAAGCAATATGTTTCGCCCGTAAAATCTGTTTAACTCTATTCTCGACTCCTGGATAATTCTTGCCTAACTTTTAACTTAAAGCTGAGTCTCTGCTGAGTGATATGCATATAACCCCTTCTTAGCTTTTGCTATGATCTCTAATCTGGACCCCCCACCCAACAATGCATGTGGAGCCGAGTGTATCTCTATATTAGTTCGGGTGAGCTCTTTGCCCTGGTACCTAAACTTTATGAAATTATCGACAGAATTAGATTGGCCATAATGTCTGGTCGGTTTACAATTAAATTGGCTAGATGCAACCGTAAGTTTTATGCCAACAGTTTCTTTTCTCGCACTTCTCGCTTGTGGAACTCTCTTCCGGCTACATACTTCACGGCCAACTTTGATCTTCAAAAATTAAAATGCAATGTCAATCGTCATCTACTGTTTTCTTGATTGCTCTTCTATTGTTCTCGCTTCTTTTGCAATGTTTCTGTGTATTATTTTTTTCACACCCAGTAACCCCTTGTGTCTTAGTGGCTTTACTACCTTGATTGGGGCAAATTCGATTAAAAGCGCACAAGAATGTGTTTCTCATTGGACTTATTCAACCTATACAGTGAAGCGATTCTTAGAACATTGGGTATATTATGATTCATTATTAGCTACAATCTTAGCAAGGTAAGATACGCAGATGACACAGTGTTGATAGCAGATACAGAAAAGAAATTACAAGCGTTCCTACGGAAGGTAGTAAAGGAAAGCAAGAAGAAAGGACTAAACATCAGTTGTAAGAAGACAGAATGTATGGTTGCCAGCAAAAATAACAGTCCAACATGCAAATTAAAAATTGGAGATACCAAAATCAAACAAGTACAAGAGGACGGGAAATGAAACATTGAAATCCAAAGGAGTATTTGGATAGCGAAAGATACCTTCCAAAAGCTAAGCAAAATATTAAGAAACAAGAAAATTTTGTTAGAGACTAAGAAAAGAGAACTGAACCCTTACGTAATATCATTCTTCCAATATTTCAGTGAACTCTGAACGAACTTCTGACAGACGAAGAAGAGACTTGAAGCAACAGGAATGTGGTTCTACAGAAGGATCCTGAGAATACCATGGACTGAACATGCGAGCAAAGTTTTAGAGAAAATGCAAACAAAAACAAGTTATACTTAATATCAGGAAGAGACAGTTGAAATTTCAAGAGCACATAATGAGGAAAGAGTGCTTGGGAAATTTAATACTCGCAAGACAGATTGCAGGTGAGGAGGAGAGAGGAAAACAACGCACAAACTACCTGACGAGTTTGTGTAAATAGATGAAGAACAGGGTTTAGGGGAGACAGCAAACAGACAAAATTTATTAAGAGCTACAAAGGACAGGAAATCGTGGATAGTAACGATCGGCACATAGAAGAAGCGAAAACATCGGCCGTTTTCAAATACCATTATCAACTTCTCGACTAAAGTCAGCTTAATTGACTTTCTCCCAGAGGGAAGATGAAACGAATCCATTTTAATAGGACCTGTCGTGGACATAAACCATCAATGAATCTTCTCACCGTTTGCTCTTCATGTCTAATTCTATGATGTAAATATTTTACGAATAGATTTAGCTTTCGACACAGATAAAAGAAAATATTTTGTTCTTTACGCTAAGCAACCGTAAAAATAAAAAATAATTAGCATAACTATTATTATTATTATTATTATTATTATTATTATTGAGCTACAATTTCACCCTGTACGAGGGCCAAGAGCCACTCAAGTTAGAGGGTTACATTAATGGGTAGTTTATATCGATAGAAGATAACGCTTAACTTGAACATGTTAAAATTATAGGGATCGTGGTTGGTAACATCCTCTTCGGAATCTGTTCCAGAAAGCAGTCTTTCGCGGGCAGAAGTTGTTTGAGTGAAACTTATTTCTTGTCGATGGAATACAGAGGGTATATGGGTGGTTTAAGTGACATGGTGGGGGGTTCTCGCGATGGAGGTTAGATCTGGCGGAACCAAAAATGTAGTTCGTCCGAGCACTTTCTATGGTAGTAGCGACAGAGCAGTGAGAGACTCGCCACATCTCGCCTGTGTGTGTGTGTGAGAGAGAGAGAGAGAGAGAGAGAGAGAGAGAGAGAGAGAGAGAGAGAGAGAGAGAGAGAGAGAGAGAAGTTGAAGGGTGGAAAACAATCCTTTCCCCACAAAGACTCGGAAATAATCTTGAACTCTATCAAAACTGGAAAGTGGGGACTGGACAGCTCCCGCCCAAATATGGCAACAGTAGTTCATTTTTGGCCTGATCTGGTTCTTAGAAAGGTAGAAGATAGCATGAGGAATTATGTACTTACTGGAGCAGTACAGGAACCTGATCATCTTATCTGCATCTTTAGCGATTTATTGTACATAAGACTTCCACTTAAAGTCGGGTGTGAGTTTGAAGCCCCTATATTCCCGGGGTCTGATCTAAAACACGTCATGTATATGTTTATATACGCACATTATAGATATTCCAAAGGTTGTCATAGCCCGTAGGGATAGTGAGGACAAGTTCCCATTGTCTATAAAACTGCTTCCGTGGTAGTCGTCACAAACAACCTCTTAAAAGTACGTCCAGCTCCGAGCTGAGGGACGGGTGAAGGCGGAAAACTGGCGTCTCAGAACAAGCTGCTTACAGCAGATGGAGTTCAAACTGCCCAGGAAGACAGTCCATCTCCAGGAAAGGAAATCCCTGATTTTAAACCTCCGCTTTCTTTCGGTGAAAATGAGGACAATAGTCCGAATAATGTAAATAGTGTACATAATATCTCATCTCAGAAATATAGACAGATACTGAAAGGCCGAAACGTTGTAATAAATATGGCGACAAAGATGAGGACAATAGTCCGAATAATGTAAATAGTATACATAAGACCTAGTGTACATAATAGCATTGCCATTATTATTCATTTTTCACTCGTATTTCTTTCATCTTATTTCTATTGCTTGTTTACACGTAGCAGTTGTAATAAGACGTAATAGTCTTAAGGAGTTCGAATTTCTTAGATGAAGCATTGTCATTATTATTCATTTTTCACTCGTCTTTTTTTCATCTTATTTCTATTGCTTGTTTACACCTAAGGTAGTAATAAGACGTAATAGTCTTAAGTTGTCTGAATTTCTCAAATCAAGCATTGTCATTATTATTCATTTTGAACTCGTATTTCTTTCATCTTACTTCTATTGCTTGTTTACACCTAGTAGTAGTAATAAGACGTAATAGTCTTAAGTTGTCTGAATTTCTTAGATCAAGCATTGTCATTATTATTCATTTTGAACACGTATTTCTTTCATCTTACTTCTATTGCTTGTTTACACCTAGTAGTAGTAATAAGACGTAATAGTCTTAAGTTGTCTGAATTTCTTAGATCAAGCATTGTCATTATTATTCATTGTGAACTCGTATTTCTTTCATCTTACTTCTATTGCTTGTTTACACCTAGTAGTAGTAATAAGACGTAATAGTCTTAAGTTGTCTGAATTTCTTAGATCAAGCATTGTCATTATTATTCATTTTGAACTCGTATTTCTTTCATCTTACTTCTATTGCTTGTTTACACCTAGTAGTAGTAATAAGACGTAATAGTCTTAAGTTGTCTGAATTTCTTAGATCAAGCATTGTCATTATTATTCATTTTGAACTCGTATTTCTTTCATCTTACTTCTATTGCTTGTTTACACCTAGTAGTAGTAATAAGACGTAATAGTCTTAAGTTGTCTGAATTTCTTAAATCAAGCATTGTCATTATTATTCATTTTGAACTCGTATTTCTTTCATCTTACTTTTATTGCTTGTTTACACCTAGTAGTAGTAATAAGACGTAATAGTCTTAAGTTGTCTGAATTTCTCAAATCAAGCATTGTCATTATTATTCATTTTGAACTCGTATTTCTTTCATCTTACTTCTATTGCTTGTTTACACCTAGTAGTAGTAATAAGACGTAATAGTCTTAAGTTGTCTGAATTTCTTAGATCAAGCATTGTCATTATTATTCATTTTGAACTCGTATTTCTTTCATCTTACTTCTATTGCTTGTTTACACCTAGTAGTAGTAATAAGACGTAATAGTCTTAAGTTGTGTGAATTTCTTAAATCAAGCATTGTCATTATTATTCATTTTGAACTCGTATTTCTTTCATCTTACTTCTATTGCTTGTTTACACCTAGTAGTAGTAATAAGACGTAATAGTCTTAAGTTGTCTGAATTTCTTAAATCAAGCATTGTCATTATTATTCATTTTGAACTCGTATTTCTTTCATCTTACTTCTATTGCTTGTTTACACCTAGTAGTAGTAATAAGACGTAATAGTCTTAAGTTGTCTGAATTTCTTAAATCAAGCATTGTCATTATTATTCATTTTGACCTCGTATTTCTTTCATCTTACTTCTATTGCTTGTTTACACCTAGTAGTAGTAATAAGACGTAATAGTCTTAAGTTGTCTGAATTTCTTAGATCAAGCATTGTCATTATTATTCATTTTGAACTCGTATTTCTTTCATCTTACTTTTATTGCTTGTTTACACCTAGTAGTAGTAATAAGACGTAATAGTCTTAAGTTGTTTGAATTTCTTAAATCAAGCATTGTCATTATTATTTATTTTGAACTTGTATTTCATTCATCTTACTTCTATTGCTTGTTTATACCTAGTAGTAGTAATAAGACGTAATAGTCTTAAGTTGTCTGAATTTCTTAGATGAAGCATTGTCATTATTATTCATTATGAACTCGTATTTCTTTCATCTTACTTCTATTGCTTGTTTACACCTAGTAGTAGTAATAAGACGTAATAGTCTTAAGTTGTCTGAATTTCTTAGATCAAGCATTGTCATTATTATTCATTTTGAACTCGTATTTCTTTCATCTTACTTCTATTGCTTGTTTACACCTAGTAGTAGTAATAAGACGTAATAGTCTTAAGTTGTCTGAATTTCTTAAATCAAGCATTGTCATTATTATTCATTTTGAACTCGTATTTCTTTCATCTTACTTTTATTGCTTGTTTACACCTAGTAGTAGTAATAAGACGTAATAGTCTTAAGTTGTCTGAATTTCTCAAATCAAGCATTGTCATTATTATTCATTTTGAACTCGTATTTCTTTCATCTTACTTCTATTGCTTGTTTACACCTAGTAGTAGTAATAAGACGTAATAGTCTTAAGTTGTCTGAATTTCTTAGATGAAGCATTGTCATTATTATTCATTTTTCACTCGTCTTTTTTTCATCTTATTTCTATTGCTTGTTTACACCTAAGGTAGTAATAAGACGTAATAGTCTTAAGTTGTCTGAATTTCTTAGATCAAGCATTGTCATTATTATTCATTTTGAACTCGTATTTCTTTCATCTTACTTCTATTGGTTGTTTACACCTAGTAGTAGTAATAAGACGTAATAGTCTTAAGTTGTCTGAATTTCTTAGATCAAGCATTGTCATTATTATTCATTTTTCACTCGTCTTTCTTTCATCTTATTTCTATTGCTTGCTTACACCTAGTAGTAGTAATAAGACGTAATAGTCTTAAGTTGTCTGAATTTCTTAGATCAAGCATTGTCATTATTATTCATTTTTCACTCGTCTTTCTTTCATCTTATTTCTATTGCTTGTTTACACCTAGTAGTAGTAATAAGACGTAATAGTCTTAAGTTGTCTGAATTTCTTAGATCAAGCATTGTCATTATTATTCATTTTGAACTCGTATTTCTTTCATCTTACTTCTATTGCTTGTTTACACCTAGTAGTAGTAATAAGACGTAATAGTCTTAAGTTGTCTGAATTTCTTAGATCAAGCATTGTCATTATTATTCATTTTGAACTCGTATTTCTTTCATCTTACTTCTATTGCTTGTTTACACCTAGTAGTAGTAATAAGACGTAATAGTCTTAAGTTGTCTGAATTTCTTAAATCAAGCATTGTCATTATTATTCATTTTGAACTCGTATTTCTTTCATCTTACTTTTATTGCTTGTTTACACCTAGTAGTAGTAATAAGACGTAATAGTCTTAAGTTGTCTGAATTTCTCAAATCAAGCATTGTCATTATTATTCATTTTGAACTCGTATTTCTTTCATCTTACTTCTATTGCTTGTTTACACCTAGTAGTAGTAATAAGACGTAATAGTCTTAAGTTGTCTGAATTTCTTAAATCAAGCATTGTCATTATTATTCATTTTGAACTCGTCTTTCTTTCATCTTACTTCTATTGCTTGTTTACACCTAGTAGTAGTAATAAGACGTAATAGTCTTAAGTTGTCTGAATTTCTTAAATCAAGCATTGTCATTATTATTCATTTTGAACTCGTATTTCTTTCATCTTACTTCTATTGCTTGTTTACACCTAGTAGTAGTAATAAGACGTAATAGTCTTAAGTTGTCTGAATTTCTTAAATCAAGCATTGTCATTATTATTCATTTTGAACTCGTATTTCTTTCATCTTACTTCTATTGCTTGTTTACACCTAGTAGTAGTAATAAGACGTAATAGTGTTAAGTTGTCTGAATTTCTCAAATCAAGCATTGTCATTATTATTCATTTTGAACTCGTATTTCTTTCATCTTACTTCTATTGCTTGTTTACACCTAGTAGTAGTAATAAGACGTAATAGTCTTAAGTTGTCTGAATTTCTTAGATCAAGCATTGTCATTATTATTCATTTTGAACTCGTATTTCTTTCATCTTACTTCTATTGCTTGTTTACACCTAGTAGTAGTAATAAGACGTAATAGTCTTAAGTTGTCTGAATTTCTTAAATCAAGCATTGTCATTATTATTCATTTTGAACTCGTATTTCTTTCATCTTACTTCTATTGCTTGTTTACACCTAGTAGTAGTAATAAGACGTAATAGTCTTAAGTTGTCTGAATTTCTTAGATCAAGCATTGTCATTATTATTCATTTTGAACTCGTATTTCTTTCATCTTACTTTTATTGCTTGTTTACACCTAGTAGTAGTAATAAGACGTAATAGTCTTAAGTTGTCTGAATTTCTTAAATCAAGCATTGTCATTATTATTCATTTTGAACTCGTATTTCTTTCATCTTACTTCTATTGCTTGTTTACACCTATTAGTAGTAATAAGACGTAATAGTCTTAAGTTGTTTGAATTTCTTAGATGAAGCATTGTCATTATTATTCATTTTTCACTCGTCTTTTTTTCATCTTATTTCTATTGCTTGTTTACACCTAAGGTAGTAATAAGACGTAATAGTCTTAAGTTGTCTGAATTTCTCAAATCAAGCATTGTCATTATTATTCATTTTGAACTCGTATTTCTTTCATCTTACTTCTATTGCTTGCTTACACCTAGTAGTAGTAATAAGACGTAATAGTCTTAAGTTGTCTGAATTTCTTTGATCAAGCATTGTCATTATTATTCATTTTGAACACGTATTTCTTTCATCTTACATCTATTGCTTGTTTACACCTAGTAGTAGTAATAAGACGTAATAGTCTTAAGTTGTCTGAATTTCGTAGATCAAGCATTGTCATTATTATTCATTTTGAACTCGTATTTCTTTCATCTTACTTCTATTGCTTGTTTACACCTAGTAGTAGTAATAAGACGTAATAGTCTTAAGTTGTCTGAATTTCTTAAATCAAGCATTGTCATTATTATTCATTTTGAACTCGTATTTCTTTCATCTTACTTTTATTGCTTGTTTACACCTAGTAGTAGTAATAAGACGTAATAGTCTTAAGTTGTCTGAATTTCTCAAATCAAGCATTGTCATTATTATTCATTTTGAACTCGTATTTCTTTCATCTTACTTCTATTGCTTGTTTACACCTAGTAGTAGTAATAAGACGTAATAGTCTTAAGTTGTCTGAATTTCTTAGATCAAGCATTGTCATTATTATTCATTTTGAACTCGTATTTCTTTCATCTTACTTCTATTGCTTGTTTACACCTAGTAGTAGTAATAAGACGTAATAGTCTTAAGTTGTCTGAATTTCTTAAATCAAGCATTGTCATTATTATTCATTTTGAACTCGTATTTCTTTCATCTTACTTCTATTGCTTGTTTACACCTAGTAGTAGTAATAAGACGTAATAGTCTTAAGTTGTCTGAATTTCTTAAATCAAGCATTGTCATTATTATTCATTTTGAACTCGTATTTCTTTCATCTTACTTTTATTGCTTGTTTACACCTAGTAGTAGTAATAAGACGTAATAGTCTTAAGTTGTCTGAATTTCTCAAATCAAGCATTGTCATTATTATTCATTTTGAACTCGTATTTCTTTCATCTTACTTCTATTGCTTGTTTACACCTAGTAGTAGTAATAAGACGTAATAGTCTTAAGTTGTCTGAATTTCTTAGATCAAGCATTGTCATTATTATTCATTTTGAACTCGTATTTCTTTCATCTTACTTCTATTGCTTGTTTACACCTAGTAGTAGTAATAAGACGTAATAGTCTTAAGTTGTCTGAATTTCTTAAATCAAGCATTGTCATTATTATTCATTTTGAACTCGTATTTCTTTCATCTTACTTCTATTGCTTGTTTACACCTAGTAGTAGTAATAAGACGTAATAGTCTTAAGTTGTCTGAATTTCTTAAATCAAGCATTGTCATTATTATTCATTTTGAACTCGTATTTCTTTCATCTTACTTTTATTCCTTGTTTACACCTAGTAGTAGTAATAAGACGTAATAGTCTTAAGTTGTCTGAATTTCTTAAATCAAGCATTGTCATTATTATTCATTTTGAACTCGTATTTCTTTCATCTTACTTCTATTGCTTGTTTATACCTAGTAGTAGTAATAAGACGTAATAGTCTTAAGTTGTCTGAATTTCTTAGATGAAGCATTGTCATTATTATTCATTTTGAACTCGTATTTCTTTCATCTTACTTCTATTGCTTGTTTACACCTAGTAGTAGTAATAAGACGTAATAGTCTTAAGTTGTCTGAATTTCTTAGATCAAGCATTGTCATTATTATTCATTTTGAACTCGTATTTCTTTCATCTTACTTCTATTGCTTGTTTACACCTAGTAGTAGTAATAAGACGTAATAGTCTTAAGTTGTCTGAATTTCTTAAATCAAGCATTGTCATTATTATTCATTTTGAACTCGTATTTCTTTCATCTTACTTTTATTGCTTGTTTACACCTAGTAGTAGTAATAAGACGTAATAGTCTTAAGTTGTCTGAATTTCTCAAATCAAGCATTGTCATTATTATTCATTTTGAACTCGTATTTCTTTCATCTTACTTCTATTGCTTGTTTACACCTAGTAGTAGTAATAAGACGTAATAGTCTTAAGTTGTCTGAATTTCTTAGATCAAGCATTGTCATTATTATTCATTTTTCACTCGTCTTTTTTTCATCAAATTTCTATTGCCTGCTTACAAGTATGCAATAGTCTTAAGTTTTCTTGATTTGTCATTAATTTTTAATAAATTTTCCTAAGCTTTGACAAATACAGTTAGACCGGAATAATCATCTAAATTTGTTATAAATGTTTAATATAGAAATTAATGTGATATCTTTTTCTCGTGTATTATTGTCCCCAGTTGTATTTTGTGAGTCTAACCTTGCGGGTGATAGCAGCCATTACTCTATTTACTTATGCATATATTCTTCACCTCCATCACTGCGGAGATGCGAATCTTTCTTTGTTTCTCTATGTGGCATGTGCATTACTCGAGGAAGACATCGATAAACAGTTTTAGCGATTTCTTCTGTCGGCAGACGCCATAAATCCCATGGTAATCGAACGGGCGATTTGTTAGCCTGATTGTGACTATAATTATTTTCCGACTTTAGACCAGAATGAATCATGGGAAGGGAGAAAATGCCAGGCGGATGGGTGTTGAGAATAAATCTTGGTTCCCACCTATGGACAATGGCGGGCTTTGTTATATTGTATGCTGGCGTATCCATTTTGGAAAAAAAAAGTCATTTATCCTAAGTCTGTGGAATAAAAATCAATGGACGAAATACGAAAAGATTAATTAGGAAATGTTCATAGTTAAAGAAAATGGAAAACTCAGGAAGAAAACTAAAAAGTAAAAATCATTTCTAAGAAGTAGGCAAAGAAAGAAAGAAAGAAAGAAAGAAAGAAAGAAAGAAAGAAAGAAAGAAAGAAAGAATAATGCGTGAAACAAAATGAAGAAAAAAATGAACTGGGGAAAAAAGGAAGGGAATCTAATAAAGAATTTAAGGAGTATGAGAAAAGAGAAAAAGAAACGAAAGGCTATCTAATAATGTAGAAAGACAAAAGAAAGAAAGAAAGAAAGAAAGAAAGAAAGAAAGAAAGAAAGAATGAATGAATGATAGAATGAAAAGAAGGGAGAAATAAATGTGAAAAGAAATCGGTAATCTAAGAAAGAAAGAAAGAAAAAAAGAAAAAAAGAAAGAAAGAAAGAATGAGTGATAGAATGAAAAGAAGGGAGAAATAAATATTAAAAAAAAGGGTAATGAAAGATAGAAAGAAAGAAAGAAAGAAAGAAAGAAAGAATAGAAACGTAGCAAAAAGTGAGGGAAAGAAGAAAGGAAAATTGAATGCAAAATTAAAGAAAGAAAGAAAGAAAGAAAGAAAGAAAACTGCCATCATATTAGATTGAGTGATATTTTGCAGAGTTGCTAAACATATTTTCTTGAAAAAACTGTTTTTCAAACTGTTTTCCCAATTGTTTTTCAAACTGTTTTTCAAACAGTTTTCCAAACAGATTTTTAAATTGTTTTCCAAATCTTTTTTTTAATGTTTTATGAAAAAAAGATTTTATAAATCCCAACCGACAGTAACGCTAACTCTTCGGTAAATGAATGTCAAACGTTTCCTTATAAGGAAACGGCTATTTTCACCATTATCAAAACCATATTGCCTATACGCTTATTCGTGAGTAAACTGAATAAAATTATGTATGCTGAGTGTTTTTCTAAACAAGCAATGGATTTTTATTTATTAATCGAACAGATTTTATTACTTAAAACCTTTTTCCTAATGGATACTCATGTTTGAGTAGACGCACCGTTTATTTAGTAAGCACTATGTTTATTTATTTTCGTCTACCAATCTGAATATCTGTAAAATCTTATTGAAGAAAGATATGAGCTCTCCGACACGATTCGAACTTGCGCTCCTCCCTCTTGGTAGAAAGAACCGTCAGTTAAATCCAGCAGGCTCTAATCTAACCGACAGAACTACAGAGAATTCTTGCCGAGCTGGCAGGGTTGAATAATGCCTTTTAAGCAAAATCCTTCTTGTCATAAACTCTCGTAATGCTTATATCTGCCTAGTTTCGTATCCAAACGTAAACAAAGCGATTTCTAAAGAAGTGTGAGTATCCACTACATATAAGGTTTCAAGTGATACATTCTGAGTGTTGCAACTTGATTTTCAGTCGGTGGAAAACGTAGACGGAAAGTAAGAACTATTTAAAATAAAAGCCGTTTATGAACGAAGCATGGACGAATAATAAAATGTAACAAGATTAAATGTTCTATTAACGAGACTTGCGTAGATCTCGTGGCTAATATTAAAGAACAATAAAAAAAAGACATATTCATTCTGTTAGTCAACGTGAATATTATCACGTACGACGCCTGATTAAAAAGTATTGTGGTTGGTGCTATTAAAAAGAAAACTACGACACATACCAATTCGATATTTCATCTCCTTCAAAATAGTCCCCTACTGAAGCCAGACACTTTATCCAGCGTCGTTTTCATTGTTGGGAACATTCCCGGATCTCCTTTTTTTGGTGGGTAGCAGGCAGCTGCCGTGTCTCAATTCTTTTGAATTTACTTGACGTCTTGAAGTCCTGTTCCTTATAAACGTGATTTTATTTCTGTTAAGATGAATAAGTGCCTGCGGAATATTGTGGTCGTCGAACCTGGGTAACGTTGCGCTTGATCAAAAACTCCTGCACAAGCCATGATCACTGATTGAAACTTTGTAATGTTGTGAGACGACCACACTCTATACACTTTCCTTCCAAGCACTACTATAAACAACGAAATCGGGCGAGACAGTTATAACTTAGGTATATGTGCGACAGTTCATGGTCAATCTGTGCCAATTGGCATCACTCTGCTTATTTTAGTTCAGTATATAGCAAAAGTAGCGATACTTTTTGGCCAGACCTCGTAAATTCTTTGTAAATTGATTATCCTGCGGAGGCCAAAATAAAATATGCTCATACCACGATATTTTTCTTATAGACGTTTAGAAATAATGTTTTACTTTTTCCAAAAGATATTTAAGAATTTAGAACATACAGTTAATTGCTGACAGCCCTATACACACATTAGATATATATCGTATTAGCTTAAACATTATATTTACGCGATTCGCAGTTAGGTCTCATCATTTTACAGTTGAAATGGCTAGATGTAACCGTAAGTTCTATCCTAACAGTTTCTTCTCTCGCATAAGATTCACTTATTGGTGTCTCGGCTTCAGTCACTTTCCTACCCCCATAATGTAGCTTTCCTCTGCCTTTCCTTTAAATAATTTCATGCTAATTCTTCTTTTCACTATGGTACATAGACTTTATGAATTTAAGTGCAGTACTAGATTGGTGGCAAGGTCTCATCATTTTACACTTGAAATGGCTAGATGTAACCGTAAGTTCTATGCTAACAGTTTCTTCTCTCGCATAAGATTCACTTATTGGCGTCTCGGCTTCAGTCACTTTCCTACCACCATAATGTAGCTTTCCTCTGCCTTTCCTTTAAATAATTTCATGCTAATTCTGCTTTTCACTATGGTACATAGACTTTATGAATTTAAGTGCAGTACTAGACTGGTGGCAAGGTCTCATCATTTTACAGTTGAAATGGCTAGATGTAACCGTAAGTTCTATGCTAACAGCTTCTTCTCTCGCATAAGATTCACTTATTGGTGTCTCGGCTTCAGTCACTTTCTTACCACCATAATGTAGCTTTCGTGTGCCTTTCCTTTAAATAATGTCATGCTAATTCTTCTTTTCACTATGGTACATAGACTTTATGAATTTAAGTACAGTACTAGATTGGTGGAAAGGTCTCATCATTTTACAGTTGAAATGGCTAGATGTAACCGTAAGTTCTATCCTAACAGTTTCTTCTCTCGCATAAGATTCACTTATTGGTGTCTCGGCTTCAGTCACTTTCTTACCACCATAATGTAGCTTTCGTGTGCCTTTCCTTTAAATAATTTCATGCTAATTCTTCTTTTCACTATGGTACATAGACTTTATGAATTTAAGTGCAGTACTAGATTGGTGGCAAGGTCTCATCATTTTACAGTTGAAATGGCTAGATGTAACCGTAAGTTCTATCCTAACAGTTTCTTCTCTCGCATAAGATTCACTTATTGGCGTCTCGGCTTCAGTCACTTTCTTACCACCATAATGTAGCTTTCGTGTGCCTTTCCTTTAAATAATTTCATGCTAATTCTTCTTTTCACTATGGTACATAGACTTTATGAATTTAAGTGCAGTACTAGATTGCCGGCAAGGTCTCATCAATTTACAGTTGAAATGGCTAGATGTAACCGTAAGTTCTATGCTAACAGTTTCTTCTCTCGCATAAGATTCACTTATTGGTGTCTCGGCTTCAGTCACTTTCTTACCACCATAATGTAGCTTTCGTGTGCCTTTCCTTTAAATAATTTCATGCTAATTCTTCTTTTCACTATGGTACATAGACTTTATGAATTTAAGTACAGTACTAGATTGGTGGCAAGGTCTCATCATTTTACAGTTGAAATGGCTAGATGTAACCGTAAGTTCTATCCTAACAGTTTCTTCTCTCGCATAAGATTCACTTATTGGTGTCTCGGCTTCAGTCACTTTCTTACCACCATAATGTAGCTTTCGTGTGCCTTTCCTTTAAATAATTTCATGCTAATTCTTTTTTTCACTATGGTACATAGACTTTATGAATTTAAGTGCAGTACTAGATTGGTGGCAAGGTCTCATCATTTTACAGTTGAAATGGCTAGATGTAACCGTAAGTTCTATGCTAACAGTTTCTTCTCTTTGATTTCTTGCTTGTGGAACTTTTTTCAGGTTTCTTGCTTCCCAGTCAATTTGGTCTTCAAATATCTAAATGCAATGTCAATCATTATCTTCAGTTTTCTTAAATTTCTTTTCTTTTAATGTTCACTCTTAATACTTTTTTCTTATATACTTACACACTCCGTAACCTCCTTGTGTCTTAGGGGCTTTATTACCTTGGTGATTAGTGGCTTTAGTACGTTGGGGTGAAATGATAAAAAAAGTAATTTAATAAGTACGCGCTTTTGATTAGGTATCATTTTTTTATATTTCCTGAACAGTGATAATAAATGTCTACCAACCTAGTGGTTGAAAGGACTATTAAAGAAGTGTCTCGTGACACATATTAATAATGGCTTTAGATCTCTAGGCCGGTAGTCATTAATTTCACTGTTTCAAAAAATCTAAAAAAAGGGGGATGTCTATTCGAACATGATGTAACATTTATGATGAGAAAAAATATGGCCAAAATATAAAGCTGAATCTAGCCACTCGCTAAATTCAGCCCCCTCTAAAAATAAGGCTGAAGGAACATCCAAAAGACGTGAAGAGAAACAACGAAATCGGACATAGCTGACCATGTATGGAGAGAAAGGGGAATCATCAACCCCAGTGAAGTAAAAATACCGGACAGGTAAGAACACTTGCGAATTAGGCGTTTGAAATCATCAGCACATGTACTAAGCTATGAGGATCCCCTTAGTAGGTCCAGTATAGAAATAAATACAGTACGGGAGCCACGAATAAAGAAAGAAAAACATGGCAGCAGGTCATCAACATCAGCAACTGTAACAAAAGAGAAACTTCAGTGAGTGCAGTCAAGCGTGAGAAGTAACAGAGTAGAACTCATCAGCAGGAAGGAGAGGTTTAAGTCTCCAAGTTCCTCGGAATAGCCTAGTGGATTAAAGCGTTGTTTTGTGAATTAGGTGACAAATTAATTGTGCAGATAATAGTGTATTTTTCTCATTCGGTACCGTTAGAATTCGAACTCGGCAATCCGATTTCTGATTCCAAGCCGCTATCTAAATACACCACACGCAATTCTTCTAGCTAAAAAATAAATTAACATAGTTATAGATAATATATATTTATACAGAGGGTTTATTTAATGTATGGGATAATAGTGTATTTTCCCCCTTTGGTGCCACTAGTCTTAGCACAAAAATAAGATTCTAATTACTGATTTTGGAGAAAGATAGGTTCTCTTCAATTTGACGCCTGGCTGAACACTATCTTCACTCTCATCTCAAGATCTAGTCCAGCCAAGCAATATCTGTAAATATAATTAAACTCATAGAAGATATTATATAAATCTATGGTAAATTAGCATCTAGGTCCCACCCTTTTAGTGTTGAAATAGCTAAATGTAACCACCACTTCTACACCTTGCTTCCCTAGTAACTAGAATCTTGAAAAATTTAAAGGCAGCGTCAATCGCTATCTTCCATATTTGGGGGCCCCTTCCTGTTTTTATCCCTTTCTTGGTCCCTTCTATACCCGGTCTTTTCTTTTGCTTCCACTCTCTGTATACTTAGGGCATTCCCTTCTCGACTCTAATAAACTGATTAAAGAAAACATTTTTTAAAAAAGATACATTTCCGTCCAGTATCATATATCACCCGATCTAACAAAACACTTTCTTCTATGTTCCGTGTCGCCTCAGCACGAGGGCGAACATGGCTCTCCACAATTTCCTCTCCTTTGCAGCTCTTAGTAAATTTTGTCTTTTTTCTATCTTTCCTAATCCCTGTTTTGCCAACCATTTACACAATCTCATTCTACTTCTTCTATGTTGCGTCTCCCTTCAGGACGACGGCGATCATGGCTCTCCACAATTTCCAGTCCTTTTTAGCTCTTACTAAATTTTATCTTTTTGCTCTCTCTCCTAATCCCTATTCTGCCAACCATTTACACAATCTCATTCTTCTTCTTCTATGCGCCGTGTCACTTCAGGACGACGGCGACCATGGCTCTCCACAATTTCCAGTCCTTTTTAGCTCTTACTAAATTTTGTCTTTTTGCTATCTCTCCTGACCCCTGTTCTGCCAACCATTTACACAATCTCATTCTTCTTCTTCTATGCGTCGTGTCACTTCAGGACGATGGCGATCATGGCTCTCCACAATTTCCTGCCTTTTGTAAGCTCTCAGTAAATTTTGTCTTTTTTCTATCTCTCTTAATCTCTGTTCTGCCAACCATTTACACAATCTCATTCTACTTCTTCTATGCGCCGTGTCACTTCAGGACGACGGCGATCATGGCTCTCCACAATTTCCAGTCCTTTTTAGCTCTTACTAAATTATATCTTTTTGCTATCTCTCCTAATCCCTATTCTGCCAACCATTTACACAATCTCATTCTTCTTCTTCTTCTTCTTCTTCTTCTTCTTCTTCTTCTTCTTCTTCTTCTCCTTCTTCTTCTTCTTCTTCTATGCGCCGTGTCACTTCAGGGAGTGGATGATCATGGATCTTCACAATTTCCAGTCCTTTGTAGCTCTTAATAAATTGTATCTTTTTGCTATCTCTCCTAATCCCTGTTCTGTCAGACATTTACACAAGTTCATTAGGTTGGTTATGTGTTGCTTTCCTCTGTTCCTCTTGCCTTCAGTATGTCCCTGCGCGTGCCAGGTTTTCTACTCCTCCTTTCCTTAATATATACCCTAAAAATTTACATATTTATTTATCCACGGATTTTTACCTATATATATATATATATATATATATATATATATTTTACCTATATATATATATATATATATATATATATATATATATATATATATATATATATATATATATATATATATGTATATATATATATTCTTGTGCATAATTCTTGTCCGTTTGTGCATTACAGTTCTATTTGTTCTATGCGTGATTTGATTAATAATCTGTAGGGGCGCAATTTTTGTGCCTAATAGGTATTTTTAATTTTGTCTGATAGAATACCCATGTTGAAAGGTGAGTGGTTTTTATGAAAGCGAAAGAATTTATGCTACACCGGTTTACAAGAACACTTCTTATTAGGAAACCCATCTACAAACAAAAAGGTGTTTTACCAGTGAGATTTCCTAAAAACTGTGTACTTGTCTTCCTAGAAATGTTAACGTCTGGATTTTTTAAGGTGTTTTCTTAATTTATCATTTATGCTCAGTTTGCTGATTAAGCACACTAGAGAAAGGGTAATTCTAAAAAACGGTGGCTGCTCCTGCTATTAACTCACCCCTCTTCGGTTATGAATTGAGCACTATTGGCTACTGACGTTTGTACATATCACGTATATAATACGTTAAAAGTTTCCCTTTCGCTGTCGTGCGCCGATAGCTTAGGTGAAGAATCTCTGACTGATGCCAAATCGGTCGATCCCATCTTGAACCAATCGAATGTCTAGCCACAATGATGAGCTGTGATAAAGCGAAACATGCTTGCATGTAGATGACAGTGTATATATATATATATATATCAATTCAATACCCCATATGGATAGGAGAAATGGCCATCCATATGAGGTACTGATTTTCATTTATACGTATTTATTTATATATGCTCTGTAATAAATACATTGACCTCTCTGTGGATCGGTTTTAATATTTATATTATTAGGATTCACTTGGATTATTTATTTATCCACGGACTTTTACCTACATATATATATATATATATATATATATATATATATATATATATATATATATATATATATATATACATATGTATGCATATATATATGTACATATATATATATATATATATATATATGCATATATATATACATATATATATATGCATATATATACATTTATATATATATGCATATAGATATATATATATGCACATATATATATATATGCATATATATATATATATGCATATATATATATATATGCATATATATATATATATATATATGCACATATATATATATATATATATATATATATATATATATATATATATATTTGTGTATTTAGGCAGCAATCCTTCTTTCATGCACATTTCATTGAAAACGACAGACAAGGTGCTTTTATTTAGTTTTTTTTAGACAATTTCTCATGCGATCTAATAATCTTTTTTTCTTTTCAGGTGATAAATTATGTAAAAACTGTCCGAATGTTCGTTTTATCCGAGCGCTTTCGGCTATTCATTTAGCCATTTTCAAGGATTATATTTTAACTGTTAAGATAAGACATTTGTTTGTTCTATGTATGTTTTATAAAATGTTTTCATTTTTCAAAACACGGTCAACAAGTTAATATTATTAAGTGTTGGTTTGTTTGTTTTTATTAACAAGGCTTCCATTATTTTTTTAGCTTTTTTTGCATGTAGATGATGCTGTTATATTAGTGTTGTCAACAAGTATGTTACGAATAGTGTCCGGTAGGTGTATATGAATATTTAAATGAGATCTAATTGAGCTATTGTCAGAAAGGTATAGAATGAGTCTGTGTGTCAAGTATGAGAAATTGTATAAAAAACTAAATAAAAGCACCTTGTCTGTCGTTTTCAATGGAATGTGCACATATATATATATATATATATTTTGACATCCACAGACAGACTGTTTCGCTGTTTCACAGCTCATCAGTGTAGCTAGACGTCCGGTTGCCTCTAGCTTGGATCGAAACCCGACTGAATTTGCGTCAGTTGGAACTTCTCCCACTAAGCCATCGACGCACGGCAGGGATGAAGGTGAATTTTAGCGTGTTTATTTTTAGATTTAGATAAACACACAGTGACTGACAGTGACTCAATTCTGCCGAAGAGTCGTGCAATATTAGCTTAAATAGTTACTGTTTACAAATTCAGACCTCAAACCAGAGAGCTCAACTGAAATTAATTTTTCAGGAGCCAATATATATATATGTATATATATATATATATATATTAAGGAAAATTATAACAAAGCTTAAAAAGTTTACGCTTGACAATTTTCGACCTATAATGATTTTTTATGTTGATGCAGCTACACTGAAAGAGAGAGGGCACTTAGAATTTTAAATTATTTTTTAATATTCGTTTTGGCTATGTACGCTGTTCGATTTCTTTGAGTTTCTTTTCTTTTGTGTTCAGTTATGTGCCGTGCATGATACACGCTTAGGCGATCATGTATCTTTCGATAGATCACTGACCAGACAGATTTTTTCCTGCCGATTACTTTCTGCGGTATAAAAGGCTATAGAACCCGGTCTGTCTTGCTATTTACCCATAGTTGGGGGGTTAGAAGAAGAGGATTTATCCCTTTCCCAAGGGTATTAGCACGGAAGTGAATGTAATGAATTCGACTGGAATTCGAACTCGGCTCTGTGCCACTATCCATTACTCCACTGTGTCTTTGCACAACTGGACTAAATAAATTAATTCCAGACTTTTAATTTTTCTTTTTATCTTTAATTTTTTTCCTGGTCTGATAAAAGCCTAAATATAAAGAAAACCCTGAATAGTAACAGTCAGTCAGTTATATGCCATGCGGGATACACGCTTAGGCGATCATCTATCTTTCGATACATGACTGACGAGGCAGATTTTTTCTTCCCGCAGTAGGCTGCCATTTCTTTCTGCGGTAGACCAGTTGCCATCAAAGGCTATAGAACCCAGTCTATCCTGCTATTTACCAATAGTTGGGCGGGGGAGAAGAAGAAGATTCAAACCTTTCCCAAGAGTATTAGCACGTAAGTGAATGTAATGGATTTGACTGGAATTCGAAACCGGATCTCTGATTCCTCAATCCGAGCCGCTATTCATTACACCCCCCACATCCTGATAAATGTTCTACCAAAAAAAGTGAAATGCTGTAAGTACCTGAATGTAAATTTACTGTAGATGATCTCGTTATTAAAGCACTTTCTATACGTTTTTGCCTTATTAAATTGCTATCTCTTTCAATTAGAGTAGCATTCTTTAAATAAAGCGCGTCAGACGCATAATTTTTCTCTTTTGTCATATTTTCCCTAAAATTGTTCTTTACATATAACCATTTATATATTGCTTTTCCATACATATATATATATATATATATATATATATATATATATATATATATATATATATATATATATATATATATATATATATATATATATATATATATATACATTACAAAGAGTCAATCATACCTTGAATCAATCAGCAATATGAATGCGATTATTGACGAAATCACTTCGCTAATTGACATAAACATAAGCATTCCACAACTGATAATCCTCCGAATGATGAGATCCTCGTAAATAAATAAAATGGATATGGTGTTTTTTTTTATTTCTGCTAGTACTTTCGAATGCTTCGCGCAATCCATCATCAGGCTTTATTTTCCATCAGAATCAAAACTGGGAGACAATTTATATGTGTTTATCCGACCGAAAGATGTTTTTAAGTATGAGCTATTTGTTAACTGTTATATGGTGTTGGAGCGTGCAAATGGCAACGCTAAATTTTAAATATTTAAAGTGAGAATTTTTTATGTATTTTGTAATTTGGTAAATCACGTATTTTCTTTTATAAGTGTTTTTCAGTTAATATGATATGAACTAAGTATATAGTTCAAGTAACAGAGTGATGTGTCGTACTTTATAGGTTTTTTCCTCGGGAATTCGTTGCTGCTGTTTCAATTGTTTTTTACTGCTGGATCATTTGTTTTTTATGAACATAATAAAATAGGCAGCATATATTTACACTACAAAGAGTCAATCATACCTTGAATTAATCAGCAATGTGTATGCGATTATTGACGAAATCACTTCGCTAATTGACATAAACATAAGCATTCCACTACTGATAATCCTCCGAATGATGAGATCCTCATAAATAAATAAAATGGATGTGGTGTATATGTATATATAAAATATGGATAAAACAACTGAAAAGTTGCAAATTAAAAGAAAAAAAATTGAATGTTTTTTTGTGAAAGTTTTTATTTATATGATTTTTATATATTTATATTTGATATTTCTATATAGTTAAAAAACCTTTTTAAACAACATCTAAAATATCGTTAGATTTACGTTAGAAATATTCAAACACAGTTGCATTCCACATCACGTGACGTCCGCGTCTCGCGACGGACGCTACTTGTAAACAAACTTCCGAATACAGTTATTCAATTAATTTCTGAGGAAAGATCGAGGCGATCTGAAATATCAAATATAAATATATAAAAACATAAATAAAAACTTTCACAAAAAAACATTGAATTTTTTTTCTTTTAATTTGCAACTTTTCAGTTGTTTTATCCATATTTTATTTACATATCAAGAAAGTATACGTGGCTTCTCATTATGCTATATATATATATATATATATATATATATATATATATATATAAAAGAGAAACAGGCAAGTGAGATGTGAGATTGCCTAAAATTAACCCAAAGCTAAAATAATATTCTCTTTGTGTGTATTTAATGCCAAATAATTATACGGGCTTAAAAAGAAGAATAAAAAGTTGTGGTCAAATACCATCGGACACCATTATTCGAACTAGTATCTCCCAAAAAATTCACGACGTCAGAATGCGTTAAATCTGTCGCTTGCAAAATGGCGACTGTCGTTGTAATTTCTCGTCCCGGCAAACTGTAGCCAGGGATAGCAGCAGTATCTCTCATTTGTCTATTTGTTGCCAAAACAAATGCAGGTCAAGGCTGCTTCTTGAGAGCTCATGAAAGAGCCAAGTAATGGTTAATTTAAGAAAGTGATCTTCCTTGAAATTGAAAAAAAAACCATCACGGAAACACACGCATATTTATATTTTATAATTTAAAAAACTTTAGTCGAAAATACTAAAATTCTATATAAATCAGATTCCCGGAAACATCTCGCTATAAGAGAGACCATGTATATTAACCATCTCTCTCACCTTATTTAACAGTGGGAATGGAATATTAATTTTTTTTTTAAAGATAGAAAGACACTGACTCGAATGGCTCGAAATAAATGCTCTTACTAGAATTCAAAACAACATCTTAAACAGCAAAATCAGGAAAGAAAATTAACAACACCTAAATAAACTTCCATGAAAGTGCTTGGGACAATGAACAATATGGAGGATTTTTACACTACTTTAATCCAACCAAACGAAAACATGTAAGAACGCTAGAAAAACTAACTAAAAGATTAATTAAATTTTCCTTGTCTGTCATATTTAATGAAACAGCCACCTGCGCTAATGCAAAGCTTTTCAGTAAAACGACTAGAGCCCTTCGGCTGATTGGAATTTGTTTACATTCGTAAAAACAATACACTAGATTTAGCTGTTTCATTCTACCGAATGAAGGTCGCTCAATGGTAGAAACTCTGACTGACATCAAATCGGTTGGGTTTCAATCCTGGCTTCCGACATTCTGATGTCTAGTCGCACTGAGGAGTTCTGATACAACGAAACAGTGAATTATATATATATATATATATATATATATATATATATATATATATATATATATATTCCCATTTCTCTGTTTGTTTCTCGGACAGTTGATGAAGGACACAGGCGTGTCCGAAATTTCCGAAGATAAAACATTTCTCTCTGTACTTCATTTCTGTCATATAGTAAAAATTTAATAAATGATTATATTGGTACCCTTTCATTTGTCCTTTTTTTATTAACCTATCTATTTCATACACACACAGACGCATATATATATATATATATATATATATATATATATATATATATATATATATATATATATATATATATATATATATTCTTAAATATAACAGGCAATGAATTTTCTGTAATGTCCGATCATGAGCTGTTCTCAAGTTTGTATGTTTTTCTTTAATTTCGGTTGAAAATAAACACAAAAATTGTCAAACAATTGGATATTTTTATTAACTTGGTCCTTGATCTAAGCTTTCGGCTCACATGAGCCATCTTCAGAGTAGTTATACGGACATTTTAACAAAGATATTCACCACCAAAGATGATATTCTGTTATGTTGAGCTAGACGATAACTGTCGCGGAATAACAGATGCAGGTCGTAAATTCATGATGCAGTTATATGACGTCAAACCACACGAGAAGCCGAATTATTAACAACAGAACTATTTGTTTAGATGCAATGTAATGTGTTTAAAATCAGCGCATAGCAATCTTCGATGTCAACATTACAGAATATCATCTTCGATGGTGAATATCTTTGTTAAAATGTCCGTATAACCAATCTGAAGATGGGTCACGCGAAGCTTAAATCAAAGACCAACTTAATAAAATAAAATAAAATAAAATAAAATAAAAATATCCAAATGTTGGACAATTTTTGTCTCTTTTTTCAGCCGAAACTAAAGCAAATATACGGAGTTTAGAACGGTTCATTATCAAACGTAATAGACATTCATTGACTGTTATATCTAACAATATATGTTTAAATAATGATCTGCTGCCCCAAGAAATATAGTATAATAAATATTAAAAATTAAAATTTTTTAGAATTGTAGTTAAAACATATTCTAGCCTAAACAGCCCCCCAAAATCTTTAAGTATACAAATACAAAAAATACTGTAAGAATTTTTGCCGTTAAAAATAAAAAATTTATAAAAAAAACCCAGACGACATGCATTTAGCGGATGTCAGAATTTGTTGAAAAATACATCCCTACCCATCCCTAAACATAACCCCGCTTTCAAATGTAACTATTAACTGATACAACGAAAATTAAAAAATTGGACACGCTACCACCCCTTGTCTAGATGAGGGGATTTCTCGGTATCCTTGGAAACACTCAATTATGAATCTTTGCCGTGCCTTTAAAACTGTAAATTTAAAAAAATAAGTTACTCCAAAATTCGCTTGACGAGGAAATGGAACTAATATCTTTAATTTAATAACAAAATTAAATTCGAAGCTTTTAGCTTCCATTTTTGAAACATGGTTATCACTGTGTAGCGAAAAAAAACATATTTTAAATCAATTAATTTATAATATATATATATATATATATATATATATATATATATATATATATATATATATATATATATATATATATAACCAGCTACTCTTTTCTGAGCAAACACGTCTGCTAGGGTGGCTATTGCAAACACCTGCTTCAGGGACATGTGTGTTCATTCAACACACACACAGTGTAGCTGTGGATTATGCAACAATTTTGTTGAGCAGACCCTAGTTACAATTTCTGAGACAGTGTGCATCATCTGGCGTGACCAACTGTTTGCACATTACACTCACACCCTCGGTCACGATGACTTTTAACTTCGTGCTAGCACAACCACCGACAACATCAAAACCGTGGTATAGTTTTCAAGCACTTTTCAACGGCACCGAGCTTACGGCCATATCACATTGAAACACCGATACTCGTACGGTCAACGCAGTTAAGCAACGTCGAGACTGGTCAGTATCTAGATGGATATACCAGGTCCTGTAAGCTTGGATGGGCGGCTGGTGTAATAGATAACGGCTCGGTTATGTTAATCGGAGAGACAAGTTCCAATTCCAGTTGGGTTCGTTATATTCACTTTACGCACAAATACTCTTGGGAAAAGTATGACTCCACTTCCTGGGTATGACGATAAACTACACCCGGCAGCGTTATGATCCCAACTATGGGCAAATAGATAACCTCCAAACTGGGGTCAGAATACTATTAAAGTATAAAAAATACATTTTCATAGTATGCAATATATTTTCACAGTAAAAACATTACCAGTAATATATTTTTTAAAACGAATACCAGCAACACACACACACACACACACACACACACACACACACACATATATATATATATATATATATATATATATATATATATATATATATATATATATATATATATATATATATATATATTACCAACAATACATTTTTGAAAAAAAATATTACAAGCAATACATTTTTGTAAATGAAATTATCATTCGCCCATTAAAATTAAATTTCGGCATTAAATGACCCATAAGGATATTGGTATGCTGTTAAACAAACAAATTGCTCCGATGAGCTGCTTTCGCGGGTTCCTAGGCCTCATGAATTTAAACGTCCTACGAGGCTGGCATCCCGTTCCCACCCCTTCACCGTTGAAACTGTTAGATGTAGACGTCTCTTCTACTCCAATAGCTTCATGTCTCGAACATCTCGCCTGTGGAACTCCCTTCCTTATTCCTGTTTCCCTGACAAATACAATCTCCAACTATTTAAGTATAAAATGAAATCGACATCTCCAGTTGCCTTGATCTATCCACTTCCCTTCTCCACATCCTTTCATCTTTTATTCCTATCGGCTCTCGCTCCAAATCTTCTGTAACCCCCTTGCCTTGATCGATCCACTATCTTTCTCCACATCCTCTCCTTTATCACTCCTACCTGCTCTTCCTCCAAACCTTCTGTAACCCCTTGCGTGCTAGTGGCTTCCAGCCTTGCTTGGGGTGATAAGCTTAAAAAAAAAAAAATCAAATCAAAGCTCCCGAGAAAATTAAATTTCGGCATTAAATGACCCATATGGAGTTGATATGCCGTTAAACAAACAAATCAAATCAAAGCTCCCAAGAAGATTAAATTTAGGTATTAAATGACCCATACGGATGTTGATATGCCATTAAACAAACAAATAAAATCAAAGTACTCAAGAAAATTAAATTTCGATATTAAACGACCCATAAGGTGTTGATATGCCGCTAAACAAACACTCAAACAAAAAAAACAAAGGTATGAATCTCCCCTTCTTCTCACTCCCCCCGCCTCCGCCAACATGAATTAATTAATAAGATTAATACATTATCATCTCAAAAAAAAATAAAAATAGCATACGAAATATTTAGATTTCGGCATTAAATAACCCATGGAGATGTTGATATGCTGCTAAACTAAAACAGTCAAACCAATGAAACTGCACACCAAAAACGCTTTTCTAAGCCGTCCACATTATGAAATTCACTCTCTGACAAATCGACCATAGTAAGATTTAAACAGAGATGTAAAATTTGACGGTGAGGTGAATAACAAGTGGCGACAGTCTGTTTCATGCTTGAGTGCCTTCTATCAAGTATCACTCAGACTGTTGCCGCCTAGTGTTAACGTCAGTGAGCAATTTGGCATTTATATACGCCCTGTCGCTGCTCATAAGCACTTTTTATCGTAAATATAGCATAATTTAAAACTATTTTCAGCATATATATATATACATAAAAGTCTCATATATATATATATATATATATATATATATATATATATATATATATATATATATATATAAGTCTCATATATATATATATATTTATATAAAAGTTATTATATATGTCTCATATATATATACATATATATATCTATATATAAAAGTCTCATATATATATATATATATATAAAAGTCTCATATATATATAAATGTCTCATATATATATATATATATACAAGTCTCATATATATGTATATATAAATGACTCATATATATATGTATAAAAGTCTCATATATATATATATATATGTATTTAAAAGTTTCATATATATATATAAAAGTTTCATATATATATATAAATGTCTTATATATATATATATATATATATATGTGTGTGTGTGTGTGTATGTGTGTGTGTATGTGTGTGTGTGTGTGTAATTTGGCACCAACTTTTCTTTTAATCATGTTGTGTTGAATGTCAAAGACAACATCGTCCTGCATATTTTCTTTTGAATTTTCTCATATTTTCTAATGAGACTTTTTATTTGAAAATGATATCGAAATAAATATTTTCCGTACGATAACCTAGTACTTTCGAACATCATTGTTCATCTTCAGGGTCAAAATTTTTTAGTCAAAATTTTTTAAAAACATTTGCCAATTGTCTTGTAGCGGAATCATGTTGCTACATTTTTTACAAACTAAATAAACGTTAAAATCCTTTTAATTTCAAAAGATGCGATAATGTTATCACGTGCATGGCGAAGATTTTTTACAGGGGACAAATGCATAGACAATACAGCATGGATGAAAAAGCCCTTAAGTCTATAATACACCATAAAGTGTTTCCTTCAGAGTCTGTCTATATTTCTGAGATGAGGTATTATGTACAGTATTTACATTAGTCGGACTATTGTCCTCATCTTTGTCGCCATTTTTGTCACAACGTTTCGGCCGTTGTACGCTCCGGCCTTCTTCAGGTGGTTGGAATTTCGAACCGAACCCTTTATTTCGATCACTGGGGTAGACTGTTCTAGTTCCACGAGCCATGTTTGATGGATGTTAGTTATCAGTTATCTCCTGCTAATTTTCCCTCTGAAAGTTCTCCACTGCCTGAACCGGGTATTGAACTTACACTCTTTGGGTCTGTCACTGGATCTAACCAACGCCTTTATCCACTGTGCCATGTGTCCTGTTGATTCTAACACAGCATTAAAACTTAATATATATTATAGTAATTTTAAAACCTCTAACCTGATAATGAGCAATAACCCTTCTCCAGTTGCTGCGGTTGTTGATAGAACCAATGTTGTGTATGAGTTTAAATGTCCTATGGAAGAATGCTCTTCTAATCCACATACACATATTGGATTTACAACCACCCGGCTCTCCAGAAGATTAACTATGCATCTAAATGATTCTAGCTCCATTAAACAACATATTATATCACATACTGTTTCCCTTCTGCAATCTGATATACGTAAAATACTTATAGATAATACTAAAATTATAGATAAACATACAGACATTAGACGCCTTAAAATCTTAGAAGCATTACATATTAAATGCAAAAGACCTCTTATTAATCGTATAGATTACAATATTTCTGGAAACATCCTACAATGTTTATAATATATTTAAATTTTATAAAGTATTCTTCGATCTTTTGGCTTGTATAATAATCTTTTTCACGCCGTCACATGATTAAAGATCTTCGCCATGCACGTGATAATATCTAGGGCACATGATGAGGAAAGAAGGCTTGGAAAATTTGATACTCACAGGACAGATTAAAGGCAAAAGGGACAGAGAAAAACAACGCATAACATGCATACTAGGCTTGAGTAAATCGATGATGTAACATGTTTTAGGAGAAATAATAAATGACAAAATTTAATAAAATCTACTATGACAGGAAATTATAGTTAGCAATGATCGCGTACGTCCTGAAGAGATGTGGTATAAAGCAGAAGAAGAATAAGCATGTGTAAATGTAAAGAAAAACAAGGTTTAGATGAAAAATGAAAATTATTTAATTTAAATATATTTTAAGTAAAAGATAACATTTCAGTAACTAAAATGTATTTGCTTTTATTCTGAAAAAACAATAAGCACTTAACTATAAAAAAAACATAATCATACAACAGTATCATATTTTGTTTATGTCAATGAAACCACCAACTGCCTTAATTACGGCTTTACAAATTCTTGACATTCTTTGAAAAAATATGTAGATGACAGACCTTCCCAAGCATTATTCAAGCACTGAAAAAGCTCACTCTCACGCTTTGGGTATTCTCTTCGAATTCTCCTATTTAATTCATACCATACTAATTCAATTGATCAGAGACCAGGTAAGTGAGGTGACCAAGACATAATTTTCAAAATTACGTTCCTTTTTTGACTCGAGATAATTTTGACATAATTTCGAAGAATGGAGTGTTTTGGATCATTATCATACGCAAACCAGATGCCATCGATGATAATTTTGTTCACGATACCCTTGACCTGAATAAATCTCCAGCGTTTTTGGTAATCTCAAAATGTTTACTGATAAATAGATAGATAGTGAACAGACTGTGATAGATATATATTTTTGAATTGGACATAGTCCGACAATTTATTTAAAGACATTTATATATATTATGTTTAACGTTCTTTTTATAGATACAAGTATTTAAGCAAATGCTCTGTTTTATAATAAACAGTATTAAATAACATTTACCGGCCTGAATGTCCGAGAAATTTTCATAGAAAATTTTTCGCTCTCCGACAGGAATCGAACCTGTATCCTATACAGAACCATCATTTCGCGTGATGTGCCTTAACCGTTCGGCCACAGAGGAGCGTCTGGTTAGCAAGGTCTATTTTACTATCTTTAAACTTAAATCTTCCATGAATCTCTTCTATTCATATCTGCTCTAGCGTATCAAATGTAAACAAATGACGTCATATATGAAAATTTCTCGGACATTCAGGCCGGTAAATGTTATTTAATACTGTTTATTATAAAACAGAGCATTTGCTTAAATACTTGTATCTATAAAAAGAACGTTAAACATAATATATATAAATGTCTTTAAATATATATAGAGAGAGATAGATAGATAGATAGCTCGATAGATAGATAATGAAAACGTGGTTTTACCGTCCAAATCTTTATGTTATTATTAAAAAGGATCAATGTATTTTTGAAATATTTAATTAAATTTTTTCCTCCTCTTTAGAATATTCGAATTTTTGTCTAATAAACTTGTCTGCTGTTGCACATTTTTACAAGATTTTAAATGTTTTACAATTTTAAATTGAAAAATTTATAAGGTTTTTAAATCTTTTAAAATTCAGTTTCAGTGGTGTTAACTCTGAGGAAATGTTGTTGTTAAGTAAAACTATATTTACTACTTTCTTTTTATGTGCGATGTCCTTTCAGGACGTAGGCGATCATGGCTCTCCACCTCTTCCTATCCCTTGCAGCTCTCAACAGCTTCCTTCTCTCTTTTTCCTTCCCCAGACCACGTTCTGTCATCCACTTGCTTAAGCCCGCCAAGTACGACACGCGATGTTTTCCCTTGTCTCTCTTTCCCTCTATTCGACTCGTGAGTATCAGATTCTCCAGGCCCTTCTTCCTCATTATGTGTCCCAGAAACTTCAGCTGCCTCTTTCTGGTGTTAAGCATAAGCCCCCTCCTTGTTTAGATCCTCTCTAAGACCTCATCGTTGCTCACAGAATCGGACCATGATATTCTTAGCATCCACATCTCTGTCGTCTCGAGTCTCTTCTTCATCGTTGAGAAAATCGTCCAACCTTCGCTGCCGTAGAAAAGGACAGATGTCACGTCACAACTCAGTATTCTTTTCTTTGTTACCAAAGAAATCCTCCTGTGTCACAATACTCTGCCCAGCTTTTGGAATGTGTCATTGGCCATCCCAATACATCTACGGATCTCAGTGTCGCACTTACCTTCCTCTGTCAAAACTCTTCCCAGATATTTAAATTTGTTTTATTCTAGTGTTCCCGACCTGCAAATCGCATTTCGGGCTCATCCTCTTATTGATGACCATGCATTCCGTCTTCTTGTAGTTTATACTTAGTCCTTTCTTCTTGCTCTCCGTCGCTACCTTCTGCAGGTGATTTTGTAATTTCTTTTCCATGTCTGATAAAACTTATTACAATTTGATACCATCGAATATTTTTTTTTAAAATTTTGATTTCTTTTTGTGTTTAGACGTTTTATTTTTATTTTATTTTTTAATTTATTTTATTTTATTTTTTATTTTTTTGTAAGTATGCTATTTCATACATGACATTATCATTAAAAAGTCACGTGTTTCAGAGTTGCTCCACCTTACGGAAAAACCCTCATATAAAATTTATCGTCTGCAATTCTACTTAAGACGTTAAGACGTTAGGTGGTCAATAAATCGATCAACACGCCAGAAAAAAGATGACCCTGTGGTTAACAAATGGTTATATACAACATTTTATGCGATAAGTGATATTTGTTTCAAATTAGATTAGTTTAACTTTAAATTTTCCTCAAATAATTTTTCAGAAATATATATCTTAATTTTGCAAGATTAAGAAAACCGTGAATTAACTTTTCATTACAAATGTATCGAAATGGCCATTTTTATCAATTTTACTGAAGAAAAAAATCGATTCTCATCATTATAATTTCTGTTTGAAATACACTTAAAGCTAAAATGAAAGCTTCAAGAAAGCTTTTCCATTTTTAAAAATTCATTTTAAATCTTACGTATACCAAAATACCGACTTGGATGAAGGAGGAGTGCCTATATATATATATATATATATATATATATATATATATGTGTGTGTGTGTGTGTGTGTGTGTGTGTGTGTGTGTGTGTGTGTGTGTGTGTGTGTAAAATGATTATGACAAAGCGGGTACCGCGCGTCTTATTAAAAATCACTATTACAACGGAATTTTTCATAAAAAAAAAATCGGGTATTTTGGCTACCGCGTTTGTTGGATAGTGAGTTATTTTTCTGACTGGTTGCGTGCAATTGTGATTTGTGAGATAGGACCTGCGAATCGAGTTTTCGGCATTTCTTTCTGCCCCCCGATGTTCGAGTCTGAAGTAATCTGCGACAAATATTTCCTTTGCAATCCCTGATCGCTTACACCTTCACTGTCAGAATCACGCCCTGGAGGCACTCCGGTCAATCGCTGGGCTCCGCAACATTCTGTAATATTCTGTCTTCCTGAAAACTGTTCTGTTTTTGGGGTTTTTTTGCGCTAAAGACTTAGAGGCCAGGTCAGGACCAATAATATTACATACCCTTCTTTGGATTTTGACGAGAATCTCGAGATATATAGCAGGGATACCAGACCAAATATGGCAGCAATATTCAATGAACGGACAAATGATTGATTTATAAATGTCTAACATGGATTCTGACGAGAAATATAGGCGTAGATATGTTTGCCTACCTCCCTGTCTTTTTAACAGGAGGAGAGGTTTATCAATTGTTTTTTGTTTAGGATTGGGTTTCGGTTTTCTTCTACTAAAGTCTTCTCATTCTCTTTCACACCAAGTAACCCCCTTTTTGTTTTAGTGGCATTATCGCCTTGATTTTTGTAAAATAACACTTAACCTGTAGTGGCTTGTGCGCAGTTTTGATGAACCTCCCTGCGTACGTGCTTATTTATATGCCAGCTTGCGAATGCGATCAGCACTACTCGGGAAATTAAAAGTTGAGAGATAAGGACATGAAAACAAGCAGCAAGTTGACAGAAGTAAATAAAAAAAAATACTTCTGGTGAAGGTCGGGACAGATGTAAGCAAGATGGGCAGCGTCTTGATATTTCACTTTGTCACGTGTGCCGCGAGGTCATCGGTTTGAAAGTCAGTCACGTTTCTTTGCTAATAGTCTGTGTCAGTTTAACGTCGGCATTAAAATCATTGGATTTAAGTAGCTTTTTATGCTACGTATTATAACAGAACCTATTTAAGAAACGTTCCAGGAATGAAAAAGCGTGTGTCTGCTTCAGGTGAAATACCATTTTCAAAATATATACGCTATAGATAAAAAGTTTTGGGTCCACGCTGTATCTCCTTAAAAATCATCTTAAAATCAGATTTTTTATGTAAAAATAAAATTTCGGTATCTACAGTGTATTTGCTTTTATTTGTCTTTCTCTAGGCTCCTCTTACCACCCAAATGTTCAAATCATTACATATATATATATATATATATATATATATATATATATATATATATATATATATATATATATATATATATATATAATGTTTCATTGAATAATATAGACATATTCTGTCTATATATTTTTGTACTGTTCCTTTTACAGTTGTCTAATCAGTTTATTGATGTTAAGATCAAATTCACCAAGGAAGATATCGTAGTATTTTTTTTACCCAAGAACTTTCGACCTTTTCTAAGATGAAACATATTGTAACTTTTCTAAGACAAACATATTGTAAATGCGATGACATGCGTTCCTTTCAAGTCAATCCTCTCGCTGCCTCTTAGAATCCAAGGTCGGACGTGTGTCACTCTCTTCTCTTAAAAAAAAAAAGATTAAGTAAAAGAAATCGTCCTTTTTCGTTAATAGCATTTCATATAGTGGCGTGGGGACCCAGAGACGACAAAAAACGCAAGAAGAAAAAAGATGTTGCATTTAAATTTTTAATGATTGTAATTGGAAGTGAAACAAGAAGACGGAAGAGAGTTTCACATGCGAGATGTGCGGGAAACTATTAGACGATAACATCTAGCTATTTGAACAGTAAAAAGATGAGACCTGTTTGCCAATCTAGTACTATCAAGGAATAGTGCTTATTAGAACAACTGTCATGAACACATTTATAGAAATGACACAGAGAAGCCACGTCACGTCGGTTGGAAAGTGACTGAAGTCGAGATGCCAGGCTAGGACCGATAATATTACAGACATTTCTTTGGATTTTGTCGATAATATTGAGGTGTATACCAAGTGCACCAAACCAATTATGGTGCCAATATTCAGTGCACAGGTGAATGGTAGATTGATAAATGTGCAACATGGATTCTGACTATAAAAATGTTTGGCGCAACACGGTGAATCATGGTTGCTGAAGACATTAGGTTTATAATACCCAGAAATTCATGCACAGATGTCCTCAAGAACTCACGGCACAGTGGATAAAGGCGTTGGTTAGATTCAGTGACAGGAACCAAAGAGTGTGAGTTCAATACCCGGTTAAGGCAGTGGAGAACTTTCAGGAGATAACTGATAACTGACATCCATGGGACGTGGAACTAGAACAGTCTACCCCAGTGAGCGAAATAAAAGTTTCGGTTCGACATTCTAGCGTACAACAGCCGAAACGTTGTAATAAATATGGCGACAAAGATGAGGACAATAATGTAAATAATGTACATAATACCTCATCTCAGAAATATAGACAGATATCGTTTGTACATGTTTGTATTACTGTTACTGATGGAAAGCAAAAATAGTTCACTGCGATATTTTGGGATTATAAGAAAACAATTTGGAGATGATAATAATTTTCTGATAAAATCTAACTCATAGGTGGAGGAGAAGCAGAGGATTCATAGCTTTCCGAAGGATTTTTGCGCATAGGTGAATAAAACGAACCCGACAGAAATTGGAACTCGGATCTCCGATTTCTAATTCCGTGCTTTTATTTTTATACCAACCGCACATCCAAGCATACAGCAAATGGTATACCCAGGCGGTCACCCATCTAGGTACTGACAAACACCGACGTTGCTTAACTTGACATGAGATGATTATTTGTTCTAATAATTAAGAAATACAAATATAAACGAGGGTTGATTCGTAGGTAAGACCTATATAGAGACCGGCCTACCCGACCTTTGATGCATATACGTGGTACAACTTTATCCAGCTAGCTGCCATGATAATTAGGTTAGGATCCGTATATTCGTACCCCAATCATACTTTGTTGCTATACTGTTTTTTACTCAATAATAATAATAATAATAATAATAATAATAATAATAATAATAATAATAATAATAATAATAATAATTATTATTATTATTATTATTATTATTATTATTAAAGACCACAAACAAAATAAGTGCCTCCTTATTGATATGGCAGTCCCTGCAGACTGCAATGTATCTTTGAAGATATTCGAAAAACTGTCAAAATACAAGGACCTTGAAATAGAAATCTCAAAAATGTGGCACATGGGAACATCAACAATCCCTGTTGTAGTTGGAGCCCTTGGACTGGTTGGAAAAGATTCCAGTAGGCTGATTGAAGGGATCCCTGGAAGTCCATGCCTCAAAGAGATACAAAAAATTATTCTGACAAGTACAGCCCACACTTTACGAAGGGCTTTATCTATGTAATTATTATTATTATTTTTTTTTTTGCAGTGCAAAGTGTCATTTCTAACCTTAGGTCCCTGGGCGGGACCCGGAAAGAAATGTGTAAACACCAGATATCAAAGGAAATAAAAATAATAATAATAATAATAATAATAATAATAATAGGTCACCCGTCTTGGAACGAATTAGGCTAATTAATTCTTAACTTCGTTGATCAGACGAGAAACGTTGTTTCACATATGGCCGTAAGCCGAAGCGACTCGAGAAGAAGGAAAATTTTTAATTCAAGACAGTGAAAATGGTAACGGAGAAAAAACATGACTTTTCGAAGATACTAGACTACCCGTGACATTGACGGTGACATTGAAGTTGGGCATCTCGACGTGGTGTAATGGGTAGCAAGCTTGTCTCGCTAGAACAATTACGAGTGAGTAGTGAGTTCGATCCTCACTGGATGTCCCATACTTTCGGCCTTGTGCCACATCTAATCTACGCTTGGAAGATCAATATAAAACATTGAAGTTCGTTTCAACATTGAAATGAAAGTTAATTTTATTATGATTCAGTTAAATATTTCAATTCGTTCGTGTCATCATTGATCTGGTTTACGTTTAACGTTTTACTGATTGTTTACAGCATTTAATAGGAATAGAACACACGGGATAAACTTGAACTTTAAATCAGATTAACTTAAAAATATTTTTTAATATGTCAACAAAATTTTAAAATGATATTCTCTGGAAAATATTTTTTAAATATGCCAAAAATATTCTTTAAACATTTAAAATATTGTTTGTTTAAAGAAAGCTGAAATATAAATAATTATTCTACAAACAACTGGACGAAACAGCAAATCGGGATCTCTTTGTGTCTGTCTTTAAATTAAAAATATTTTAATTAAAAAAAATTGTCTGTTTGAGGAAAGTTAAAATAAAAAATACTTACCGTATAAAAAAGAACCCATATTTTTAAATCTTATTCACTTAAATCAGATTAATCATTATGCACTGGACGGACGGACGGACAGACGCACCACGCAAGCACGCAAGTTATCATTGATTAATGATGAACACGTCATTTTTGTTTATGATCGATTTAATCACTATTCTTCTGTTAAGCTTGGAGAGTAAATATGCATTCTTATTGCTCAGAGCCGAATAGTGTTATAAAAACCACAGAGAATTCCTGTAATATATATTTAATCATTTCTAAGATACAACGGTTCAAAGCTTAATATAACGATTGGACAATTTTGCTGTTACATGGGTATATATATATATATATATATATATTGCTGTTACTGTTATTATATATATATATATATATATATATATATATATATATATATATATATATATATATTGCTGTTACTGTTATATATATATTGCTGTTACATGGGTATATATATATATATATATATAGAGAGAGAGAGAGAGTGAGAGAGGAAGAGAGGGAGAGAAAGGAGAGAGGGAGAGAGAAAGGAAAGAGAGAGGAGAGAGACCGAGGGAGCGATAGAGGGGAAAGAGAGGAGAGAGAGAGTAGAGGGAGGGAGAAATCTGAAATCTGTTATTATTCTCTTGAAATAACAGATCCTTTCGATTACTGAGGGAAACTAATGCTATCTGTAACCTTCGGACATATTCTTCCAGTAATTAAATTAGAATATTGAGAAAACAAAGCGGTAAAAAAAGGTTTTCCTCTTCTATATGTCGAGCCAGTTCAGGACGTTGGCGATCATTGCTCTTCACGCTTTCATATGCTTTGTATCCCTTAATACATTTTGTCTTTTTGTTATCTCTTCAAAACCCTGTTCAATCTTTTTGTTCAAGTTCGCTACGTATGAAATGCGTTGTTTTCCTCTGACCTTCTTGCCTTCAATCGGTCCTACGAGTATCAGTTTTTTCCAAGCCCTCTTTCCTCATTATGTTCCTTAGAAATTTCAACTGTCTCTTTCTGATGTTGAATATAAATGTCCATTTTGTTTCATTTAGTCTAAGAATTCATCCTTATTCACATCTTAAGTCCATAGTATTCTCAGCATCCTTCTGTAGAATCAGATTTCTATTGTTTCAAGTCTCCTCTTCGTCAGTGTAGATATTGTCCTATATTCATTTCCATGTAGTAGGACTGATATTACGTAACAGTTTAGTCCTTGTGTCTTTGTTTCTAAAGGAATTCCTCTGTTTCTTAATACTTTGCTTAGCATTTAGAAGACATTTTTCGCCATCCTCGTGCACATAAGGAGTTATTTTTATTAAGTCTGTCTCAAGACCAGTCGCATTTGACCTATAACAAACAGCTTTAAATGCTATTTTTGATTGCAATGTTTAAACAAAAAAGATTGTGCATTCAAATGACTAAAATATTTCTAGCTACAAAAGTGAAGCCTTTGTTTCTGTTGTGAATACTGTTCTTAATTCTTTTGTTGCTATTTTTGTTAGCTTTTATTGTAACTGCAAATGGCCTTCGCAGATATTCATATGTTACCAAAGAATCACAAGCCACCTCGTCCATATATTTAGAAGATATTCATCTTTTGTCACCAGCTGAAAATGGATCGTATTTCAGCGGACATTTTGTTTGCTTTATATTCCCCATGTGATTACCTATTGTTTGTGCCTAACACAACACTGGATAAAACAGACGATAACATTTCCGCCATGTTCATATTAGTTGTTATTTTGAACCGGACAAATATATTAGCATAATTTTTTTGTTTTGTTTTTTGCTTTGCTCTTTACAAAGAGCTCAGATTCCATTTGCATTGTTTTTATTTATTACATCAGTTATTAGCCTTGGAAATATTAACCTATTAACATACACCGACCCATTTTTTTTTTATTCAAGGATTTTAAAGGGCAGCGACCTTTGTTTTTAATACAGGAATATTAAAAAGTCATTTAACATTTTGTCGGCTTGTTAACCTTTGGTAGGTGATTTAAAGTAAAAAAATATATTTAGATTGTAAAAATTTTCTTTTGGGGTAAGAATGATTTACTGATACAAATCTTACTAATTTAATTTATAGTTGGAGAGGGAGATAGATTCGTACCTTGCCCAAGTGTATTAGGGCGGAACACAGTAATAATGTGTAAAAATTTTGTTTCCCTTTTTTTTTTCTTCTTCACTCCTACCAACTCCTTGTGCCAGACACAAAATTTAGTTGGCAGAAGAAACGATAGCTGCCGTTAGTAAGCGCGAGTTAACGATACAAGACAAACCACTGCGTAAAATTTTTAAAAACAGGAAAAAACATTTATTGTACAATTATTTTACAATAATCACAAAAGATACAGACAAGAAAGGTTGCACAAAAATTTCCTTCTGTGCGCCTAACACGGCAGGATAACAATATTTTCCTGGGGTTTCTAAAAAGGAAATACCCACAGAAACAAGCTATGAAATTGTTTAGTCAAACTCTGGTTTTTTAAAAATATTAGACCCTTTAAAAAATACAAAAGGATAAAGTTTTAAATCCTTTACAAAAATACAAAAAAGGGATAAAGTTTTTAGACCCTTTACAAAAATACCAAAAAAGGATAAAGTTTTAGACCCTTTACAAAATACAAAAAGAAAGGGATAAAGTTTGTTTTGTTTTTTTTTGTTTTTTTTTAAAGAGACCCTCAATTAGCAGAACTCACAAAAGGCACCCACCTCCTTTGAAGAATTTTCGTTGACAGCAGGCCGGATTGGTTTTGGAAAAGGTTTGTTTGTTTGGTAAGTTGAAGGCTGATTTATGGCCCACTTGCTGGTCAAAGTAGAGAGAGGGTGTTAAGTGGTCTGCCAACTGCGTGTCGTCTCAGATCTCTGCTTCGGCTCCCTTTCGTTCTTTTTTTCGTTTCTGCCCTTTCGTTTCTCAAAGCCGTCTCTTTTATTTGAAAAAGTCGGCTCCACTTGGGGCCATCCGGAATTTCTATGGGTCTCGAAAACTTAATTTTCATTGGTCAATATATAAAAAGAGGCCCTTCAAAAATTTTACTTCTGACGGCCATTCCTGATCCGAAAGGGTCATAAAAATTGCACGATTTTTTCTTTTTTACACACACCATCTGGCTTACAAAAAATACACCCCTCTCAAAAGACGTGTAAATAAACAAAAAAAACAACACCTAGACGGTTATACATTTAATTTGACTTTTTTTATAAATTCTTTTTTAAAATAAATAAAATTTTTATAAATGGTACAGGTAAAAATGGCACAAGTGGGAAAATAGGAAAAAATGGCACAATGCCCGAGAGCAGCAGTAGTAGTCCATTCTCCAGCAAGCTGCAGATCTTCAAGTTTTTCTTGTTGTTGTTAAATTAGGAACACGCGCTGTTTATTCTTGCTAGAAGGTCCAACTACAAGAACATGGCGGACTCAAGTTGAGTCCAACCGAAGATGTAAATAAAACAAACAAGACCGATATATATATGTCAAGAAATATATGTATAAAACAACAAATTTACAAATGACAAAGACATCAATATCTGTGTTTGTATGCGAACGTAAAAAGTTTGTATATTAGTGAAAGTTCGTACGTACGTGTGTTTCATGGCGTTTTCTCACAAGTGGGCGAAAACGCGGATCTCTGCGAGAGATCACATATTTAAATGTGTCCGCCGAAATGCAAAGTCAAAAGAGAACGAGGTAATAAATTGTCCAGTATTTACAGTGTAGGGAGAGCGCCCCCTAGTGACAATTAGGAAATTAAGGAGGAGTTAACTCCGACATGGTACTTGTGGATAGAGTTTTGCTCTTTGGTTATGCAAAGTTCTTTTTTATGATGTCCTTACTTGGAAGTAACGCCTTTGCCTCAGCTGGTAAGTTATCCAGGTTATTACTTTGGGCACCTCGAGGCGGTGTGATGGTTAGCAAGCCTGTCTCGCTAAAACAATTACGACTGAGTAGTGAGTTCGATCCTCACTGGGTGCCCCCTACTTTCGGCCTTGTGCCACATCTAATCACTATCCAGATTATTACTATAAATCTGGCTCGGTTGATCTTTAGTTTCTGCTGCTTTTCTCTTCATGTTGTTGATGTATTTCGTGGATGCAATGGCTGCATTATCAGGAACGTGGTTGTGGTTTTTTTAGCTGGTACAGTATCAGTCATATCAAGGCAGGTGGTCATGGTACCTTTACAAAAAGATGTTCTCTTCACACATCTCCATCTGATAGTTGTTGATCTTTCAATCTGTTTTGTATACATGAACCCTTGGAACAAATCTTCTCTTTTCCTTTATTACTTGCTATAACTTCCATGATGGGGTTGTGATGGAGCCACTGATATCAATGGTGTGCTTGACGGCTCCATGACAACTGAACATTCGCATTGTGCCATTTTTTCCTATTTTCCCACTTGGGCTATTTTTACCCGGAGTCACTTTTACCTGTGCTATTTAATACCTAAATTCGTATTTGGGCTTAACTGAATATAACGATCCCGACCGGAATTGGAACTCGGTTCTTCGATTTCCAATTCAGAGCCGTTATCCATTGCGCCACCTGAACATCCAAGCTTACAGCAACTGATATTCCCAAGCGCTCACTCATTTAGGTACTGACCAACATCGACGTTGCTGAACTTGACATAAGATGATTATTTGTTCTAATAATTAAGAAATATAACTATTGATATTGCTAGGCTTAACTTCGACGTTAACGTGTTTAACTTCGGTGATCGGACGAGAACCGATGTTTAGTCGTGATATGGCCGTAATAATAATAATAATAATAATAATAATAAGTAAAATACTTCAGTGACGACATATGTATGAGCTTCGGATTAGATAAATGTGCTAAAGTAACATTCAAGAAAGGTAGAATTTTAGAAGCACCCTTAATAGATTTAGTTTTTGCCACGAAGATTAGAGAATTGGAGCATGATGAAGCTTATAAGTACCTAGGAATTAGTGAGGGGGATGGCATACAACACTCCCAAATGAAAGAGAAGGTAAGAAAGGAGTACTACAGGCGTGTACGCCTGGTACTAAATACCGAGCTAAACTCAAAAAACCGAATATCAGCTATAAACACCTTAGCTGTTCCTGTGGTGTAATACAGCTTTAATGTACTTAACTGGACCATAGCTGAAATTAAGCGAATGGACGCCAAAACGAGAAAGCTCCTCACTTGCTACCGCATGCATCATCCCAAAGCTGATATTGATCGCCTGTATGTGCCCAGATCCGAAGGAGGCAGAGGACTAGTTCAACTAGAATTATCCTACAAAAGTACAACAATTGGCCTTCAAAGATACTTGGAAAATACAGAAGACTGGATGATGGTATGTGTCAAGGAACATGAAAGTAGTAAGTGTCTTTACTCTGTAGTAAAGGAAGCCGAAAAATTCAAAAAGGAGCTTCAAATGGGCACAGAAATTCAAATACATCACTGTACACCGGCTGAAGCTGCAAAAAACTTAAAAAAGAATGCAAAGACAAATGCGACCGACCAGATAAAGAAACAATGGCAAAATAAACCGCTCCATGGCCAATACTCTGCCCGTACCAAACAAGCTGACGTAGACAAAAACCGCACCCATCAGTGGCTACGTAGTGCAGGGTTGAAAGGTGAAACTGAGGGTTTTATCATTGCTGCACAAGACCAATGCTTGAATTGGAATTATCAAGCACATATACTAAAATACTGTGTTAGCCCAAGATGCAGATTCTGTGACAAATATCCAGAAACCATTGATCATCTTATATCAGGTTGCACGATATTGGCACCCACTGAATATAAAACCCGGCATGACAGAGTGGGCCAATATCTGCACTGGAAAATTTGCAACTCCTATCGGAAGGAAACTGGAAGAAATTAGTACGAACACCACCCTGACCCGGTTACGGAGATAGAACCTGTTACAATTCTATGGGACTACACAATACACACTGACAGAACAATCAAAGCCAACCGCCCAGACATTGTTATTAAAGACCACAAACAAAATAAGTGCCTCCTTATTGATATGGCAGTCCCTGCAGACTGCAATGTGTCTTTGAAGATATTCGAAAAACTGTCAAAATACAAGGACCTTCAAATAGAAATCTCAAAAATGGGGCACATGGGAACATCAACAATTCCTGTTGTAGTTGGAGCCCTTGAACTGGTTGGAAAAGATTCCAGTAGGCTGATTGAAGGGATCCCTGGAAGTCCATGCCTCAAAGAGATACAAAAAATTGTTCTGACAAGTACAGCCCACACTTTACGAAGGGCTTTATCTATGTAATTATTATTTTTTATTTTTTTTTATTTTATTTTATTTTTTTTTGCCGTGGAAAGTGTCATGATGCCATTTCTAACCTTAGGTCCCTGGGCAGGACCTGCAAAGAAATGTGTAAACGCCAGATATCAAAGGAAATAAAAAAAAAAAAAAAAAAAAAAAAAAAAAAAAATAATAATAATAATAATAATAATAATAATAAGAAGAAGAAGAAGAAGAAGAAGAAGAAGAAGAAGAAGTTGTCCCCCGTCTTGATATTGCCTAGGCTTAACTTCAACGTTAACGTGTTTAACTTCGTTGATCGGACGAGAACCGATGTTTAATCGTGATATGGCCGTAAAAATAATAATAATAATAATAATAATAATAATAATAATAATAATAATAATAATAATAATAATAATGATAATAATAATTAATGGCACTGGGCAAGAAAGGGCTTTTTAATTTTAA
The DNA here is from genome assembly GCA_964036315.1 of Acanthosepion esculentum. Taxonomy (NCBI): domain Eukaryota; kingdom Metazoa; phylum Mollusca; class Cephalopoda; order Sepiida; family Sepiidae; genus Acanthosepion; species Acanthosepion esculentum. Next base: position 89,203,014 of record OZ038493.1, read on the forward strand.
TGCCTCCCTATTAATCGTCTGAGAGACCCCTTTCTGCTTTCCATCGGTATGGCTGATCCTAACCACCAGAACAGTGACTCGTTGTTCAGTATCGTGCTAGGCAATTTTTTCCCGTATAAGTTTTCCGTTCATTCATGCATTTTATATTGCTGGTTTAGTACTTCTGTTATGTATTTAGAGATTCTTGATAAAACCCAAAGAATAATATGCAATGTTTTCATTCCTAATCTGGCATCTCAGCTTCAGTCACTTTCTTACCCACTGTAACGTTGCTTCCCTTCGACTTTTTTTATAAAGACGTTCATGGTAATTGTTCTGATGAACTTTGCTCTTTGGTACCTAGTTTTTACGAACTTAAGCGCAGCACTAAAAATGAAATGGCCAGTTGAAATGGCTAGAAAACCGTAAGTTCTGTGCTAGCAATTTCTTCTCTCGCACTTCTCGCTTGTGGAACTCTCTTCCGGCTTTTTGCATTCCAGTCAACTTTGATTTTCAAAACTGTAAATGCAATGTCAGTTCTTATCTTCTGTCTTCTTAAGTCCTGTTCTTTTACTGTTTTCCATCCATAATAATACATTCTTTTCCTCGTAATCTTTCAGATTCAGTAACCCACTTGCGTCTTAGTGGCTTTATTGCCTTGCTTGAGTTAAATTATCCAAGTTAAATTACTACTGAACGTCTACGCGTTTTGTTCACTGCTTATTTAATTTTATAATATTTTTCTCTCCTCCACCAATCGAAGTATATAGGTTCGCCTATCGGTCAATTTATTCTCTTACCTAGTCTTTTGAACAGGAGTAGACGTTGATCCTTGTTTCTCCGTTTAGAATCGGTTTTCCGGTTCCTTCTAAAGTTTGACTCATCTCTGCACTTTTAACGTCTGTGCTTGAACTCTAGCGTTGTATTCACTATTTATTTCATTTTATTTTTTTTTTCTCTTCGCACGTTGCTGGCATGAGCTTCTACGATCAAATGTATTGGACCTATCTTTCACACAAAATGTAAAGACACTTTTAAAACAAATTGAAAACTAGTTGATAACAATCATTTTCAAATCAAAATTGTTTGTGTTCGTTGAGTCTTTCGCGTGTTCTCTTGACGTTGATGAATTCTCAAATTCTATCCCACTAGACACATCAAAACAAAAAAGCTGGGATAAAATAAAATGCGAGGCCAATTTTACTAATTTGAGGCTCTCTCTGGATCAGCATCGCCTCGCCTGTCTGCTATCTGCTTCACAACCGTGTAGTGGTGCCTGGCTCAACGCAGTGCCCTCTTCATCTACCGGTACCCTTTTAGATGATGAGTGCACTCGGGTCGGAGTCGCGATCCGTCTTGGACTCAAATTATGTGAGCGTCACAGATGCAGATGTGGAGCCTCCATCGATGAGTTTGGTTTGCATCCTCTCTCCTGTCGTCGTAGTGCCGGCCGCTTTCCACGGCATGCAGCAATTAACGACATCATCAAAAGAGGTTTGGATGCAGCTGGGTTCCCTTCTCAAATCGAACCAGTAGGCCTCGACCGTGGTGATGGAAAGCGGCCGGATGGCATTACCATCTTCCCTTTTAAAATGGGTAAGTCGTTGATTTGGGATGCGACCTGTGCGGATACATTTTCGGCCGGTAATATGATCAGGTCCGCGGTTGAGCCGGGGTTCGTCGCCCGAGACGCAGAGATAAAAAAAATAGCTAAATATTCTTCTCTTGTGATAGATTTTTTTTACTCCTGTGGCAGTGGAGACTTCAGGGGTTATTGGCCCTCGTTCGATGGCGTTCCTTCGGAGGATTGGCGCGATTGCGTCTCGATTAAGGAACGAGCCTCGCGAAACGGAGTGGCTCTTGCAGCGTGTCTCACTGGCGACGGTTCGAGGTAATGCTTTCTCCATCATAGCGGCTGGCAGAAGATAGAAAAAAAAATTGTTTATAGTTACGTTGTTCTGGAATTGTCATCATTGGTCGACTGAACTTGCTTTGTTTCAATGACTTTTGTTTTGTTATTTTTATATAGTAATATATATTTATATTTTTACGTAATAAATTATTCGGTTTATAATTCTTCATTTGTTCATAATCAACTTGAAATAGTTCCATCGTGGAACATAATTCAGAGAAGAACATTTCTCAAATCACTTTTTGACACGTTCGATCATTCCCAGTACATTCTCCATTTTACATGCAAAATTATCTTTTATGGGCTCGAGTCGCCTAATATCCCCCAAATACAGGGCTGTTCGATAAAAGTGACTCACCTGATTTTTTTTTTACTAAATGTTCTCTTCTCCGATGAAACGAAAGTTGAGCTAAATTCGAAGGATAAACGATCTAAAATCCGAAGAAGTAGCTTTGAAAGCTCTTTGAATTTAGCAGTGAGTACTGTCAAGCATCCGTTCAGTATAATGTTCTGGGGATGATTTTCTTTTCATGGAACTGGTTTCTTAAAACCTATTGAAAAGACCCTCAGGAGCGAGCAGTACAAGACAATTTTAGAGTCTTGTCTGCTCCCTTCTGCTGAAAGGGTGCAAATCGACCTCACCAAGCTCATTTTTATGCAGGATAATGCTCCCTGTCACAAATCAAAATTGATGAAAGAATACTTTGATGAGAAGCAGGTGAGTGTTATGACATGGCCGCCCCAATCTCCTGACCTCAATCCCATAGAAAACTTATGGAGCATTATAAAGTACACACTCTCGAGAAAGCAGTTGAGCAACAAAGAGGATTTGATTGTGAATTTCATATCCGAATGGAATTCAATACTTGGAGATGAGATTTGCCAGAACCTAATCAAGTCAATGCGAAAAAAAGGGTTGAAAAGGTTATTCAAAATAAAGGAGGACCCATAGATTATTAAATATTTCGAACTATATTAGCTATTATAAATAAATTATACCTCTATTATTCTTTATTTAAAGCTGTTCGGTTATGTTAGTTGCAGGAAATAAATGAGTCACTTTTTTGCACAGAATTTTTCCTAAATCTCATTTATATCCAAAATTATAATTACCAATAGAATACCTTAGGGTGTGTAAACTTTTTTTTACTAGGTGGTCGGGAAAGGGGTCTTTATATTAGTAAGATTAAAAATTAGTTTGACCCCACCAAAACAATAGGCGAAAAAATTTTTTAAGTAAAAATAATCAGGTGAGTCACTTTTATCGAACAGCACTGTACAATGTCTGTTTACTTCCGTCGTCAATATTAGAATAGATAAGCAAAAATACTCCATTTTTCTATCATTTTTAAATACACGCTTCGGTGTCCTTGAGAGGGTTTTCTTGATACAATGAGAAGAGAATAGATATTGTTGAAACTAAGCGCTATTAATGCCAACCAACTTCAAAAACAGAACATTATTTTTTAACTGTTAAATGTTACTTAAATGTTAGTGTCTTTTTAACGGTGAGATTCGCCCTGTACAAGACCCTGGGGCCACTCAAGGTAGAGGGTTACAGATTAAGAGGTACGGTTTATGCGGATAGGTGGGGAAGATAACGGTTAACCCTAGATTTGAACAGATTAAGATTGTAGTGATCGGATAAAAATTCTCTTGGGTGTCGGTTCCACAGAGCAATGTTCGACAAGAAGCAGCTGCTCAAGTGGAACTAACTTCACACTTATGGAATACGGGGGAGGGGGGCTCACTACAATGTACGTAGCATGGTGGGTCCTAGCCGTGAAGTTTAAAACTGATGGGGGTACAGTGTATGTGCGAGTGCGTGCATGCATATGCGCGTTAGGGCGCGTTCGCCCATGCACCGGACTTCGCGTCTGTGCGTACGTGTAGAATGTGATTATCTGTCCTTTCCTTCGTTTTTTTTTTCGTTTTTTTTTCCTATTCAGTCACTCCTTAACCTTTTCTCTTTTTCTCTCTCTTTTCTTTCAATTGCAGCTATTTTGACTTCCGGTTTTTCTAGACACACACACACACACACACACACACACACACACACATAGATAGATAGATACATAGATAGATAGATAGATAGATAGATATTTTGAGGAGGAGAAGAGTAGGCACGCAAGGCTTAAAACATGTGCGTAAAGGCGTCCCCATTGAACTTCCTAAAGACACCCGAAGGCAGCTCGATCTGACGTGTACGGATTGTGGTAGAGTGTGTTTGTCGATGGTTGGTCTAAGAAGTCACTTGAGAGCGTACCGACGGAGGGTGGCAGTTGACTATATAGCCGTAGACGTCCAGCAACTGAAATGTGATATTTGCAGTAAGAAATGCGGGTCCAGAAGCGGTTTCATGCGACACGCTGTTGCACTTCTTAAGTGCCCTGTTTATGTAGGTCCCTTGCTGGGCTAAAGAGCCACAATCGTTCAGCACATCGGTAGATATTCCCCAAAAAGTTATGTAGTAATGGCCATACTCGGACACGAGTTGGCAACCCTCATATATATATATATATATATATATATATATATATATATTCCCAAGCTGTCACCCGTCTAGGTACTGACAAAGTTCAACCTTGCTTAACTTCGGTGATCGGATGAGTATCATTGTTTCGACATAATATGGCTGTAAGAAAAGTATTAATCTGTGGTCTAATTCAGTAGTAGGGTTTGATATTGACATTAACTAATATATATATATGATATTGACATTAACTAATATATATATATATATATATATTAGTTAATGTCAATATCAAACCCTACTACTGAATTAGACCACAGATTAATACTTTTCTTACAGCCATATTATGTCGAAACAATGATACTCATCCGATCACCGAAGTTAAGCAAGGTTGAACTTTGTCAGTACCTAGACGGGTGACAGCTTGGGAATACCAGATCCGGTAAGCTTTGATGTGGGGATAGTGTAATGGTGAAAAGCTCGGATTCAAAAATCGGAGAGTCGAGTTCGAACTTCAGTCGGGTTAATTACATTCACTTACGTGCAAATAGCCTTAGGAAAGGTATAAATCCACCTCTTCTCCTCCCAGCTATGGGTTAAATTGTTAGACTTGTATCAGAAAGTACTTATTATCTCCAAAACATTCCTACATTCCTAAAATATGTTTCAGGTTTAAAAAGGTTGATAAGCCATAAAAAATCAAGTCAGTCAAAAGCAATTAGAGAAGCTATATAGCCAAATGAAATCCTCTTTGTTCTAGGATCATTTCGCTGGAAGCCTTCTGTAACACAAGTGGGGTCACCAAACACTCGAAAATGTACTTTCTTGCCAGGAAGTGTTAAGATTCTTGAACGCGACCTTTCCGGATATAAATATAAGGCCTTTCTTCAGGAATGTTGATTTAGTCCAGGAATATAAAAATAGAACGCGTAATTGCATTGAGATCTATAAATGTCTGCTCTGAGCACTTGAGTATAGGGTAATGGTTAGCAAGCTTGTCCGTATAGATTAGTTACGACGTGTTTGTGAGTTCGATCCTTACCAGGTCTTGTGCCACATCTAGGCAACGCTTAGTAAATCGCCATAAATTTCTGCCTTGGGGAATTCGACAAAGTGTTATGGTTAGCAATTTTGTCCCACTAGATCAACTACAGCTGACTAGTGAGATCTATCCTCATTGGGGGCTCCATACTTTCGGCCTTGTATCACATCTAAGCAACGCTTAATAAATCGCTATAAATATCTGCTTTGGGCACTTCAACATAGTGTAATGGTTAACAAGCTTGTCTCGCTATATCAATCACAATTGTTTTGTGAGTTCGATCGTCGCTAGTTGTTCCATACTGTCGACTTTGTGCCGCATCTAAACTACTCGTAGAAAATATCTATAAATGTCTCCGTTTTGTTGATTCTACGTGATGCAGTAGTTAGCAAGCTTGCCTCGCTAAATCAATTACGACTGAGTGGTGAGTTCGATCCTCACTGGGTTCTCTATACTTTTGACCTTGTGCCACATCTATGCTTGCTCACCCACACTATACTCAAGCTTTTCTCTCACTTTCACCCTCTGTAACCCCTTGCGTGTTAGTGGCACTCCCGCCTTGCTTGGGAAACTAATGAAACGTTATTATGAACTTTTTAAGACGGCGGATTAATGGATTGAGTCTCGGATGGATGAATCGAGCCGAGTTCGAATACCAGTAGTGCTCTTTACATTCACTTTCATTCTAATATCCTTGGGAAAGGTAGAAATCAGCCTCTTCTACTCCAGCTATGGGTAAAATAGCAAGACAGCCATTAAGAAAAGTTCACTTTTCTAAATATTCGTAAAATCATAAATATGTATGGGATCTAAAATCAAATTCTATTCTTATTTAAAAAAAAAAAAAAAAACATCTCTGGGAGAAATCTTTTTCAAAATACTATAAAATTACTAGATTGGCATCTAGGTCCCACCCGTATACTGTTGAATAGCAGCCGCCACTTCCACCCCAACAGTTTCTTTTCTCGCACTTTCTACCTCTGGAAATTCTCTTTACTTGCTTCCCTGATAACTAAAATCCTCAAAAATGTAAATAAAATGTTCATCGCCATCTTCTATTTTCTTGAATCCCGTTCATCTTTTATTCTTTCCTCAATCCTCCCTATTTTCAGTCTTTTCTTTCACTTTCACTCCATGTAATCCCCCACCCGCGTACTAGTGGCATTCCCGGCTTGCTTGGAGGGAAATGATTAAAATATCACGTAATCCCTGCAAGTGAATGCTATTGAAAGAATAACTTTTTTTTATTATTATTGAATATCCGTTATATCATTTGCACTTCTTATTCTTAACTTTCCCAAGGCCATTAGTGTCAAGTAAAGGTTATTTCATTCGGAGTTTCTAAAATACTTGGTTGGCATTTAGGTCCCACCCGTATACTGTTGAATAGCAGCCGCCACTTCCACTACAACAGTTTCCTACCCCTGGAACTTCCATTTACTTGCTTCCCTGATAACTAAAATCCTCAAAAATTTAAATGCAACGTCAATCGCCATATTTTATCTTCTTGAATCCCGTTCAACTTTTCTCCTTTCCTCAATCTTCCCTATTCTCAGTTTTCTCTTTCACTCTCTGTAACCCCGCCCCCTGCGCACTAGAGAGATTTCCGCTATGCTTAAGGTGAAAGGATTTAAAAAAAACAAGGAAGAACCCAGAATTGAGTTTGGGGTTTTTGAGTGGGGTTGCTCTAACTTGATCTCCAACTAGATATTTCTGATAGTAATTGAATACTGCTGCCTTATCTGGTCTGGGACTACTGCTATTTATCTCGGGGTTCTTGACAAAACCCAAAGAAGGATCTGCAATGTAATCGATCCTGACTTGGCATCTCGACTTCAGTCACTTTCTCACCGACGTGACGTGGCTTCCCTCTGTCTTTTCTACACATATTTTCATGGCGACTGTTCTGATGAGATCTTTTGCCTTAATCCCCAACTATGTGAATTTAAGCGTACTACTAGATTGGCCCCTTGATCTTGCACATTTATAAATCTACCATTCGTCCGTGCATTGAATACTGTTTCCATATCTGGTCTGGGTCTCCTGCTATTCATGTCGAGGTTATTGACAAAATCCAAAGAAGGATCTGTAATGTAATTGACCCTTATTTGGCATCTCAACTTCAGTCACTTCCTAACCGATGTGGCGTGACTTCTCACTGTCTTTTCTACAAAGATTTTCATTACAACTGCTCTGATGAGCTCTCTCCCCTGGTTCTCCGGCTACATGAATTACTACTAGATTGGCATATAGGTCCCACCCGTTTACTCTTGAAATAGTTAAATGAAACCGCCACTTCTACTTTAACAGTTTCTTTTCTCGCACTACCCACCTGTGGAACTCTCTTCCATTTCCTCGATTCCAGAAACTACAATCTTCAAAAATTGAAATGCAACGCCAATCGCCATGTTCTATTTTCTTGAATCCCGTTCAGTTTTTATCCTTTCCTCAATCCTCCCTATTCTTAGTCTTCTCTTTCACGTTCACTCCCTGTAACCCCCCCCCCCTGCGTACTAGCAGCAGTCTCGCCTTGCTTGGGGTGAAAGGATAAAAAAAAAACATCACGTAATCTCTGCCAGTGAGTTCTTTTGAAAAAATAAATTTTTGTTTTATTATTGACTATCCGTTATATCAATTGCTCTTTTTATTCTTAACTTTCCTAAGGCCATTAATGCCAAGTAAAGGTTATTTCATTCGGATTTTCTACTCGACTCGTTGTACCTTTTCGCTGCTTGCTAAGCGCTTGGTCAAGGGCACTGAGTTAAATTATGAAAGTTACCAGTAACTTTTATAATTTAAATCAATATTTATATAAAAACGTGCAATTAGAGTACTTGTTTATGCGTAAACAATTGGAGTACTTGTTGCGTTAAAACGAGGTTATTTTATGCAGTGGAAACCTCAAGTGATCTCGGCGGATATCCCTTGTTTATCTTCAATCAAGTTTAGACATCTGTGCTGGGGAGTGGGTAAGAATTAATATTAGTTTGAAAAGGGAATGATGAGTGAGGGGAGAGGCTCTTGAACTAATTTTCTACACAGTCCACGAACTTCCAACTCGACTGTCACATTTCGCTGATGATGATGATGATGATCATCTTCTTCTTCTTCTTCTTCTTCTTCTTCTTCTATGCTCTATGTCCCTTCAGGGCGTGAGTTCTCATGGCTCCACACAGACTCCTAACTCTTGCAGCTCTTAGCAACTTTTGTCCAATTTGCAAGGTCCTCCCACCATTCATTTAAACAAAATCGTCAGGTAGGTAGCTTCCTAACTTTCCTCTATCTCTTTTTCCTTCGACATGTCCTGTGAGTCAAATTCTCCAAGCCTCCCTTCCTCTGTGCTCCATAAATTTCAGCTGTCTCTTTCTGTCTCTGAATATAAATGTCCTTTTGTATTCCTTTTCCTTAAAACTACTTCACTGCTTACGCGTTCTGTCAATGGTATTCTCAGCATCCTTCTGTAGAACCACATTTCTCTTGCCTCCAGTTTTCCCTTCATATGTTAGGGGATTGTCTAGAATTCATTTCCGTGGCTTGATATTACACAGCAGTTCATCGCTCTTTCCTTTGTTTATAACAGCATTTTTCATTTTTCTAAGTAATTTGCTTAGCTTTTGGAAGGCATCTTTTGCTATTCCAATGTGGAAATAAATACAAGCAAACTATCTCCGGTTTTTCGTAAAACACACGCACAAGTGGGTGGTAAAAAGTTCCAGGCTTGAAAAACTTTTGCCCCCCTGTTTTTATATTATAAAGTGCCAATTCGTAAGCTCTTTGGGCGTCTTTTGGAAATTGTTGACTGAACCATGTCAAAGGAAAGTGTGGAATTTTCAAGTGGTGAAAAAACAGAAAAAGATACCAAAGATAATCCATGGGTGAATGAAGCAAATATTCCGTGATAAGTTCCGGCTATAACCAACAGGGAAGAAGTAATACACCAGCTTATAACATGGGAATTTTAAAACTCAGAATGCATCATGCCGAGGGAAGCCTTGGATAGTATTGATTTATGAAAGCATTCATCAGGTCTATGACAAAATTTGGGCCGATCGACGAATGGAAAACAAACGAATTGTTGAAACAAGAGACCTGCATTTTTAAAAAATCCAAATACAAGGTGTCTGGGTCAGTCAAAATAGAGCCTTATCAAATGAGGTTGCTGCACGTCAGCGAGGGGGGAAGCCACTATCACGCAAGGGGTTACAGAGAGTTGGAGCTAGAGCAAAGAGGGGTGATAGAGGAAAGGATTAGGAGAAGGACAGTCGATAGATCAAGGCATCTGGAGACGTCGATTGACATTACGTTTGAATAGTTGGAGATTATAGCTATCAGGAAAACAAGAAAAGGGGAGGGAGTTCCACAGCCGAGAGGTGCGAGACATGAAGCTATTGGAGTAGAAGCGACGGCTACATTTAACAGTTTTGACAGTGGAAGGGTGTGAGCGAGATGCCAGCCTAGTAGAACGCTTAAATTCATGAAGTCTGGGAACCAGCTAAAGCAGCTCCTCGGAGCAGTTACCATGAACGTATTTGTAAAAAAGACAGAGGGAGGCGATATATAGGAAAGATAGCGGTTAAACCTAGATATGGAGAGATTACGCTTCCACTCTTGGGAGTCATTTTCAGAAAATAGCGATTCTTGGGAAGAATTTGAACTTCTTTCTTACTAATGGGATACAAAGGGAATGTAGAAATCAAAACTAATAACCACACACCAGTAGTAAATTGGAATTTCGTCGACAAAACTACACCCTTTTCCGGCAGTGGCAACCAATGTAACCTGTGTTTGCTGGAAAAAAGATTTAAAAATTAAGAAATTCTGGGTCAGAACCAATGACATTTCAGATTCTTCTTTGGATTTTATCAAGAAGTACTAAATATAGTGATTTTCCAAGCGTAGCTTAGATGTGGCACAAGGCCAAAAGTATGGGTCACCCAGTGAGGATCGAACTCAGTCGTAATTGTTCTAGCGAAACAAGCTTGCTAACCATTATACCGCTTCGAGGTGCCCAAGAATCTCTAAATATATAGCAAGAACACCAGACCAGATGCGGTAGCAATATTCAAAGCAAGGACGAATAGTAGACTTATGAATATGTAAGATAGATTCTTCTTTGGATTTTATCAAGAATCTCTAAATATATAGCAGGAGCACCGGATCATATTTGGCAACACTATTCAAAGAATGGACGAATGGTAGACTTATAAATATGTAAGAAAGATTCTGGAGAGAAACATTGCAGATTCTTCTTTGGATTTTATCAAGAATCTCTAAATATATAGCAGGAGCACCGGACCATATGTGGCAGCAATATTCAAAGATTGTACGAATAGTAGACTTATAAATATTTAAGATAGATTCTGGAGAGAAAAATTATCCAACACGACGCAGAGTGCCCACTTTCCTGGCAGCAGACTTAACAATTAATTCAATATCATCTGTTCGGTTCCTGTCAGGGGTAAACGTTAGGCTGAGAAGGAGCAATGAGTCACTCTCCTGGGGGTTAGCATTAGGTTTGAATGTGTTAGTGTATATATTTCTGCACCCGAGATATTGAGATATGGAAGAATTAAATGAATAATTTTGCCCAAATCAGACATTTTAATAATTATAGTTTCCTAACTATTACCCAATTTCATATAAGATCGCAACAAGTATATGGTAAATAGTGTTGATCAAATATATGTGGCCAGGTATTGAACCCACAACGCTTTAGGTCAAGTCACTTTTTGGATTACTTCAACAGCAGAGGTGAACAAAAACTTGCAGAGAAGAGTTCCTAAAGGGAAATAACTGAAACTTCCATTGGGCAAGACGGTCTCCGGATACGATATCTTTTGGCTATATCTGGGCCACTTGGGATCTTGACATTAGAAGAAAAAGGCGTGAAGACCTGCAAAGAAGAATCTGCAATATCTGACGGTTTATCTCCACTCCCTTACCCACCGCCATAAGGCTGCCCCCCTATGTCTTTTCTAAATATATTTTCCTGGTAATTGTTCGAATAAGCTCTTCGCTATGGTACCTGGAGTTTTTTAATTTAAGCCCAGTACTACACTGGCGTCGAGATCTCATCAATTTACAGTTATGGTACCTGGAGATTTTGAATTTAAGCCCAGTACTACACTGGCGCCTAGATCTCATCAATTTACAGTTAAGCTGAATAGATATAGCTGTAAATTCTATGCAAACAGTTTCTTCTCTCGCACTTCTCGCTTGTGGAACTCCCTTCCGGCTGCATGCTTTCCAGCCAACTTTAATCTGCAAAATTTTAAATGCAATGTCAATCGCTATCTACTGTCCACCTGATTACTCTCTTCTCTTTCTGTTCATCATTAATGTCTCTGTTCCTAATTCTTCCACAACCTGTACCTACTTGTGTTTTAGTGGCATTACGCTTTGCTTGGAGTGATTCTGATTAATATATATATATATATATATATATATATATATATATATATATATATATATATATGTGAGTGAGTGAGTGAGAGAGAGAGAGAAAACAATTTCTGTGAGTATTGTAAAAGGCGAAAGAGAAGAAATATTAAGCAAATCAAAAACTGTATGAATGATGTATGTTTTAAAAATTCATCTTAACATATAGAATAATAAAATAACAATTTATTCAAGTATATGGTAAATAGTGTTGATCAAATATATGTGGCCAGATATTGAACCCACAACGCTTTAGGTCAAGTCACTTTTTGGATTACTTCAACAGCAGAGGTGAACAAAAACTTGCAGAGAAGAGTTCCTAAAGGGAAATAACTGAAACTGAGATAGCAAGAAACGACATGGCATGTAGAACTTGAACATTCAGCCCCCGTGCACTAAATAAATGGCCAGGTCGAAATTTCAGCATATATTACCTGAAGAAGGCCGGAGCGTACAACGGCCAATACGCCGTGAATATGACAATAATGATGAGAACAACATGTAAATAGGGAAAATAATTATAATACCTCTTTACAGAAATATAGACGACATGAAGTTATTTGAGAGCACCGATATTCAGGGAACTTAAAATGATTAATTGGTTACTTATTTTAGAGCATTATTTTACTTATAATTATTGCAGCGTGACGCAATCAATAGTTAGTACATTATTTAAACAAATTAACAGTAAATAATCAACGGTGAATTTTTACAGCCATCTGTCACTTATATTATTGCCAACTAAGACCGTTTGAACATTTATATAAGTAATGAAGTAATCGTTCTAAGTAACTCTTTTTATAGTCACCTGTCACTTATTGCCAACTAAGACCGGTTAATCGAAATAAATGGTGCTTAATTTGTTGCATCGTTTCAACATCTACTCATACTCGGTCGATTTGTTAAAGTTTATTTTTTTCGCTGCTCAGCTGCTTTGAGGAGTTTTAGTCGTCACTCCGTTTTGTTGCCGAAAGGAAGCCAGTATCTTGACATTTCAAGACATCCACTTAACCTCAAAATATATAAATAGATTAAAACAGGCAATTTTAGCCACAACTGCTTTATAAATTTTGCTGAATTTGAAACCTTTGACCTCGGTGAATTTTGCTTTCCGTTTGTAATGAACAGATAAACTTCAACTCAGTATGTCCGCGTCGTTTTTTTTTTTTTTTGTGTTGGTGGGGTTGTACTTTTGTTTTGTTTTTCTCCCATCATCCTTTACCGACTTTGCTTTCCGGTTTATTATCAACAAATTACAGCAATATAACAACCTCAAGGTCTTATGGGTTGTACGGTAGGTGTGGTTATAGATAGGCTGAGTTGGTATATTTTATCACATATGAACTCTTGTTGGGTTTTTTATTTATTGAAATCTTTTGTTATATTTGGGTATATAGACAAACATAGGTCAGTTTATAGGTAAAAATTGATGGACTTTATACTTTTTTTTTTACAGTAAGGTTCACCTTGTACAAGGACCGGGGGCTGCTCCAGGTAGATGGTTACGTTAAGAGGCAATTTCTGCAGATAGGAGGCGAAGATAAAGGTTAACCCTAGACTTCCAATATCTTAACACTGGGAAAGACTGGTATCGGTGAAATATCCTCTTGAGAGTCGGTCCCATAAAGCGGTGGTTTGCGGGAAAAAGTTTTTCGTGTGGAACTTCTCACCGATGGAATACGGAGGGAATGTGGGTGGTTTGCAACTATGAGTGGCATGGTGGGTCCTTACCGTGAAGGTTAGAACTGGCGGAACGAAGGAATGTTGTTCGTCCGAGTACTTTCCGTGGAAGTAGCAGTAGTGCAGTGAGAGACTTACCGCATCCTGCCTGTCAGAGAGAGGTTGGGAGGGTGGAGAATAGTTTGTCACCCACAAGGACTCAGAGACGCTTTTTAACTCTATCAAGACTGGAAAGTTCGGTTTGGACAGATCCCGCCCAAATATGATAACAGTACTCCATTTTTGCCCTAATCTGACTCTTGTAAAGGTAGACGATTACATGACGGTTCAGATACTTACTCGAGCGGTATAGACAGCCGACCATTTCACCTGGATCTTTAACAATGGATCGTATGTACGAGTTCCACTTTAAGTCTGGTGTCAGTTTGAGGCCGAGACAATCTTTCAAGGCACGGTGCCTTCGCGCGAGGACATCCGTCCATCGTAACTACCGTTCGGGTTTTGATCGACGATAATGGAATATAACTAGTTTGGTTTTCGAGGTATTGAATAAAACCAACCAGTTTTTACCGCCACTCGGTAGTTTGTACTAAGTCGGTAGAGAGATTAATTACCAATCTCTGACCATCAAGAGTTTTAGAGTTGCGCCCGTAATACCTAAACGATGGTTGGGTTGATAATCGAGTCTATAGGTAAACATTGGTCTTGTTTATACTTGAATCTATACGTAAAAAAATGATACGGTTTATACTTGAGTCTATAGATAAACATGTCCGGTTTATACTTGAATATACATTTAAACGTCGGTAGGTTTCATACGGAAATAATGGACGCAGGCGGCGCAAATGTTTAGCAGGTTTATACTTGCGACTATAAGTAAACATTGTTCGGGTTTGTTCTTGAGTCTATAGGTAAACATTGTCCGGGTTTATACTTGAGTCTACAAGTAAACATTGTTTGGGTTTGTACATGAGTTCCCACATAATCATTGTCTAGGTTTATACTTGAGTCTATCAGTAAACATTGTTCGGGTTTGTACTTGACTGTACACATAAACATTGTCCGGGTTTATACTTGAGACTATAAGTAAACATTCTCCGGGTTCATACTTGAGTCTATAGGTAAACATTGTCCGGGTTTATACTTGAGTCTACAAGTCAACATTGTTTGGGTTTGTAGTTGAGTTCACACATAATCATTGTCTGGGTTTATACTTGAGACTATAAGTAAACATTGTTCAGGTTTGTACTTGAGTTCACACATAAACATTATCCGACCTACAAATTCAAAAAGAAATCGGAAAATATAACTCCGGGTATAAAAAATAAAATTTTAGTGAGAGTGTATGTGTGGGAGCGGGAAACAAGGGTGAGAGGGAAATGTATGAAAGCTCTAGAGAGTGGTAACAGAAGAAAGAAGAACAGGAAGTCCTAAAGGGGAAGGTGGGTATTAAAATTTAACGGATAGAAGTTTTAAAGAGAGGAGTTAAATAACGGTTTAAATGAGTGAGATACAGATAAATATGAATTATTCTTCGATGCATAATTCGCTACCGATTCGCTGACCTAAAATTAAAGAACAGATTATTTACTAGTTTTATTATAAGAGATTATAATAAAGACACGTTGAAAATCGCTACACAAAAGCTTTCATGTTTCAATACTATGATTGTACTTCTTCAGGTGATGGTAAGTAACTAGTGATTAAATGATTTCTAAGGAAATTTAAACAAACCAATAGCTCTTTTCCGAAAGTTAACAGAAGGAAAACATGGGAAATGCCAAATTTACGCTAAATAGAAAAGAGGATCTGACATTTAATTGGTTAAACAAGACATGCCCACTAGTCTAATTTTAATTCTGACCATATGTTCCTTCCCACTCTTTTAACTTTCGGAAAAGAGCGAACAATTTGTTTAAATTTCCTTAAAAATCACTAATCACCACTTACTTATAGCCTGACGAAGTACAATCAAAGTACTGAAACATGAAAGTTTTTGTTAGAAATTGCAACAAGTTTTTATTATAATGTATTATAATAAAAATAATATATATATATATATATATATATATATATATAATAAAAAATAATTATAATTTAAGCTCTACTTCTGTATGGAACACTGTTTTTTTTAAATATAAACAAAAATAATGAAGAATTCCGGATTATTTACCAAACGTGTTCTTTCCTATTTTCCTACATATTTGCACAAACAAGTATATATATATGTATATATATATATATATATATATATATATCGGATGTAACAGAAAAGGTGTTCAAATTGTGTTACAGCATAATTGTCTATTCCGCAAAATATTTAATATCTAAAACCCGCTAAACTAATTGAGTTTCTTTTTCCATGTTTTAAAATAAGACGTTTAGCCATCTTGACACCATTTATCGTATGCATCACTGAGAAAGAGAACAGTTTAAAATCGTTTTGTGCCAGCCCCACTGTCTTCCGAATTCAGCAATGGTCAGCAATGATAAGAGGAAAAAGATCATTCGGGCCTTAAGTAATGTTACCAACATTCATACTCTGGTTTCCGTCTTTAAAGTCCATTCAAGAACCATCAAAAGAACGGTGAATAAGTTTAAAAAAGAAGGAACAGTCGAGAGGAAAACTGGCTCAGGATGTCACACCAGGAAGAGGGATCATCATTTTAACTAAAGATCTAAAGAAATCAATTAGAAAAGATCCAACTCAATCCATAAGACGTTTGGCACGCGAGAAAGAAGTTTCTGCTATGACAATCCAAAGAGCAGTGAAACGACTCGTAAATGAAAACGTACGTGAAACGTGTGAGCCATCTTGAACAAAATGCTAGAATATTAGGGAGGGAGAAGATCATCTTAAATAAGTTGGAAAATGATCCTGGGATATATATATATATATATATATATATATATATGAAGATATATAATCTTAATATGTGCTATATTTATGGGATAAAGTGGTCAATATCAGAGATAGAGCGTGTGTAAATATAAAAGTGAACATAGAAGTCAACACTTAGAGGCGACAGTCTGTTTCATGCTACATGCAATCGTCAGGCCACGAGTGCTATTATTTTTCTCTGCTATTTATATATACGGGTCAGTGGTGCATTGGGGTTAGTCTATTTTGGCGGTTATTTTACTGGAAGACGTTTATTTGTTTATTTATTTGGGTTAAATTATTTTGCTTGTTTTTATTTATTATTATTTTTTATTTTTATTTTTTATTTTTATTTCTTATCTTATATATCTATTTTTATTTTGATCGGTGTTTTTATTAACGTAGTAAAAATTGTTTATATAGCTTATTTAATAATTTGTTTTTTGTTTGGGAAGATAATCCTATTTGTTCAATTTTGGGGTTGATTGTTGTAGTTTGTTCTACCTATTATTTTGGCGGGAACAGTTTTTAATTTGTTTATTACTTCATGTATTTATTTGGATAGAATATCATTATTTTTTTTTCTAACGGCTAGTTTATCGGTATCGGTTGTCCGTTTATTTATATATTTGGATGTATTTAGATCAATTTATTTTAATTGTTATTATTTATTTGTTACACTGTA
The DNA here is from genome assembly GCA_964036315.1 of Acanthosepion esculentum. Lineage (NCBI taxonomy): Eukaryota > Metazoa > Mollusca > Cephalopoda > Sepiida > Sepiidae > Acanthosepion > Acanthosepion esculentum. The sequence goes on from OZ038493.1 coordinate 89,220,104, forward strand.
TATATATATATATATATATATATATATATATATATACACACACACATTGGTAAATCATCATTTTTTTTTGTTTTACCTAAAGGTTCATCCGGTACTAGGCCCGGAGTCCACTCATGGTAGAAGGTTATGATAATGGTTAGTTTATATGGATAGTAGGGGAACATAACGGTTGATTCTAGATTTGAACAGATTAAGAATTTACACTATTTACATTATTCGGACTGTTGTCCTCATCTTTGTCGCCATATTTATGACAAAGTTTCGGCTGTTGTACGCTCCGGATACAAGAGGAGGACATCAATACTCATAAAACAATCTGCCTGCCTCATGTGAAGGGGTTATCAGAGAAAATACAAAGGATCTGCGGTCTATATGACATCAGGACAACCTTCAAAAGCTTGACGACACTTCGCAGATAGCTCTCCCGAGTAAGACCCCTCCCCATAGAGGAGAACATGACTAAAGACTGTGTGTATGCTATCCCGTGCAGCTACGGAAAGAAATATAAAGGGGAAACAGGCCGCCCCCTTAAGGTAAGTCTGCAATAACACCAGAAAGCTGGGACACGAGGGGAAGTGGAAAAATCAGAGAGAAGGGAGATCACCGCCCTCTGTGTGATCAGGTTGAGATCATAGACAAAAAACACCATTGGAAGATTTGTAAACTTAAGGAATCAGCAGATATGCTAGGCCACAAAAATCTCCTGAGCCGACCAAGCATAGAAATGAATACAATATGGGAACCAGTAATAAGGAGTGCCAGATAAATAGCAATATGAGCACTGGTAAAAATGGTTGCTGAAGACATTAGGTTTATAATACCCAGAAATTCATACACAGATGTCCTCAAGCACCCATGGCACAGTGGATAAAGGTGTTAGTTAGATCCAGTGACAGGATCCAAAGCGTGTGAGTTCAATACCTGGTTAAGGCAATTGTTGAGTCTTGACTCAATGTTGAATCTCGCCTATTGCATGGAATAATAGAACAAGAATGTATTATAACAAGAAAGTGTACACAATAAGTACGTATAGTATTTCTGTATATTTCTGGGAAGACGTTCCTGGAGAATGTGTTGACTAGTCGCAGTCGATCTGAGTCTCTAGTTGGATCTCGTGATACTACCTTCTTCTCTCTCGTCTTCCGGTATCAACCATTATTTATATAGTTGGTAGTCACCTATGCAGATTAGGTGGATTCCACCACAACACCCCCCTCCCAAGCCTTGGAATCCTTTTGGATTTCAACTGGCTTCTATATGGGATGATGATGGTTATTTCTTTGTAGATCCCCTTTGCATAGTTCATATATATATATATCTGGGTTTTTTTTTCAATATCTTTTTCGTTTTGGATTCACGTCCAATGGGTCCGTGAACTTTCGTTTCCTACCGGATCTTCTCGGTTCATGAGCACTCTGCGGAGGTTCTACTTGAAAAGTATCATACATTACATCAATGGTGTCTTCCTCCTCATCCGGTATACTCTCTTCATGCTCTAGCACGTAGCATTTTTTGAGTTGGTTCTGGTGCCTTTTATGAGTATTCTTCGGCCCTTTTATTATGTAAATCAGGTCACCGATTCTCTTGTCCACTATGCCTCGCTCCCAGAACTCAATGTTGTTTCTATAGCACTTGAAAAAGACCTTCTCTCCGGGGGTGTATCTTTTTCTAGCTGTATACATAGTGTTCTTTATTCTATTTCTTCCTGGCAAAAGCTTGTCAAACACTGACTTAACTTTCCTAGCGAACATTAGTTCAGCTGGTGCCATGTTTGATGGTGTTCTCTGGTTAGGCGTGATTCTGTATACTTGTAGGAATTGCTGAAGCGCCTTTTCCGTTGGAACTCCTGAGGCTTTCTTCAGAGCGCGCTTTAACGTATCTACAAATCTTTCTGCGAGTCCATTGGATCTCGGATGATACGGCGGCGTCGTTATGTGGTTAATTTGATATAACTCACAAAATTCCTTAAATTCGTCAGAAGTGAATTGTGTACCATTGTCACTCACAATACACTCTGGCACACCGAACCGTGCAAATAGTTCATGCAAAAAAGTTGTGGTATTGGACGTAGGCTTTTTACAGCGTAGTACTTCCGGCCATTTTGTAAAGCTATCTACTACTATTAAGTAGTAATAATCTTCTACTGGACCAGCGAAATCAATGTGTAATCTTTCCCACGGATGATCTGTCTTGGGCCATGGTTTGTGTACTATAGGTGGTGCCTTAGCTGCTAACGCACACCGTTTACATCGATGAGCCATGTTTTCGATATCCACATCCATTCCAATATACAAAGCTTCGCATTAAGCTTTTTGTTCTATTAATCCCCGGGTGACCCATATGAAAGTCCCGTAGGATTTTTTTCTGCAACTTTTTTGGTACTACTATTTTCTCTACACTTACGAAAGGCACGTTTTGTTTCTTTTTAAATATAGGCATAGTATTTTCTTTTAATTCAAATTTAGCTTCAAATTTGTTACATCTTCCAAGACCAGGTGTAAAGGTTTCTGGAAACTTTTTCTTTAATTCCCCTTTAATGTCCTGTCTTGTTTGCGTATTACTTTCTACTTTCCTGCAGAAAGCGTTTAACGGTTTATCCCACAATTCGAATGTTTCAATAAAATCTGTACCCAACAAGTTTTCTCCATTTCTCAGAATGAAAACTTATTTTTTTAACGATCCCATTCAATTTCATTGGAAGTACAACCTCGCCTTCGAAGTTAATTTGCTTTCCAGTTACCGTTCGAGCGAGTTTCGTTGACTTCATTATTGTAGGCCTTTTTAAAATTTTCCATGTTTTATCATTCATTATTGTTAAATCTGACCCTGAATCGAGTTGAGATTTGATATTCTTTTTGAATATTTCAGTCGTCACATATTTCCTCAAATCTTTATCTGATTTGATATTCGAATTTGTTTGTCTAATTCGGCTCTTGAATTTTTTCGTTTTACAAGAAGATCCTTTGTGACCCTTCTTTTGGCACACGAAATATTTCTTATTTCTATATGGGCAATTTACCTCCCAATGTCTTTCGTTACAACGTCTGCAATTATATGGTGGGACTTTTTTATTTTCGTTCTTTTTATTTTCTTGTCTATTGTTAAAGTACGCTGAATTCTTTCTCCAATTTTTCTCTACTGGGTACTTTGACTGCTTTTTTATTTTTTTAATATAAGCAATACCAGCTTCTTCGATTTTTTGCGACTCTTTCTTTAACTTTACGGCCCGTTGACACTCCTCTGCTAACTTTTGCAGGGTAAGGCCTTGTTCAGATTAGAGTTTAGACAAAACTCGACGTCTTATTTCGGCACTCTTACTGGATACCAGTCCTTTAGCAAAAATTAAGCACTTGAATTCTTCAACCGTAATCTCTGCCAATTCTGAAATTGTCACAATGTCTATTCACTATAGATGCATATGTTAAGTAATCCTGATCGTCGGATTTAGAGACATTCATGCATAACCATCGCTTATGCCAAAGCGACATATTTGCTCCAAACAGCTCTTTTAGCAATTTCACTGTTTCCGAGAATTCCAATTCAGTTGTTTTTCTCGGTAGAATAAAATCTACAAATTTTCTATGTTCTGCTGTACCTAGCTTTCTTAGTAATAGACTGACTTTTCTTGAATTCGACCAGTTTTCACAGTCTGTGTAGAAAATATCTTCATATCGTTTAAAGTACGCTTCAAACGTTTTTTCTTCGTCTGGCACATAGTTGAAAGTTTCCAGCGAATTAAATATGGTGTTATTAGAATATGAAGAATTTCCCTCATTTGCCTGAAAGTTGTTTAATTTCTCCAGTGTTAACTTTTGAATTTCCAAAAGTCTCTCGTTTCTGTTGTCTTTCATCTTGTTTTTCCTGATATTCTTGCAGCGCTATTTGTTGTTTTTGTTGTCTTTCATCTAGTTTCTCTTGATATTTATGCTGTGCTATCTGTTGTTCCCTTATTAATAAGGCAAACTGTTCCTGCTGTGCTATCTGTTGTTCTTGCTGACGTTGTTGACTCAACTGCTGGGATTTTAATAATTCAGATATGACTTTGGATAGTTCATCCATCTTTAGCCGATAGTGTTCATGCAACAAGAAATATACTTTTAATTTGTGTATCCACGAATATCATAAGCTGACCAAAAAAATCGAAACAAACGTACGACTTTTTAATTTTATGACTTGCTTTTACATTCACGCCCGTGCTAATCAACTTTGGTATTTTTTTTTTTTTTTTTTTTTTCGTGAACAGAGAGCGTCGGACTTTTTTTTTTTTCGACTTCTGTTCGCGTATTTCAATGACAACGTCTGATTTCCTTATCAGAGGTAATTCGTCACTATATTGTTGAACAAATAATTTAAAAAAAAAATAATTTTTTAAAGTTTGTTACCTTTCAAAATCGACACGGTGTATTTGTGCTCCTTTTAATCCATGCATGTGTTTGTAGTCGGCCAATATTTCTTTTTAGCGGGTGTCTCGGTGTAGATAATTTTTTAATTTAAAATTACCGTTATTCGATTACGACACCTTTCCACTTTTTCTGAGTGAACGTTCCTTTATGCTTAGTCGTCTTTTAACGTGTTCTACATATCCAGAAGTTTAGAATCCTTCGTCGTTACGTTAACGTTGGACTTTGAATTAATAGCTTTTTTTTTTTTCAGCCTGGGTTCTTCAATGACTTGTCCCAATTGTTGAAAACTCTCACTATTAATTCTTTCTTCTTTGCTTATGGTTCGTTCTACTTCTTTGCCTTTGTTGAAACTTGGCGTGTGGTTCGTTCTACTTGAACTTGACGGATGGTTCGTTCTACTTCGTCGCCATTGTTGAGTCTTGACTCAATGTTGAATCTCGCCTATTGCATGGAATAATAATGCAACACAAAATGTACTTAGAACAAGAATGTATTATAACAAGAAAGTGTACACAATAAGTACATATAGTATTTCTGTATATTTCTGGGAAGACGTTCCTGGAGAATGTGTTGACTAGTCGCAGTCGATCAGAGTCTCTAGTTGGATCTCGTGATACTACCTTCTTCCTCTCTCTCGTCTTCCGGTATCAACCATTATTTATATAGTTGGTAGTCACCTATGCAGATTAGGTGGATTCCACCACAACAGCAATGGAGAACTTGGAGAGGGGAATTAACAGGAGATAACAGATAACTGACATGGCATCTGGAACTAGAACAGTCTACCCCAGTGAGCGAAATAAAGGGTTCAGTTCGACATTCCAAGCACCTGAAGATGGCCGGGGCGTACAACGGCCGAAACGTTGTAATAGAATATAATGTAATAAAATATATGTAATAAATATGGCGACAAAGATGAGGACAATAGTCTGAATAATGTAAATAGTGTACATAATACCTCATCTCAGAAATATAGACAGATACTGAAAGGCCGAAACGTTGTAATAAATATGGCGACAAAGATGAGGACAATAGTCTGAATAATGTAAATAGTGTACATAATGCCTCATCTCAGAAATATAGCCAAAAAATAGATAATAATTTAAAAAAGAAAAGAAATGCGAAAAAAATCCAAGCCAAAAGATAGGCAGATACAGATTAAGATTGTAGTGATTGAGGAAACATCCTCTAGGGAGTCTGTTTCACAGGGCAGTGGTTCGCAGGAAGAAACTGTCTGAGTGAAACTTACTTGCTTCTCGCCGATAGAATACGGTATAGTTTGCTTCTATGTATGTGACATGTCGGGTTTTAGCCGTGCAGTTAGTCCGTGCTTTTTCCATGGTAGTAGCGCTAGAGCTACCGCCTGTGGAAAATAATTCTTTTACAACAAGGGTTCGGAGACGCTTTTGAACTCTATCAAGACTGGAAAGTGTGGGCGGCTCCAACAAAAATACAACAACCATTTTCTCCATTTTCTACCTGATCTGGATCTTATAAACGTAGAGGATAGCATGAGGAGTCATGTACTTACTGGAGCGGTACAGGGAGCCAATCATTTTAACTACATCATTAGCGATTGTTCGTATATTAGATTCCCACTTGAGATCGTGTGTCAGTTTGAAGCCCAATATCCTCTCTAGGCACGGGGCCTACATTTTCATCGTGATTGGCGGTTGTTCGAGGTCTGATCGACGCTGATGAAATGTAACCAGTTTTTCCCCACTGGGATATTAGTGTTAGATCAGGAAAGAGGTCAGCTCCCAATCTCTGAACGTCAAGACTTTTATAAGTGCGCCCGTATATCGTCGTATCATTGGCATAGACATTTACAAATGATCGGAGTATATTCTTAAGGAGATCATTTATGTAAATCAGAAAGTGGAATGGCCCGAGGAGTGAGCCCTGGGGCTCGCCTGCTTTTACCCCCATGACGTCAAAAGACTACCTTCAGGGATCTACATGTTAGGAAGGATTTTATAAAAGAGAAAACCCTTCTAGTGATTGCATAGCTAGAGAGCTTGTGTCGCAAACCTTTGTGACACACCAGTCGAAGGCCTTCGAGATATCTAATGGTATGGTCCTTGCGATATGTGTGTCGTCAAGGGCTTCACTAATTCTGTGTGTAATGGTTGTTAGGATATCAGCAGTGGACCGGTCTGATCGAAACCCATACTGCTCGTCGTATAATAGGTTGGTCCTATCCAGGTGATCGACGACCTTCTTGTTGATTAAGACCTCAAAAAGCTTACTGATGATACTGAGAGGACTATAGGATCTATACTGGGAGCAGGAGGATCAATTGCGCGCGTTCTTGAAGACCAGGTATACGCTTGTCAAATTCCACATGCTTGGGAAAGAGTTCTCCTTCAAGCAGCTGTTAAATAAATTTGCTAGAATCGGGGATCTTTTGGGGTTGATATTCTTAAGGACGACCACTGGAATTTTGTCTGGGCCAGTGTCTTTTTTGGAGTTGAGACTTTTGATATGTCTAACAAATTTATCTTGCTGAAATTGGTATATTACTGAGATTACTCAGTGGAACGTATAAAGTTGAGGATGGAATGGCTTTTGTCATCTAACGTCGAGTTTGAGGCAAAGATCGAGGTGAAGAGCTTGACCTTGTCTGCCTCGGGGCCATTTATATTAGTGGGCACATCCGCTTTGCCTCTGTTCATAAATTGCTTGGGGATCTTCCAGTATTCACGAGATCTAATTTGTTTATTTTCAACCTAGCCCTGGACAGATCGCGCGTAAATGTACTTTGTTTCCCAGGTCTCTCTTACGGCGATTGCCGGCTGTTTTGAAAGTAAGGCCAGACTACAATGCGATAGATTAGTAGCAGTTCCGATGAGCTATGGCTGCAGTGCCTTCAGGGGTGAACTAAGGCCGAATATTTAGTTTTTACTGAGATTTGCGGGTGGTTATAAAACACTCCATTCCAGAAAAGATCCATCCTAAGTTTAGGGCAGAGGTTTAAGTAGCAGTATAAGTTTGAAGAAGGTTCGGATAGGAATGCTCGTCATATAGGACCGAAAGCCGTCCCAATCTGTCTCTGCATAGCGAACAATCGTTTTATGAAACGTTAAACCAGTGGATATAATTGGTTTGCAGTCAATCTGGACACTGAATAGGAAATGATCTGTCATGCCAATGGGGCTAAAACTTTTGCTGAACATTTGTCAGGTCAGGATGTTAGAAAAAGGTCAAGGAGTTTCGCCTGTTGTCCCGTCGCGTCCGGAATTCGGGTGGGTTCTTCAATGATCTGTGTTAGATCATGCGATGGAGAAGTCTCTCCGATATCTGCCTTCTTCATCGGTTTTGTTAGAGTGGACTAACCACTCTTTGTGGTAAACATTGAAGCCACCGCATATGTGAAAGTTGGTCGACGGAAAATCGTTGAGGATATTGACAACCTTCTCTAATAATCAATCGAAGATTACCGACATTTCATCCTGGTATGATACAGGGCAAATAAGAATATGGGGCTATGGATAAGTGCCACACGGAAACAAATATACGGGAGATCAGAGTCCTTGTTTTTTCTTTTTTTAGTCCCTCTCACAGTGAAATCTGTCCTTGATTGTTGGCACCGAAACCGTGATCATTGCGATTTAGGTGGTCGTATTTTGTTATAATGGTCGAGTGTCCCGTTGAATTGAGGCAATGATACCTGCTTCAGACAGGAACAGGTGGGGTCCGGTTGAGTATGAAGAAAGATGGTATTCCACTTCTGGAAATTTGGAACGCAGACTCCTCACATTGATTACCAAAGTTACCATCATCATGGCTTCGAGAGGCTCCACTGAAGACTACGGCAACGTCCAGATACCATTCCCAAAATGGCTGTACAATAGACAATAATTGATTGATTTGTTTTTTTACAGTTTATCAACCTTTTGCAGGTTATTTAATGCTAGAAAATTATTTTAGAGTGTGACAATTTTTATGGGAGATAATAATAATTTACTGATACAAGTCCTACTCATTAACCTATAGCCAAGGGAAGTAGAGGTGGATTCATACCTTTTCTAAGGGTATTTGCGCATAAGTGAATATGAAGAATCCGATTGGAATTGGAACTCGGATCTCTGAAAGCCAATTCCGAAAATCCGAATGGAATTAGGACTCGGATCTCCGAAATCCAAATCCGAATGGAATTGGAACACGGATCTCCGAAAGACAACAACGAAAATACAAATGGAATTGAAACTCGGATCTACGAAAGCCAATTCCGAGAATGCAAATGGAATTAGAACTCGGATCCCCGAAATCCAATTCCGAGAATCCGAATGGAATTGGAACTCGGATCTCCGAAAGACAATTCCGAGAATCCGAATGGAATTGGAGATCGGATCCCCGAAAGCCAATTCCGAGAATCCGAATGGAATTGGAACTCGGATCTCCGAAAGCCAATTCCGAGAATCCGAATGGAATTGGAGATCGGATCTCAGAAAGCCAATTCCGAGAATCCGAATGGAATTGGAACTCGGATCTCCGAAAGACAACAACGAAAATACAAATGGAATTGGAACTCGGATCTACGAAAGCCAATTCCGAGAATCCGAATGGAATTGGAACTCGGATCCCCGAAAGCCAATTCCGAGAATCCGAATGGAATTGGAACTCAGATCTTTGAAAGCCAATTCCGAAAATCCGAATGGAATTGGAGATCGGATCTCCGAAAGCCAATTCCGAGAATCCGAATGGAATTGGAACTCAGATCTCCGAAAGACAACAACGAAAATACAAATGGAATTGGAACTCGGATCTACGAAAGCCAATTCCGAGAATCCGAATGGAATTGGAACTCGGATCCCCGAAAGCCAATTCCGAGAATCCGAATGGAATTGGAACTCGGATCTACGAAAGCCAATTCCGAGAATCCGAATGGAATTGGAACTCGGATCTCCGAAAGACAACAACGAAAATACAAATGGAATTGGAACTCGGATCTACGAAAGCCAATTCCGAGAATCCGAATGGAATTGGAACTCGGATCCCCGAAAGCCAATTCCGAGAATCCGAATGGAATTGGAACTCAGATCTTTGAAAGCCAATTCCGAAAATCCGAATGGAATTGGAGATCGGATCTCCGAAAGCCAATTCCGAGAATCCGAATGGAATTGGAACTCAGATCTCCGAAAGACAACAACGAAAATACAAATGGAATTGGAACTCGGATCTACGAAAGCCAATTCCGAGAATCCGAATGGAATTGGAACTCGGATCCCCGAAAGCCAATTCCGAGAATCCGAATGGAATTGGAACTCGGATCTCCGAAAGCCAATTCCGAAAATCCGAATGGAATTGGAGATCGGATCTCCGAAAGCCAATTCCGAGAATCCGAATGGAATTGGAACTCGGATCTTTGAAAGCCAATTCCGAAAATCCGAATGGAATTGGAGATCGGATCTCCGAAAGCCAATTCCGAGAATCCGAATGGAATTGGAACTCAGATCTCCGAAAGACAACAACGAAAATACAAATGGAATTGGAACTCGGATCTACGAAAGCCAATTCCGAGAATCCGAATGGAATTGGAACTCGGATCCCTGAAAGCCAATTCCGAGAATCCGAATGGAATTGGAACTCGGATTTCCGAAAGCCAATTCCGAAAATCCGAATGGAATTGGAACTCCGATCAACGAAAGAGAATTACGAAAATCCAAATGGAATTGGAACTCGGATCTCCGAAAGCCAATTCCGAGAATCCGAATGGAACTGGAATTCGGATCTCCGAAAGCCAATTCTGAGCCGTTGTCCATTAGACCACCCGCACAACTGGGTTGGTTTCAAATATTTTATCTCAACGTCTAATCAGAAACCACTGCACCAAAACATGAAGATATTCCAAGTATCGAAATAAAAACGCTTATAATGCAGACCAGCGACATCAGAGACATGCTTTGTCTCATAACGATAAAAACAATCCTACAATATCGAAGGATCGATATTTATGATTAACGAGTCTATTGCAAGTCCCAAATGGCTGTCCATTATGATTTAATCGCCAAATTTTTAGAGTTATTCCTTTAGGCGACCTCATAATTCTACTTGATGTAGGGAAATGATTATCTTTTTAGGTTAATGTCTCTTGGATGTTGATTACTTTTGTTTCGCGTCGATTTCTTTCTTTTTAAATATATATTCATTGCTTTATGATGAGGTCGAGCGTTTTCAGGACGCGGCGAAGCGGACACGAAACAAACGGCATAACCTATTAATTGGCTTTTTAGCCGGCAAGAAATATCACTTCATCAGAAGTGAAAGGCAGAAAGAAAAGAGCGGGAAAAGAAACTTTTTTTCTTTAAATGTTTCACTCTAAGCAGAGAGACAATGCAGCTGAAACGCGGGGAATGAAAGTGAAAGTGAAAGTGAATGAGAAGACTGGAAATGATGAGAAAAGAGAAAAAAAGGGAACAGAAGTCAGAAAATGGTGATTGACGTTGCATTTAGAGTTGTGAATATTGTAGTTACCAGGGAGGCAATAAATCGGAAGGAAGTGGGAATGACGGTTGCATCTAGCTAGTCCAACAGTAAAATGGTGAGACCTAGTTGCCAATCTAGTAGCACGTTTAAATTCACATAGCACCAGACAAACTGATATTTTAGTAAAAAAAATCAATAAAAAAAAGAAAAGACTAAAAACATCTTGAAGAAAAATCAACCAAACGAAAAAACACCGACAGGGTTACCTAAGTTGAACGTTAAAGTGGACACTACACTAAGTAGAGCCAAATTAAAATACCTTAAGAGCCAGAACCTATCTACCTGGGTTTCATCTACCTGATCATCTGGATAATTAATTCTGAGTCAGAATTATCGAGATAATCAGGTAGATGAAGCCTAGGTAGATAAGTTCTGGCTCTTGATATATATATATATTCCAGTCGAATCCATTACATTCACTTACGTGCTAATACCCTTGGGAAAGGTGTGAATCCTCTTCTTCTCCCTCCAACTATGGGTAAATAGCAGGACAGACTGGGTTCTATAGCCTTGGATGGCAACTGGTCTAGGAGACGGGCAACTCTGAATTCAAAACCTGCGGAGGGTCGTTTGGGGGCCTTGTGGCATTCGCTGTATTCGTCCCTCCAAAAAGTGTGGATGGCCCTGCACAAAGCCTTCACCACTATAATCAAATCTCATGTGTCGGTGTCGGGCTCTCAGTTTCTAGGAACTGATCTGCCTGACCCTCATACGTCGAATTCGACGGGAGAGTCGATCATATATATATATATATATATATATATATATATATATATATATATATATATATATATATATATATATATATATGAGGGTCATTCAATAAATAAGGTGAATTTTTCGGTATAAATACTTCTAATACAGTTAGAAGCTTACTTTTCTTTTTTTTCAACGTAGTCTCCCCCATAACTGTCACACACCTTTCCCATCTGTGCACAAGCTTCCGTATTCCCTCAGCGTAAAAATCTTTGGACTGATGCCTCAGCCAGTCGCTCACAACACGTTTGACTTCATCGACACTTTTAAACTTCGTGCCTCTCGTGAACGCTTTCTCGGGACCAAACAGGTAAAAGTCTAAAGGGGCAAGGTCTGGGTTGTAAGGGGGATGAGGGAGCAGTTCCCAGCCCAGCTCGTTGATGGTCTGCACCGATTGGGCTGCTGTGTGATGCCTTGCGTTGTCATGATGCAATATAACTCCTTCTGAATGATGACCCCTGCGTTTGTCCCAACAAATAAGCTCAAAGTCCTTGCAATGTCGTCCACTGTTACCCTTCTGTCAGACTGAATGATGTCATTGACTGATTCGATCACCTCAGGAGACCTCACTTCTGTAGGCCTCCCAGGCCTGTCTTCATCCTCAACACTGCTCCGTCCTTCTTTAAACAATTTTGCCCACTTGTAGACATTTTTTGGCTGAAACATGTGGTACCATACACAGTTGACATTCTCCTATGAATTTCAACTGGTTTGCACCCTTCAGCAACCAAACCTTGATAACTGACCGCTGTTCAATCCTGGAGCATGCTTCTTGGTCGCCCATCTTTGTTAATCGCCAAAACTCTCAAAGTTTTTTTTTAATCTGTAAAAGAAATTAAATCCATGTGAAAAAGAAGTAAAAGAAAAAAAAAAGAAAAAAAGAGTAAGCTTCTATCTGTATTAGTAGTCCTTATACCGAAAAATTCACCTTATTTATTGAATGACACTCGTATATATATTGATATTGACTTGTATAAAAATAGTATGCTGTTGTCACTCTGAATGAGTTTAAAAACCTAAGTCAGCACAAGAGATGATTAAATGTAAATATTTTATACAAGTGCTGAACTCATCCAATTTCACTCTGCCTCTATTTCTCATCTCAGTAATGAAATATATTTTTTTATGTATAATTTAAGATGAGTATAATATGATCCCATGCTTCTGAAGTGGTGTGAAGCTTAGCGGTTAAAATGAACAGTTAACTTACACATGCCAAGCAGATTAAGAAATGATGATAATGACGAGGAAACACATGCGTAATTTTAACAAATATAAGATAAGGAATTTATTCACAAATTTACACATATGAAGTAGAGTCAGTGGCTCATTTCAGGAAAATAAATCAGAATTCTTAAAGTCCTGAATTTTAATGTATTGTCATGAAGTGGAAATGTTCATACAACACACACACACACACACACACACACACACACACACACACACACACACACACACACACATACATACATATATATATATATATATATATATATATATATATATATATATATATATGTATATCAAAGTGTAGGAGAACGAACAGTAGGATTACAGCATTCAAAACATTGATTTAAAAATAGTGCTCAATACACAAAGTAGATCCGTAAATATTTATTTATCCCATGCAGTGATACATTAGAACATGAACATATCCACTACAAAATTGTACATTTTTGTTTCGACGTCATCAAATGGGAAAATATGTCTCATCAGGTGGGGAATCACGGTGTTACACCCTTATTCCCCACCTGATGAGACGTATTTTCCCCCTTTTTTTTGACGTCGGAACAAAAATGTACAATTTTATAGTGGATATGTGCATGTTCTAATGTAACACTGCATGATATATATATATATATATATATATATATATATATATATATATATATATATATATATATATATATGAAGAAATATAGTCTTAAAGTGTGCTATATTTATGGGATAAAGTGCTCAATATCAGAGCTAGAGCGTGTGTAAATATAAAAGTGAACATAGAAGTCAACACTTAGAGGCGACAGTGTTTCATGCTAGTGCAATCGTCAGGCGGTTAGTGCTGTTATTTTTCTCGACTATTTATATATAAGGGTCAGTGGTGTATTGTGGGTAATCTATTTTGGCGGTTACTTTTACCGGAAGTCGCTTATTTGTTTATTTATTTATGTCAAATTATTTTGCTTGTTTTTTTTTGTTTTTTTATCTTATATATTTATTTATTTATTTTTTGTTTTTATCGGTGTTTTTTATTAACGTAGTAAAAATTTGTTTATATAGCTTATTGTTGGTAGTCTATTATGGCGCTCATTTATCGGAAGTCGTTTATTTGCTTATTTATTTGGGTCAAATCGTTTTATATATATATATATATATATATATATATATATATATATATATATATATATATATATATATATATATTATGATGTTCAGCGATGAAGAATTTCCGGGTTTTTTTATCAACTATTTTCTTTAAAAAAATAACTAAAGTTGCATTTTATTCAGTTCCATAGTCACAATTATTTCGTTTGTAAAACCTTTCAACGGGCACTTTTTTTCTCATCGAAGCGTTTTACAGCGATCCACAGAGGTAATAATTGGTTAATGCAAGCTCAGATGAATATGGTGGAACAGACTAACAGAGTTCCAAAATCTATTATTTGTGTTGTTCTTACTGTATGTGATCTGGCTTTTTCATGGAGTAAAACAATTTTTTCATATTGACGAATGCTGTAAAAAAAACAAAGATACCCATTTAAAAAAAATATATATTCGTTTTTAATTTCAGCAAAAAAGATGTAAGGTGACATTTTCGCTGATGGCCAAGTATTTTTGCATTATTTTTAAGCATTTCACCCCAAGCAAGTCGGGAGTGCCACTAGTACGGAGGGAGTTATAGAGAGTGAAGGTGAGAAAAAAAGACTGGATATGGGCGGGGTGATAAGAGGGTAAAAGATGAACGGGTTTCAAGACAACAGAAGGTGGCGATTTACGTTGCATATAAATTTTTGTAATTATCAGTGGAGCAAGTAAAGGGAAATGAGTTCCACAGACAAGAAGTGCGAGAAAATAAACTTTTGGAGTTGAAGTGTCTGTTACATTTAACTATTTCAACAGTAAAAGGATGGGACCTAGATGCCAGTCTAGTAACACACTTAAATTCATGTAGTCACGACACCAGGAAAAAAAAGTCGTCAGTTGCCATGAAAATATATAAGAGGGAAGCCACGCCATGTCGGTTAGAAAGTGACCGAAGTTGAGATGCCAAGTCAGGATCGATTACATTGCAGATCCTTCTTTGGATTTTGTCAAGAACCCCGAGATGAATAGCAGGGGAACCAGACCAGATATGGCAGCAGTATTCAATGCACGGACGAATGGTAGATTTATAAATGTGCAAGATCAAGGGGCCAATCTAGTAGTACGCTTAAATTCACTCAGTTGGGGATTAAGGGAAAAGATCTCATCAGAACAGTCGCCATGAAAATATGTGTAGAAAAGACAGAGGGAAGCCACGCCATGTCGATGAGAAAGTGATTGAAGTCGAGATGCCAAGTCAAAACATATTGCTAGTTATTCTCAAATTTGGGGTAAAATTAACAAAATTAATTCAAACTGGGCCAAAGATTTTGCATGCCGTAAATGCAATGTTGAAAAATATACACAACATAATATAATGCATACACAGAATAATATCGACATACACAAGGCAATATAATACGTACGAAAAGAATATAAACATGAGTCAACGTAATAGATAGGTACATCAAATATAACAAAACTAAAAGATATTTGGATAACACGTTAGCTACTGAAATTACTTTGTAAAATGTTTCGTGTTATATCAGAAATAAAGAAGATATCGACTCAATTCGGGAAAGATAAGTTGGAATCGTCGTCTGTTTATTGTAGTCTGCCGCCACTAAAGTGTTTGTAAATGTATTTAGTGTTTCTTATGAAGAAAATAAAGTTTGATATGTCAACATCCAAACGGTGTGCAGATAAGAAACGAATATATACAAATACATACGCACAAAACAAAAAGTGCAGATAGACAATGACCAACTCACTTGAAAAGTCTACGGTAAGATAGAGGCAAGTAAATGTTTTTTTTGTATTTTTTTGTTTTTTTGGGGGGGTTGTTGTTTTTTGGGTTTTTTTTTTGTTTTTTCATTAACTTAATGTCGAAAGTAAATCTGTCCTGAGAGATTTTTTTAGTGTTCAGACATTCCACGCCAGGCGTGGATCATCAGATGTATCTCATTTGCGCAGCAACAAGACATAGTTTCCCTGAGGAGAAAAAAGCTCAGTGGATAGAGTATTGGCATGGTGAGAGTCGAGTAAATAATACTTTAAAAATGCACACACACACACACACACACACACACACACACACACACACACACACACACACATATATATATATATATATATATATATATATATTATATAAAAAGAAGGAACAGTAAGATATATAATCCGATGTTCTTATTGATATTTTTATTTTTACAAATCAGTGCTCAATATAAATTTACAGAGCATAAATATTATAAATTAACTGATTTAAAAATATGATTCCTTCGCTACAGAGGAATTACCATGTTTCAAAAACCGAAGCTAAAATCTTCAAATTTAATTATATAATTAAATTAATTAATTATATACATATATATATTATATATTAAATCATATATATTATATATATATATTATATATATTATATACATATATATTATATATATATATATATATATATATATATATATATATATATATATATATATATATATATATTTATATATATTGACCGTGTTTTGAAACAAAAAATGAAAACATTTTATAAAACATACATACAACAAACTATTTCTAATTTTAACAGTTAAAATATAATCCTTGAAAATGGCTAAATGTATAGCCGAAAGCGCTCGGATAAAAAGGACATTCGGACAGTTTTTATACAATTTATCATCCGAAAAGAAAAAAATTATTAGATCGCATGAGAAATTGTGTAAAAATATAAGCGTTGGTTTGTGAATTTAGTGATATAGTCATTGTGAGTTCAATCCCTGAGTTGGGCAATCTATAGCTGCACTCAGTGAAAACGGGCGAGCAATAATTGAACAGCTGTAAATAAAAAATACGTATTAGACGATATCTCTAGCCTTGAGCAAAGGAACACAAATAGTCAATAGATTAAATAAAGGGTTCAGTTCAATATTCACTGTAGGTTATCCAGATCGATACACGCCTTAGGAAGGCTGGAGGGCACAACGGCCGAAACATTGTGATAATAATAACAAAGATGAGGACAATTGTCCGAATATAAATAGGGCAAATAACGATAACTCCTCCTCCCAGAAATTTAGAAATCTTACTTATTACTATAAATTATAGGAAGTTGTGGAGAGCTATGATCGCCAACGTCCTGATGAGAAACGGTAAAAAGAAGAAGGACAGAAAAAGAAACATGTTAAAAAATCTGTAACCTCGGTGTATGAGTGGATAACTACTGCCCCGTTGAAGGACGTAACGTTAAATCAACTGGAGCCACCTTTGCACTTGTGAAACAAGAGCCTTATCTTTATGGAACCGCTTTCGAAAGCAAAAAATGAATTGAGTCCAGATCAAAAGGAGGAAGAGATGTGATTAAACGTCGGGCAATGTTCGTTTCACTTAAGCGAGTGTGAAATCTATTTTCATCGACATTTTCCCACACGTTCTTAAACGACGTAACAAAAACTGACCAACTGCACAAACACTAAACGTCTGAGAAAAGTTCAAAAGCATTTTTAACATTACCAAACACAGCAGAAGATGTGGTACTGTTATTGTTTTTCACCAATCTGATACTAAGTAAATAATAGAATATAATGACTAATGGATTTTCAGCTAATATGCGAAATTCACGGATAGTATAACGCCCAACTCTCACTCACTCAGTTTCTCTCCCCCTCACATATATATGCATACATACATACATACATTTTTATTTTTATACTTTCTTTTTTTATATATGTATATATAGATACAAATATTTAAGTAAATGCTCTGTTTTTAATAAACAGTATTAACAACATTTACCAGCCTGAATGTCCGTCCGGTTAGCAAGGTCGATTTTACTGTCTTTAAACTTTAATCTTCCATGAATCTCTCACGTACATTCATAACTGCTCATGGCGTATCCAAATGTAAACAAATGACGTCACACATTATGAAATGGACAAAGTCCGATAATTATTTTAAGACATTTTTATGTTTATACATTCTTTTTATAGATACAAATATTAAAGAAAATGCTCCGTTTTTAATAAACAGTATTAAACAACATTTACCGGCCTGAATGTCCGAGAAATTTTCATAGAAAATATGGCTCCTCCGACAGGAATCGAACCTGTATCCTATACGGAACCGTCATATAGCCTGGAGTGCCCTAATCGTTTTTGGAGCGTTCGGTTAGCAAGGTCGATTTTACTGTTTTTAAACTACAATCTTCCATGATTTTCTCACGTACATTCATATCTGCTCGATGCGTATCCAAATGTAAACAAATGACGTCACACGTTATTAAATGGACAAAGTCCGACAATTATTTTACGACATTTTTATGTTTATACATACTTTTTCTTTATAGATTTACATTTCGAATCTAGGACCCACCCTTTATATTTCTGTTGAAATAGTTAAATATAACCGCCACTGATACTCTGTCAGTGTTTTTTTCTTGCCCTTCCCGACTGTGAAACTCCCTTCTTCTTACTTACTTTCTTGATAACTATGATCTTCAAAGATTTTAACGCAATGTCAACCCACGTCTTCTATTGACTTAAACCCTGTTCATCTTTTATCCTTTTCGCAATCCCCATATATTTTTCTTCACTTTCACTCTCTGTAAATCTCTGCATGCTAATGACAATCATGCCTTGCTTGGGTTGAATTACTTATTAAAAAAATATTGCAAGCCTTTCGCCACTCTATCTCTATTTTCATGGCAAATATTTCGATGTACTCTATTCTTCGGTCCCACCAGTTCAGACCTTTACAGCTAGGACATTTACACGGTCTTGTGAGGCAAGACATATTCTCCAATCTGCACCCTCGTTCCCATAGGCGCAACATTGCAAGCCTTTTGCAACACTATCGCTATATCCATAGTAAATGTTCAGATGGTCTCCACTCTTTAGCTACACCAGTTCAGATCTTTACGACTATGCTACGTTGACAGAGTCGAATCACCCACATATGTTCCGTATTCCGATCGTAGGGAGATAGTTCCATACATACAGCTTTTTCCTCAAGAACTACCACTTTTGAGGAGCAAACTCCTGCGTAAATGTTTCCCTGGGCACTACAATGTTAACTTCTTCGTCAGCATTCAGTCGTTATACAGTGCTGTTCGATAAAAGTGACTCACCCGATTTTTTTTAACTAAATGTTCTCTTCTCCGATGAAACGAAAGTTGAGCTAAATTCAAAGGATAAGCGATCTAAAAGCTCTTTGAATTTAGCAGTAAGTACTGTCAAGAATCCGTTCAGTATAATGTTCTGGGGATGCTTTTCTTTTCATGGAACTGGTTTCTTAAAACCTGTTGAAAAGACCCTCAGGAGCGATCAGTACAAGAGAATTTTAGAGTCTTGTCTGCTCCCTTCTGCTGAAAGGGTGCAAATCGACCCCACCAAGTTCATTTTTATGCAGGATAATGCTCCCTGTCACAAATCAAAATTGATGAAGGAATACTTTGATGAGAAGCAGGTGAGTGTTATGACATGGCCGCCCTAATCTCCTGACCTCAATCCCATAGAAAACTTATGGAGCATTATAAAGTACAGACTCTCGAGAAAGCAGTCGAGCAACAAAGAGGATTTGATTGTGAATTTCATATCCGAATGGAATTCAATGCTTGGAGATGAGATTTGCCAGAACCTAATCAAGTCAATGCCAAAAAGGGTTGAAAAGGTTATTCAAAATAAAGGAGGACCCATAGATTATTAAATATTTCGAACTATATTACCTATTATAAATAAATTATACCTCTATTATTCTTCATTTAAAGCTGTTTGGTTATGTTTCTATTGATTACTAGTTGCAGAAAATAAGTGAGTCACTTTTTTGCACAGAGTTTTTCCCTAAATCTCATTTATATCCAAAATTATAATTATCAATAGAATACCTTAGGGTGAGTAAACTTTTTTTTACTAGGTAGTCGGAAAGGGGTCTTTACATTAGTAAGATTAAAAATTAGTTTGACCCCAAAAACAAATCGGCGAAAAACATTTTAAGTAGAAAAAAAAAAATCAGGTGAGTCACTTTTATCGAACAGCCCTGTATATCCTCCTTAATCTTATAATCCTTGAACCTTGTAATCTTTAGTAAAAAATACAAATTATTAGGAGTAGATAGGTTTGCTTCTCGTCCGGTTCACACTTCTCCCCGGTCTCTTAAACAAGAGTAGAGATTCACCCCTTGTTTCCTGTTTAGGATTCGGTTCCTTCTAAACTTTACTTCAACTCTATACTCTTAACTTCTCGATCTGAACACTGAAATTTTATTCGCTAATTAAATCTTGATCTAGAATTTGCTATCTTCCCTGTTATCTTCCCTTTTTATGCTAATACAACTGCAAAATGAAGCCTCTACCTTGAGTGACCCTTGCGCCTTGTATTGGCTGAACATTAGTAAAGAAAATATATCAGTATGTCAGAAATTCGGGTTGTAATTTATTACAGGGTGTCCCAAAATAATGTATACACTCTTTGAATCGTTATAACTTATTCAATTTATGTATTTTTGACTTGTAAATAAGATTAATACAAGAGAAAGAATACGCATTTAAAGAATTTGAGAGTAAAATATACAAAAAAAAAAACATAGAAAATTAACTTTAATAAGATAAAAGCTACTTGGGGCAATGGCAGAATGTTCATATCGTGATGAGTTCACATCAAGTGCTTAAACTGGTTGCCGTTCTGTTCAATACGCTTTTCATATCTTGAAGAAATAGACCTACAAACGTCCAGTATCATTTCCTCTGGTATTTGAGCACATTCTTCTTCAATTGCTACTCTCATTTCAGCAATTGTAAACTTTATCTTTTAGAAACCCCCACAAAAAGAAATCCAAGGGTGTGAAATCTGGTGATCTAGGTGGGTATTCAAGTGTCCCTCTTCTTCCAATCCATCTGTTTTGCATATTTTCATCCATATAAGTTCTCGCATCATAGTAATGTATTATTAACTATTAATATTTAAAGAGTGTATACATTATTTTGGGACACCCTGTATTTTTAATTTATTCTACGTGGGGTGTTGAAACCAATATTTACGTTTGGTCATTAAAATCCTAATTTTCTGAAGATGGTTGGGACGGGAAATTTAGATCTGAAATTTTCAATGTATAATATCCAATCTCTGGAATTAAGCATTGAATACATTAAGATGGATGATTATGTAGCAAAATAATTATATAAGATGAATGATTTTCTCATCCTTATACGACGGACTTATTGATGTTTCTTGGGTTTTTCTTTCTTAAGAGGTGCCTTTAAAATTTCCAAACCTGACCCACTCTCCAAAATTATTGGGAAATGTGTCTGAATGAGAAATTTTGAACACCTCTTCATATATATTTATGGAATTCTGATCTGAAATTTTCACTGTATAATGTTCAAACTCTAGGATTGACAAAGAACGAGATTATGTTGCAAATCAAATGTTAAGTAAAAATAAATGTTTGTTTGTTTCTTTCTTTGTTTTTTTTCATCAATACACTACGGACTTATTGAACAGAGCTTACTATGGTGATTCAAAAAGTTATCGGTCGACTCACTTCTCAAAATCAAAGATCAAAATCTTTTTGATGGTGGTAGTGGGAGGGTTTTCGTTCCGACTGATAACATTTTAGCGCCCCTCGTATATAGCGAGTATTTTAGCATGCATAGACACATAACTGGTGCGCGTATCCCGAGTGTTCAGAAAATTAGCGGCACGACCATGAAATCCGATTTAAAATCTCACCATGAGATGTTTTATTGAACCGTTGGGAAAACCAAACTGTAAGAGAAATTTAGCAGGATGGCTGTTCTAGCACGAAGTTACAAGTCATCGTGACCGAGATACTGAGCGCACTGGCTTTGTTCAAACTGATGCATGCTAGATTATTCGCTCTCTCCTACATTTTCTAACTAATGTTTGATCAGCATCATTGCCTTTGGGGTGTTGAACAAACACAAATGTACCTGATCAGGCGTCTGCAACAGGGATTGGATAGCATCATCGGAATCGAGCGGCCAGCAACACATATGCAAGGCGCTTAGCTTTCTCTTGCACAAGAGCTTATAGCGAGCAAATCTAGTTCACCAATACCACTGAGTATTTAAACCCTCACCGTGCACCCCTAAATTTTGGCCTTGTACCAAACTAAGCTAAATTTACTAAATAATAAGGTAGGGTACTAGTTAGCAAGCTAAATATAGTTGACTAATCATTGTCTGAGATCTTCACCGAATGTTCTATAACTTTAGCCATGTGTCAAACTTGCGTGCGTCCGAATGAGGTTATAGTGCGTGCTCCATATTTTGGATCTTGTACCAAACTAGGCTAAACTTAGTAAATGGTAAGTTGGTTATCTAGGCACGGGCTAATGTTAACGAACTAGACTGATTGACCAGCAAGTTTGTGTAAGGTGTTCAACCGAGATAGCTTATACTTGTGGTGCTTACAGCCACATCATGTTGAATCAAGTTAAGCAACGCCCAGCCTGATCAGTACCTAGATGGGTGACCGCTTGGAAATACCAGACGCTGTAAGCCTGGATGTGCGGATGGTGTAATGGATAAAGTTTCGGAATTGTTAATTGGAGAGCCGAGTTCGAACTCCAGTTGGGTCCGATATATTCACCTACGCGCAAATACCCTTGGGAGAGGTATGAATACACCTCTTACCCGTAAAGCGTTGGGTTAATTATTAAGACTAAATTATTATTATCTGGCTCCACCCCCTCACCAAAATTCTTACAATCTAAAAATACTTTCTGGCTTCCAGTAACCTTGAAAGGTTTGATAAACCGTAGTTGCACAAATATGATTGATTGATTCAATCAATCATATTTATGCACAGCTAAAATGGTCTTAGAAAATTGCAGTGCTAAGCTGGGATTGGTTTAGCATAAATCTCAAAATGAACGCGCAAAGGATTTATAGATTGAGAAAAAAGAGAGACGCCATATAGAAGTGGAGAAAATTTTAAAAAAAGAAAGAAATTGAAAGTACAAAAGAAAAAATAGATATTGTCCTCATTTTTGTCGCCATATTTATTAAAACATTTCGGCCGTTGTACTCTCCGACCTTCTTCAGGTGGTTGGAATATCGAACTGAACGTTTTATTTCGCTCACTGGGGTAGACAGTTCTAGTTCAATGTGCCATGTTTTAATGAATGTCAGTTAACTATTTCTATGCTTGGTTGGCTCAGGTGACCAAGCATAGAAATGAATACAATATGGGAACCAGTAATAAGGAGTGCCAGAGAAAAGCGATAATAACAACAAAAATTGCAATATGAGCTCTGGTAAAAACATGTAATGATAACAGCAAAAATTGCAATATGAGCACTGGTAAAAAATGATGGTGAAGACATTAGGTTTATAATACCCAGAAATTCATACACAGATATCGTCAAGGACACATGGCACAACGGATGAAGGCGTTAGTTAGATCCAGGACCCAAAGAGTGTGAATTTAATATCCGGTTAGGGCAGTGGAGAACTTGGTGAGAGGAATTAACAGGAGATAACTGATAACTGACATCCCTTAAACATGACACGTGGAACTAGAACAGTCTGCCCCAATGAGCGAAATAAAGGGTTAAGTTCGACATTCCAACTACCTGAAGAAGGTCAGAGCGTACAACGGCCGAAACGTAATAAATATGGCGACAAAGATGAGGACAATAGTCCGAATAATGTAAATAGTGTACATAATACCTCATTTCAGAAATATAGAGAGATACTGAAAGGCCGAAACGTTGTAATAAATATGGCGACAAAGATGAGGACAATAGTCTGAACAATGTAAATAGTGTACATAATACCTCATCTCAGAAATATAGACAGATACTGAAAGGCCGAAATGTTGTAATAAATATGGCGACAAAGATGAGGACAATAGTCTGAACAATGTAAATAATGTACATAATACCTCATCTCAGAAATATAGAGATATACTGAAAGGCCGAAACGTTGTAATAAATATGGCGACAAAGATGAGGACAATAGTCTGAACAATGTAAATAGTGTACATAATGCCTCATCTCAGAAATGTAGACAGATACTGAAAGGCCGAAACGTTGTAATAAATATGGCGACAAAGATGAGGACAATAGTCTGAACAATGTAAATAATGTACATAATACCTCATCTCAGAAATATAGAGATATACTGAAAGGCCGAAACGTTGTAATAAATATGGCGACAAAGATGAGGACAATAGTCTGAACAATGTAAATAGTGTACATAATGCCTCATCTCAGAAATATAGACAAAAAATAGACAACAATTTAAAAAAGAAAAGAAATGCGAAAAAAATCCATGCCAAAAGAAATAAAAATATATTCTTTACTGCCATTGTAGTTTACCGCTATATCTTTTCCCGCAATATCTTTTCCCGCCACAATCGAGTTCTGTACGTACAGAATGAGTAAATCTGTTAGCCATTCGAAATTACTGCTGCCAAAGCTGAAAAATCAATGATGGAAAAATTACTTTCACCTAGTTCCTTTTTTATGGCGAGAACGCGTAAACATTTACTGCAGTTATAATAAGTTCAAAATAGGATATAAAAAATGGAATATAGAATAGTCTGCGATGAAAATTGTTTCTTCCAACAACGCAAATTGTTACAAAACTAAAACAGCCTGAAAACTCGTGTCAATAGCTTTCGTATAGATTTTATGTATGGTGCCAAATCCGTTCAGTAATGTCGAAACTGTCGGTTGTATAAAACCGCTTTCTCATATCAATGGTTAAAAATGGCTTTGGGCGAGTGAAGCCTGTGAGAGTAAATGAAAACTAAAATAGAA
Organism: Acanthosepion esculentum; assembly: GCA_964036315.1. Lineage (NCBI taxonomy): Eukaryota > Metazoa > Mollusca > Cephalopoda > Sepiida > Sepiidae > Acanthosepion > Acanthosepion esculentum. The sequence goes on from OZ038493.1 coordinate 89,244,820, forward strand.
ATCCGAGTGATAAAAGAGGAGAAAATATAAAAAGAAAGAGATAAGGTTGAGAGATAAAGAAAAGAGAGATAGGTAGAAGAGAGAGAGAAAGCATATGAATTGAACCCTTTATATCTCTTCTTGCTTCTTTCTGTCACTTGCCTTTTTCTCTTTCATTGTTATACTCTTTCCTCTTTTTCTCAACCCTGCCGTCTTTCCTTCTGAACTCTTCTTCTCGTTGCCATCCTTTCCTTTTTCTTTTCTTTTTTTTCTATATTTCACTCTGTCCCTCTTCTTTCCCCTACCTTCTTTCTATCACTCTTCTCTTCTCTCTCTATATATCTCGATCTTCTCTCTTTCTTTCTTTATATTCTCTCCTCTTTCTATCACATCTTTCTTGTTCAGTCAGCAAAGCGCCAACACGATACACGCTTGGGCGATCATATCTCTTTCGTTTCGTAACTTTACTGGAGAGATTTCCCGCAGTAGGCTACCGTTTCTTTTCTACGGTAGACTGTTAACCAAGGCTATATAACCCAGCCTGTCCTTCTGTTCAACCCATAGATGAAGAAGGGAACAAGAGATGGATTCATACACTTCCCAGCGGTATTTGCGCGTAAGTTTGGTTTGGTTTGTTTTCCGGTGTATCAACCACAATGGATATTTTGTGGTCGGACATTTGGTCGACAGACATTTAGCCGACGGGCATTTGGCCAACGGACAATTAGCCTATAAACCTTTGGCCGACGTACATTTCAACGAAAAACTACAAGTAAAAATAGTAACAAGCAAGAGTTTAAGTATTTTAGTTAGCAGTATTATAAGGTAGAATAGGACTAATAATTACCACTGAATTTCAAGTGATTAAATTACTAAATCTAAATTTAAAGTTTTCTTATTTCAATATTTATTCATTAAAATTAGTATTTTTTATAAATATTTGAGTATTTGTATAAAAGTAGCATCTAAATATTTAAATTCGTATTTAACAGTAAGATAAAAGCTAGTTCATCCCTTTAAGATACTGATCATTAAAAGCGAAATTGAAAGATCTTTCATATCGTAAAAGCATAAGATTTTGGCTGTAGTAAAATGTGCTTTTTCTCAAAATAATTATCATCTTACAGTAATATTTGAAATAAAATAAAATTTATACAGAATAAATTTTTAAGAAAGCCTGTAAAATAACGAAAAATTATAAATGAATACAGTAAATAGATATAAATATATATATAGCAGATTATGATAAATAGTGTGACATACATGTAAGTACGTCACTACATTTTCAGCTAAATGTCCATTCGTTTAAATGTCTGTCGGTCAAATGTCCAAGTACAGGACCAGATAACGGCTTTCCAGCGAAGTTACCTATGTGCTAATATACAATGTTCTATTTTGGTCCCCAAATCATCAGCCATAATTACGTTGTCGATGTTAAAAATTGGCACCTAATTTAAATTCGTATTTAACAGTAAGATAAAAGCTGGTTCATCTCTTTAAGATAATGATCATTAAAAGCGAATTTGAAAGATCTTTCATATCGTAAAAGCTTAAGATTTTGGCTGTAGTAAAATGTGCCTTTTCTCAAAATAATTATCATCTTACAGTAATATTTGAAATAAAATATAATATATACAGAATAGATTTTTTTTTTAAAAACTATAAAAAAAAATGAAAAATTATAAATTAATAGATTAAATAAATATAAATCTATGTAGCAGATTACGATAAAGAGTGTGACATACATTTAAGTACGCCACTACATTTTCGGCTAAATGTCCGTCCCGCGAAATGTCCGTCCCGCGAAATGTCCGTCCCGCGAAATGTCCCTCGGCAAAATGTCCAAGTACCGGATATTTAATGCCAACAAGATGTTTATTGTTGGTATTTTTTCAAAAAATATATTGCTGGCATAAAAACTTATTTTTACACTTTCATAGTGTTTTGGATCCAGTTTGGAGGTACACTATTTGCCATAGATATATTACAAACAGAATATGTACAAAGAAGTAGAAGTGTTAGTAAAAAAAAAAAATCTTTGATATCAAATTTCACTGACAACAAAGGAATTTTTTTTTTTTACGTACACAGGTCTCAAAATATCAGGTTACACAAAAATATACATTAACATGGAAGATTTCAAGTCAACCATCATAAGGCTTTTCAAAACCCAATTTCTACAGCAGGAAAAAAGACGAACAGAAGTTTTTGGAATTGCAAGAATTATTACTACGTGTAATGTCAAATAAGGAGCAAAAATCCGAGAACGAAACAGTTCTCTCACAAGACGCTATTTGGAGTACTATCGAAGATTTCAAGCATGCACCCGACGAAGATAAAACTTTTGCAAACTACGTCAGAAGATACGAGGATCTATATGGATTCGACTGCAAAGAGTGGTCAGACGCACGTAATGTACGCCTATTACTAAGAAAATTAGGCACATGCGAATATACCAAATTCGTAGATTATATGCTTCCAAGAAAAACAAGCGAGTTAACGTTCAAAGAAGCCATTAAGCTGCTAACAAAACTTTTCAGCCATAATACTTCACTATTCCACAAAAGATGGAAATGCATGAACATTAAAAAAAAGGACAACGAAAATTACATAACTTTCGCGTCCATCGTCAACAAATATTGTGACGACTTCAAATTATCGGAACTCAGCGCGGACAATTTCAAATGCTTAATTTACATCCAAGGACTGGTCTCAACCAAAGACGCGGAAATGAGACGCAGAATCCTTACTAAATTGGAGAGTGAAACTGATTTGACACTGCAAAAACTAGCCGAAGACTGCCAAAGATGCATCAGTGTGAAGAAAGACTCAAAAGACATAGAAGAAGCTGGCCTACCACACATGCATAAAGTACGAAGACAAACCAATTTACCCTCCTCACAAACAAATCAAATCTACTTTCCCCCCTCAAGAACAGGTAAAACAAAATTTTCTAACTTTAAAAATAAAAAAATAAAAATTACCACCCAGTCCATGCTATCGCTGTGGGACTTGGCATTGGTGTAAATAGGATTCAATAAATAGTAACAGGTTTATTGTAGAAACCAGTACAACAAGCAAGGAAGTAATAGGAATATGGAATGGACAATCACGGTGGATAAATAGTAACAGGTTTATTGTAGAAACCAGTACAACAAGCAAGGAAGTAATAGGAATATGGAATTGACAAACATAGACTAAATGGAACAATCATTATGGGACAGAGGTAGAATAATATAGAAGAATGGCTACTTTTATAATCAGATTAAATTGAAAGACGAGAGGAAACATTTGACCCTCACTGTCCTATAATGATTGTTCCATTTATGTACACAATTCATAGACTAAATGGGACAATCATTATGGGACAGAGTTAGAATAATATAATATAATAATATAATAATCCGATTAAATTGGAAGACGAGAGTTAACATTTTTTAAGCATTTCTCTCCAAGCAATGCGGAAGTACCACTAGCACCTAAGGGGTTACTGAGAGTGAGAGTAAAGATGGCTGTTTAAGAAAGGATAAAGTGAAGGGGGGACCAGGATCAAGGCATCAGAAGATGTCGATTGACATTACATTTGAATATTTGAAGATTATAGTTATCAGGGAAGCAAGTAGGAGGAAGGGAGTTCCACTGTCAGGAAGTGCGAGATAAGAAGCTGTTGGAGTAGAAGAGATGGCTACATTTAACCGGTTCAACAGTAATAGGGTGGGACCGAAATGCAAACCTAGTAGCACGCTTAAATTCATGAAACTTTGGAACCAGTGAACGTCGCTCGTCAGAGCATATGCCATGAGTGTACTTTTAGAAAAGACAGTGGGAAGCCACAGCACGTCGGTGAGATAGCGGCTGCAGACGAGATGCCAGATCAGGGCCAATCACGTTGCATATCCGTCTTTTGTTGAGGACCTCGAGATGAACAGTGGGAACACCATGCCATATATGGCAGCAGCATTCCATGCAAGGACGAATGGTTGACGTGTATTAGGTCATCCCACAAGTTCTGTCCGAATTTTAACTTTTTGTTAAAATGAACGAAATTTAAAGAGTATTTTATAATGTCTAATGGAGCTGAACATTATTTTTATGTTTAGATGCATTTAAACTGATCAAATTTTATTTCAGAGAACAATAACATCAAATTTTGTTTGATTAAAACCCTGCTAACATGAAAGTACCCAAGAATCATTTGAGGTACATAATGCTTTATGAGTTCAAGAAAGGAAACTCAGCAGCCGAAGCGGCTAGAAACATTCACTCGGTTTATGGAGAGGAATGTGCGAATGAAAGAACTTGCAGAAGATGGTTTGCAAAATTCAGAGATGGAGATTTCACTCTTGAAGATGAAGATCGAACCGGACGTCCAGTTGAGTTTGATGAAAAGCTTTTTGAAGCAGCCCTTGAAGAAAATCCTGCTTTATCAGTTGAGGAATTGGCAGTGGTTCTCAGTTCAAACCATACAACTGTTCATCGTCATCTTCAACAACTTGGAAAAGTTCCTAAACTTGGAAAATGGGTGCCTCATGAATTGTCTGAAAACAACCTCAAATCCCGAATTGACATCTGCTCTTCTCTCCATTCTCGCCAACTTGTTTCACCTTTTTTTGGATAGACTTGTGACTGGCGACGAAAAATGGATCTTTTATCGAAATGTTAAACGTCGTAGACAGTGGCTTAGTAAAGGGGAAGGACCCCAGCCACAGCCGAGAAGGGAACTTCATGGGCAAAAGTTTCTTCTTTCAATCTGGTGGGATTGCCAAGGAATAATCCACTTTGAATTCTTACCACCTAATGCAACAATTAATGCTCAAATATACTGTCAGCAATTAGAGCGTTTGAACCAAGCTTTGAGGGAAAAAAGACCTGCTCTAGTGAATAGAAAACTGGTGATGTTTCATCAGGACAATGCGCGACCTCACACAGCAAGAATCACGTCACAAAAGATCGAAAAACTTGTTTGGGAGAAAATCCCTCATCCACCTTATTCTCCCGACCTTGCTTCTTCAGACTACCATTTGTTTCGTAGCTTACAGAATCATTTGGAAGAAACAGCTTTTGTAACACAGGAAGAGTTTAAAACTGACATTTGTGAGTTCTTCGAATCAAAACCAAAAGAATTTTACAGTAATGGAATTAGTAAGCTTGTTAATAGATGGAAGGAAGTCATAGATAGTCAGGGAAAATACATTGTTGATTGAATCTGTAATTAAATGTAACATTTGGTCACTTGTTTTCTTTATTCAAAATTTGAACAGAACTTATGGGATGACCTGATAGATTTGAAGGATGAACTCAAGCGAGAAAAACAATTCTGGCGCAACACAGAGAACTAACTTTCCTTTTGGGAGATGAAGCTCTTGATTCAAGGTAAATGTTCCACTTAGTAATAGCTTTTGTTGTTTTGCTTAGGATAAAAAAAACTCTATTTTTATTTTTGTCTCTATCTCTCTCCCGTTTCCCGTTCCTTTTTATATTTTTCCTCTTTTCTCTCTGTTCTTTGTCTCTCCTTTCTCTCCATCTTTTTCCTTTATCTCACTCTCTTGCTTCTCGCTTTCTTTCGTATATTTTCCTCTTTACTCACCCTGATATTTTTCCTTTTTAACTCTCCTTCTCTCTGCTTTTATTTCCAGTTTCTTTTCTTGTTTCGCTCTTTCTTTCTATCTGTCTTCTTTGTCTCTCCTTTCTCTTCGTCTCCTTCCATTATCTCACTATCTCTCTCCCTTCTCTCTTTCTTTAAAGTACTTATTTTCTCACCCGATTTATTTCCATTTAACTCTTTTTCTCACTGCTTTTATTCCCTGTTTCTTTTTTCCTTTTCTCTCTTTCTCTCGATCTTTCCATTTCTTCCTCTCTTTCCTCTCTATCTCTTTTACTTTATCTCTCTATCTTTCTACTTCTCCCTTTCTTATTTATAATATTTCTTATTTTCCCACCCTCATTTATTACCTCTTAACCATTTTCCCACCACATTTATTTCCTTATTCCTTTCTATTTCCAATCTTTTTCCTCATTATTCTTTCTCTCTGTCCTTCCCTTTTCTCTCTCTCTCTCTCTCTTTCTTTCTTTCCGTTTATCTATTTTATTTCCATCTGCGTTTGTCCTATTTATTTCTATCGATTCCATTTTAGATTTCTTTATTCCAATCGCAGATGTCTAAGTGAAGATGCGAAAATCAATCCAGACATTACTTTCCAGGGACGGAAATAGATTATTCATTTTGGAAAGAATTCCATTTTGCCATTTTTGGAATGGATCATATTGGAAGAGAATTTTCCTTATCTCTTGGTCTTGGTGTTGGTAATTTTGTCAGCGCTTCTGATAAATTTTCGAAAATGGGATGAAGAAAAAGTATTTCCTTAAAAGGAACGGATAAAGTAATAAAGTTGAAATGAAAGTAAACGGAAGAGCAGAAGAAAGAAAAAAGTTAAAGAAAGAAAGCAAAAAGGAAGGAAGGGATAGAATTGAGAAGAAAGAAAGAAAGCTAGGGATAAGAAAGAAAGGTCAAACAAGTAAGGAAGAAAATAAAAGAAAAAAAGAAAAAAGTCAAATGAAAAAGGAAGAAAATAAAGGAAGAAAAAAGAAAGAAAAAAATCCAAACAAGAAAGGAAGAAAACAAAAGGATTAAAAAGAAAAAAAGAAAAAAGTCAAATGAAAAAGGAAGAAAACAAAGGAAGAAAAAAGAAAGAAAAAAATCCAAACAAAAAAAGAAGAAAACAAAAGAATTAGAAAGAAAGAAAGAAAGAATGGTCAAACAAGTAAGGAAGAAAATAAAAGAAAAAAAGAGTCAAACAAAAAAGGAAGAAAATAAAGGAATAAAAAAAAGAAAAAAAGCCAAGCAAGAAAGGAAGAAAACAAACGAATTAGAAAGAAAGAAACAAAGAAAGAAAGAAAACTCAAGCAAGTAAGGAGGAAAATAAAGGAAAGAAAGAATGGAAATAAGAAGGAATGAGGAATGCAAGAAAAAGAACGAAGACAAATTTGCAAAGAAGAAAGCAACTAAAACAAAAAAGTATTGTTGAAAAATAAAGAAAAACAAAGAATTGCAAAATAAATCACAAAAGAAAACAAGTAAATACAGATAGAAAGTAGATAAAAGGCGAAAAAATCTCCTGACAAGTCAAGAAAAACGATACGTGGGGGAAAAAAACTAAGATCAACGCAGAGAAAGCTTACTTACTTTACTCACATCTGCGCATGCCCAAACTTCTATTGCCACATTCTTATAAAACCGTTTATTTTCTTGTTCTCTTTCCAAGAATGACACTGTTTCTATTGATCCAAACACGAGCAATCAGATGATGCGAATAGAAAAACTGTTCAAATTCCAAAATTCACACTTGTTTCCACATCTTTATTGTTTCAAGAATTTAAATAATTCAAAGTGGGCGAATATATATATATATATATATATATATATATATATATATATATATATATATATATATTATTTTGATCAAAGCCAGATAAAGATTTCTTAGCCAGATAAATATTTTATCTCTTAACAGCTCTTTGAAGGTTACTCCCGATAACGTATACAGGAGGAAAATAGGACGGCGCCTTTTTTTATTTGCCATGTCTCTCCAAGGGTTGACGATCATGGCTTTCCACAACTTCCTCTCCTTCGTGACGCTTGTCTGTTTACTGTCCTTCTAATTCCTTCTTTCCTTTCATTTATTTACACGAGCTATTTAGGTAAGCTACTCACTGTTCCTCTGTGTCCATCTTACCTATGATAAATCATGTGAGTGTCAAACTCTCCAAGCCCTCTTTCCTCGTTATGTACCCAAGAAATTTCTACTTTCTGATTCGAAGTGCGTTGCTTCCATTTTCCTTAAAACTTACTCACTGCTTACATACACTGTCTATGGAATTCTCATCATCCTTCTGTAGAATCGCATCTCTGTTGCTTCAAGTCTTCTCTTCATCTTTCAGAAAATTGTCTTGTATTCACTGCCATTAATGAGAATTAATATTACAAAGTGGTTCAGTATTCATTTCTTTGTTTCTAGCTATAAATGAATAGGTATTTGGTGTGTTAAAGTATACTCGAACACAGTCAAAAAAGAGTGTTCAGCGTGCATTTTCGAAAAGAATTCAATAAAAAGACACAAACTGGTCTGGAGTGAAATTGAGAGCCAATGCATCTTCAAATGAAGGAGCCATATTCAGAGTATAACCGTTCATTTTGATGCGAGAAAACTCAGGAGTTTCTCGGCAACGACAAAACTCTATCAGTTTCGTTTTTTGGAGGCAAGTAATGAGGAAGGAGGGCTTGGAAAATCTGATACTCAAAGGAGAGATAGAATTAAAGATGGACAAAGAAAAGCAATGCTTAACATACTTGATAGGCTTGAGCAAGTGGATGGAGGAAGAGGGTTTGGGAGGAATAACATAAAGACTATACTTATTAAGAGTAACAAAGGACAGGAAGATGCGGAGTGTCAGGAAGATGTGGAGGGCCACGATCACCTACATCTTGAAGAGACCGCACATAAAAGAAGAATCGCTATGCAGGCTTCCCTGTCAGCAGAAATCAACTGTTCGATTCACATAGAAATATAGGGTCCCCCCCCCACCAAATTTTGTAGTCAAATTACAGCGCCAATTCCCACTCAAATTTTAAAGTTGAATGTTCAATTTTTTTTTCAGGTTGAATAATGACGTTCATTAGAAATGAAAAATGCATTTTGAATGTTTCGATATGTTCGAATACAGTCAAAGAAGATTGTGCAGCGAGCATTTTCGAAAAAAATTCAAGAAAATTGCACCAGCTGGTAAGCAGATTTGACATGTCACAAAAAAATTCTAAGAGGAAAGTTGTTTGTGCGGGGCAATGGGGTCTAGACAATCACCAATATCGGAAGATATTGTCATTCAGGTTCGGGAAACATTTGTGCGAAGACCCAGTAAGTCTGTAAGAAGAGCCTCTATGGAAACCCAGGTTCCTCGTACGACACATTGACGCTGGAGAATGTTACGCAAGACATGCTACAGCGTGTTTGGTAGTTGCTGGACGACAACTTGTGTGTCGTGTCACAGGTGGTGGGCATGTTGAACATTTGTGAAATCGGTTATAAAATCTACATCCCTTGGAATATCTTGTTCGAAATTTGATAAATAAATATTTTATTGTTTAACATGAAGCACATTTAATTTTCTGGGGCATGTAGTTACTCAAATATTCACATTTTAATTAAGTTTGGTGGGACATCCTGTGTGTATTTGCATTAAGGACCCTTTTATTAGACTAACTAATTTGGAATTGGGTTGATTCGTCCTGCCTAAAATAATGGGCCATGTAGATCAATTTGTTGTATAACCCGATATACACTTTAAGAAAAAAATTCTTGGCCCGGTCAGTTTTATTGCTTACTAATACCCATTCATTACTTCCTTTTCCCCTTCCTTTTCCATACCATCTCTCTATCTCACTTTTTAAAAGAACTTGACCATCCGTCACTTTTCTTCTCCCTCTTCTCTCTCCTCTTCTCTCTTGCTTTGCCTTCCATCTGTCAATCTAATATATCAATCCGAGATATCGTCTCCATTTACTGAAGAGATGAATATATAGATATTCACGAAATAAATTATAACCGAAATGAATCTTTTCGGTTTTCTTCTTTATTATTATTATTATCTGTAGTCTACATTGATCTCTCCCTAGATTAATATCCTCCTTGGAATTATCTCTACCAGTCAAAAATTGCTTATATATATATATATATATATAGGATACAGGTTCCATTCCTGTCGGAAGACGAATAATTTCTATGAAAATTTCTCGGAACTTCAGGCTGGTAAATGTTATTAATACTGTTTAATATAAAACAAAGCATTTACTTAAATATATGTATCTATAAAAAGAATGTATAAACATAAAAATGTCTTAAAATAATTGTCGGGCTTTGTCCATTTCATAATGTATGACGTCATGTGTTTACATTTGGATACGCATCGAGCAAATATAAAAGTACGTGATAGATTCATGGAAGATTGTAGTTTAAAAGCAGTAAAATCGACCTTGCTAATTGAATGATCCTCTGTGGCTCATTCGGTTAAGGCATCTCAGGCTATATGACGGTTCCGTATAGGATACAGGTTCGATTCTTGTCGGAAGACGGATATATTCTATGAGAATTTCTCGGACTTTCAGGCCGGTAAATGTTGTTAGTACTGTTTATTATAAACAAAGCATTTACTTAAATATTTGTATCTATAAAAAGAATGTATAAACATAAAATGTCTTATATATATATATAAGCTGGTTGCTGGATTTCCTATCGTTTATCGACTTATGAGGATCAAGCAACTCAGGAACTTAGGAACCGACAGCCCGACATCAGCATATATGATTTGATTATAGTGGTGAAGGCTTTGTGCAGAACCATCCACACTTTTTGAAGAGCCGAATGCAGAGACCTGGTGCACTATGTGCCACAAGGCCCCCAAACAACCTTCCGCAGGTTTTGAATTCAGAGTTGTCCTTCTCCTAGACCAGTTGCTATCCAAGACTAGAGAAGGGTATTTACCCATAGCTGGAGGGAGAAGAAGAGGATTAATAATTAATATTATATATATATAATCTTATAAATATAATTAATTATACTCGTCTGGAAAAACCTTAGGTGTTTTGGCTTGTAAATGAACAAACCGATACCCAAGGGAAAATAAGGAATAAAAAAAGAAAGAACTAAGAACATGTAATTCAGGCGAAAACAATCGTCCAGAATCCAAGCTCAGAGTCCAAAGAAAAAAACCTCCAAAACGAGTAAAGCAAAAGTAACTAAGCAAAGTGCTCAATACACTAAGTAGAGCAAATCTAACTATGAACCTAAAGAGCCAGATAAACCTACCTAGGTTTCACCTACGCAGATCGTCAGGGTACGATGGCCAAAGAGCTAATATTAGAACATAATATAAATAGCCTACAAATATAAATATATTTATAAATAAATATAAATATATTTATAAATATATAAGGTTTTGGAAAGCGCCATTTGTTATCCCAATACACCTTTGGATTTTGGTGTCAGATTCTTCACTGCCCATATATACAGACTGACGTACTTGCTTAATTTTGATAATTCCTCTTGGACTATTTTCCGTCTTATTGGTTCGTCCGTTCTTCACGCTTTCATTTACTACTTCCCCAATGTCTTGTCGCTTTGGTCCGGTGTCTGCCACCAACTGTGTTATCTATATATCTTGAACCCGCCGATTATAAGTCCTGGCAGAATGTCCAGTTTCCTTAGGAGAGCCTCGAGGTATATGCTGAATAAATCCGGTGAGAAGTCTTACATAACCTTTTTGTGTACTTACTGAAGCCATTCCGTATGCAGGCGAGAGCTAGAAAAAAAACGAAAAGATTCGTTACTTTTTTGTTGGTATATTTAATTGTTGTTTTTTTTTTTTATGACAACTCTTCTACGCGATGAGAGCTTAAAGAACATCTGAGTAATGTTTCTTCCGATACTCTAGGCGTTCACGTAGCTGAACGTCGCGTGTGGTCTCATAAAATTAATGTTGAGATAGCACAGCAGCTTAAACCTAATGCCAAAATGCGCCCGCGAAAAACCGTAAAATGCTAAAAAGAAATACTTAAGAACCACAGAGCAAAAGTGCGAATGACGTAAGTAAAGCGTATATGGGTAAGTATAATCATCAAAATTCGGAATAGACAATTGTTAAAAATTTCAATAAACAGAATTGAAAAAAAAATCTCAAATAAAAATAAGAAAAGGAAAAAAAAAAACATGTCGAAAAATTACGGTTCAAATATACAGCGCTGTTCGATAAAAGTGACTCACCTGATTTTTTTTTTTACTTAAAACTTTTTTCGCCTGTTGTTTTGGGGGTCAAACTAATTTTTAATCTTACTACCCCTTCCCGACCACCTAGTAAAAAAGTTTAATCACCCTAAGGTATTCTATTGATAATTATAATTTTGGATATAAATGAGACTTAGGGAAAAACTACTTAAAAAAAATCATTCCTTAAATTAGATTACGGAGATATTTTGCAGCATTTTTTTAGATTATAAAATTATATTTTTAAAAAAAAGCCCTCACAGGTCATTTTCTTAAATTATGTTTTAGCACATAAAAACTCCGTAGAACAATAAATAAATCTGTCAACACCTTCCAGCACTTGTGAAGTGATTGACAGGTAATGAAAAGCACGTAAATAACCGCTACTGTTTGTTTTAAAAATCCATTTTCTCTGTGATTTTCAACTTAAAGTGAATAATATTTGTTTCAAATCAAATTAATTATACTTTAAATCGGTTAATATTCCTCACATAACATTTCAGGAAAATATATTTTATTTTTGGAAGATGTTTAAAACCGAGAATTAACTTTTGTTTACAAATGTTACAAAATGTGACCGATTTTGAACCATTTTTTGAAAGCAACCAAAAGGTTGAGCTTCCAATCAATATAATTTCTATTTGAAATACACCAGAGTATTTTGCTTGCTGGAAATAGTAAATTTAATCATTTAGCTTTCAATTAAAAAAAGACGTCAAGAATGATTTTCATTTTTAAAAAATAATTTTAAACTTTAAGTATCGAAACTGACTGTAGGTACCTAGTTAAAAGTACAGTGCCTATTGTTTTGGGGGTCAAACTAATTTTTAATCTTACTAATGTAAAGACCCCTTCCCAACCACCCAGTAAAAAAGTTTACTCACCCTAAGATATTCCATTGATAATTATAATTTTGGATATAAATGAGGTTTAGGTAAAAACTCTGTGCAAAAAAAGTGACTCCCTTATTTCCTGCAACTAGTAATCAATAGAAACATAACCGAACAGCTTTAAATGAACAATAATAGAGGTATAATTTATTTATAATAGGTAATATACTTCGAAATATTTAATAAACTATGGGTCCTCCTTTATTTTGAATAACCTTTTCAACCCTTTTTGGCATTGACTTGATTAGGTTCTGGCAAATCTCATCTCCAAGCATTGAATTCCATTCGGATATGAAATTCACAATCAAATCCTCTTTGTTGCTCGACTGCTTTCTCGAGAGCCTGTACTTTATAATGCTCCATAAGTTTTCTATGGGGTTGAGGTCAGCAGATTGGGGCGGCCCTGTCATAACAGTCACCTGCTTCTCATCAAAGTATTCCTTCATTAATTTTCATTTGTGACAGGGAGCATTATCCTGCATAAAAATGAGCTTGGTGGGGTCGATTTGCACCCTTTCAGCAGAAGGGAGGAGACAAGACTCTAAAATTCTCTTGTACTGCTCGCTCCTGAGGGTCTTTTCAATAGGTTTTAAGAAACCAGCTCCATGAAAAGAAAAGCATCCCCAGAACATTATACTGAACGGATGCTTGACAGTACTTACTGCTAAATTCAAAGAGCTTTCAAAGCAACTTTCTTCGGATTTTAGATCGCTTATCCTTTGAATTTAGCTCAACTTTCGTTTCATCAACATCTCAGTTTCCTCAAGTTTATCTGTAAGGAAATAGTTCAGTAATTATTAAGTAAGGATTTATATTACATAGCAGTTCAGCAATATTTTCTTTGTTTTTAACAATGTTTTCTGTTAATATTTTGTTTAGTTTTAGGAAGACATCTTAAACAACAGACTGTAATCAAACCTCCACCATTTTCTACAAACAGCGTCCAAGAATAATTTCTAGTCAACTGTTTGAAAATGAGAAAGAAAGACGTTCGCGAAACGGAAATATACAATAGGAACACTTCAAAATCTCAAACAATTAGTCTAACGTTGATTCTTGAAACAAGAAATTGGCTTCACCTCCTTTAATTCGTAATTGGTCAAAATTTATTCGTTTTGTAAGCCGTTTCCGTTTTATACCCTTCGCTCCGAAACGTATTTCCGGTTCTTTTCAGTGTGTTGTCTACGCCTGTTCTCAAGACTGCAGCCACTTGAAAGAGAGATCTAAATTCAACCTTGAAATATGACTTTGATGAGGAACTTTTAAAACAAGATTTTCTTTGTGCCAAATCTCTTATGACGAACAACGACGTACTCTGGAAACGTAATATAGTCAGCACTTATAGAAGTTTTAACTGCTTTTGCCTTTCTGTTCTTCCTACGACTTATTCACAAGCGATATTATCCCTCTTGCTATAACATAGTTTGCTTTTCTTGCTCGGGTCCGGCTTCTCCTCGATTCAAAATGGTATTTGTCCTCTGATTATTATGCTGTATTAAATGTATTTTCATTTTTACACACCTTTACAAAAAGCTTATTTCTTGTAGACATAGAAATATGTCTATAGAAATAATAATAATAAGAAGAAGACTGGATGATGGTATGTGTCAAGGAACATGAAAGTAGTAAGTGTCTTTACTCTGTAGTAAAGGAAGCCGACAAATTCAAAATGGAGTATCAGATGTGCACAGAAATTCAAATACATCACTGTACACCGGCTGAAGCTGCAAAATACTTAAAAAAGAATGCAAAGACAAATACGACCGACCAGATAAAGAAACAATGGCAAGATAAACCGCTCCATGGCCAATACTCTGCCCGTACCAAACAAGCTGACGTAGACAAAAACCGCACCCATCAGTGGCTACGTAGTGCAGGGTTGAAAGGTGAAACTGAAGGTTTTATCATTGCTTCACAAGACCAATGCTTGTTAACTAGGAATTATCAAGCACATATACTAAAATACTGTGTTAGCCCAAGATGCAGATTCTGTGACAAATATCCAGAAACCATTGATCATCTTATATCAGGTTGCACGATATTGGTACCCACTGAATATAAAACCCGGCATGACAGAGTGGGCTAATATCTGCACTGGAAAATTTGCAACTCCTATGGGAAGGAAACTGGAAGAAACTGGTACGAACACCACCCTGGCCCGGTTACGGAGATAGGACCTGTTACAATTCTATGGGACTACACAATACACACTGACAGAACAATCAAAGCCAACCGCCCAGACATTGTTATTAAAGACCACAAACAAAATAAGTGCCTCCTTATTGATATGGCAGTCCCTGCAGACTGCAATGTATCTTTGAAGATATTCGAAAAACTGTCAAAATACAAGGACCTTGAAATAGAAATCTCAAAAATGGGGCACATGGGAACATCAACAATTCCTGTTGTAGTTGGAGCCCTTGGACTGGTTGGAAAAGATTCCAGTAGGCTGATTGAAGGGATCGCTGGAAGTCCATGCCTCAAAGAGATACAAAAAATTGTTCTGACAAGTACAGCCCACACTTTACGAAGGGCTTTATCTATGTAATTTTTTTTTTTTTCAGTGGAAAGTGTCATGATGCCATTTCTAACCTTAGGTCCCTGGGCGGGACCCGGAAAGAAATGTGTAAACGCCAGTTATCAAAGGAAATAAGAATAATAATAATAATATGGATGCAGAAATACAAGTAAAGCACAATACACTGAAGCTGCAAAATACTTTTAAAAAGAAAGCAAAGACAAATGCAATCGACCCGATACAGAAACAAAGGCAAGATAAACCGCTTCATGGCCAATACTCTACCCGTGCCAAACAAGCTGACGTAGACAAAACCCGTACCCATCAGTGGCTACGTAGTGCAGGGTTGAAAGCTGAAACGGAAGGTTTTATCCTTGCTGCACAGGACCAATGGTTGTTAACTAGAAATTATCAAGCACACAGACTAAAATATAGTGTTAACCCAAAATGTAGGTTCTGTGATAATTACCCAGGAACAATTGATCATCTTGTATCAGGTTGAACAGTATTGGCACCCACTTAATATAAGACCCGGCATGACAGAGTTGACCAATATTTGCATTGGAAAATCTGTATGTAACTTCTACGGGAAGAAAACTGAAAGAAATTGGTATGAACACCACCCAGAGCCGGTTACGGAGATAGGACCTGTTACAATTTTATTGGACTACACAATACAAAATGTCACTAGATCTAACCAACGCCTTTATCCACTGTGCCACGGACCCAAAGAGTGTGTGTTCAATACCCGGTTAAGGGAGTGGAGAACTTGGAGAGGGGAATTAACAGAAGATAACTTATAAATGACATCTATTAGATATGCCACGTGGAACTAGAACAGTCTACCCCAGTGAGCGAAATAAAGGATTCAGTTCGACATTAATGCCACCTGAAGAAGGCCGGAGCGTACAACGGCCGAAACTTTGTAATAGATATGGCGACAAAGATAAGGACAATAGTCCGAATAATGTAAATAGTGTACATAATACCTCATCTCAGAAATATAGACAGATACTGAAAGGCTGAAACATTGTAATAAATATGGCAACAACGATGAGGAGAATAGTCCGAATAATGTAAATAGTGTACATAATACCTCATCTCAGAAGTATAGACAGATAATGAAAGGCCGAAACGTTGTGATAAATATGGCGACAAAGATGAGGACAATAGTCCGAATAATGTAAATAGTGTACATAATACCTCATCTCAGAAGTATAGACAGATAATGAAAGGCCGAAACGTTGTGATAAATATGGCGACAAAGATGAGGACAATAGTCCGAATAATGTAAATAGTGTACATAATACCTCATCTCAGAAATATAGACAGATAATGAAAGGCCGAAACGTTGTGATAAATATGGCGACAAAGATGAGGACAATAGTCCGAATAATGTAAATAGTGTACATAATACCTCATCTCAGAAGTATAGACAGATAATGAAAGGCCGAAACGTTGTGATAAATATGGCGACAAAGATGAGGACAATAGTCCGAATAATGTAAATAGTGTACATAATACCTCATCTCGGAAGTATAGACAGATAATGAAAGGCCGAATCGTTGTGATAAATATGGCGACAAAAATGAGGACAATAGTCCGAATAATGTAAATAGTGTACATAATACCTCATCTCAGAAATATAGACAGATAATGAAAGGCCGAAACGTTGTAATCATTATGGCGACAAAGATGAGGACAATAGTCCAAATAATGTAAATAATGTACATAATACCTCATCTCAGAAATATAGACAGATAATGAAAGGCCGAAACGTTGTGATAAATATGGCGACAAAGATGAGGACAATAGTCCGAATAATGTAAATAGTGTACATAATACCTCATCTCAGAAGTATAGACAGATAATGAAAGGCCGAAACGTTGTGATAAATATGGCGACAAAGATGAGGACAATAGTCCGAATAATGTAAATAGTGTACATAATAC
The DNA here is from genome assembly GCA_964036315.1 of Acanthosepion esculentum. NCBI lineage: Eukaryota > Metazoa > Mollusca > Cephalopoda > Sepiida > Sepiidae > Acanthosepion > Acanthosepion esculentum. The sequence goes on from OZ038493.1 coordinate 89,261,972, forward strand.
CTCATCTCAGAAATATAGACAGATACTGAAAGGCTGAAACATTGTAATAAATATGGCAACAACGGTGAGGAGAATAGTCCGAATAATGTAAATAGTGTACATAATACCTCATCTCAGAAGTATAGACAGATAATGAAAGGCCGAAATGTTGTGATAAATATGGCGACAAAGATGAGGACAATAGTCCGAATAATGTAAATAGTGTACATAATACCTCATCTCGGAAGTATAGACAGATAATGAAAGGCCGAAACGTTGTGATAAATATGGCGACAAAGATGAGGACAATAGTCCGAATAATGTAAATAGTGTACATAATACCTCATCTCAGAAGTATAGACAGATAATGAAAGGCCGAAACGTTGTGATAAATATGGCGACAAAGATGAGGACAATAGTCCGAATAATGTAAATAGTGTACATAATACCTCATCTCAGAAGTATAGACAGATAATGAAAGGCCGAAACGTTGTGATAAATATGGCGACAAAGATGAGGACAATAGTCCGAATAATGTAAATAGTGTACATAATACCTCATCTCAGAAATATAGACAGATACTGAAAGGCTGAAACATTGTAATAAATATGGCAACAACGATGAGGAGAATAGTCCGAATAATGTAAATAGTGTACATAATACCTCATCTCAGAAGTATAGACAGATAATGAAAGGCCGAAATGTTGTGATAAATATGGCGACAAAGATGAGGACAATAGTCCTAATAATGTAAATAGTGTACATAATACCTCATCTCGGAAGTATAGACAGATAATGAAAGGCCGAAACGTTGTGATAAATATGGCGACAAAGATGAGGACAATAGTCCGAATAATGTAAATAGTGTACATAATACCTCATCTCAGAAATATAGACAGATAATGAAAGGCCGAAACGTTGTGATAGATATGGCGACAAAGATGAGGACAATAGTCCGAATAATGTAAATAGTGTACATAATACCTCATCTCAGAAGTATAGACAGATAATGAAAGGCCGAAACGTTGTGATAAATATGGCGACAAAGATGAGGACAATAGTCCGAATAATGTAAATAGTGTACATAATACCTCATCTCAGAAGTATAGACAGATAATGAAAGGCCGAAACGTTGTGATAAATATGGCGACAAAGATGAGGACAATAGTCCGAATAATGTAAATAATGTACATAATACCTCATCTCAGAAGTATAGACAGATAATGAAAGGCCGAAACGTTGTGATAAATATGGCGACAAAGATGAGGACAATAGTCCGAATAATGTAAATAGTGTACATAATACCTCATCTCAGAAGTATAGACAGATAATGAAAGGCCGAAACGTTGTGATAAATATGGCAACAAAGCTGAGAAGAATAGTCCGAATAATGTGAATAATGTGCATAATACCTCATCTCAGAAATATAGACAGATACATTTTCGGTGCCTCGGTGTCAGGTTGGCGAGACGAGTTTGGCTGACCATTGCTACTATCCTCTCTTGGAGCCCCATAAAATATTCGACTCTCAACAAGGATTGACAGGTGGAAAAATCAACCAAACTAAACAGAAAGTCATAAATGATATTTGTACCAAGAAATAAGTAGAATAAATGTTTCTGTCCGCATGGTTAAGTATTCACTTTCATAGCATGTGTCATGAGTGGGTAGCAAGACAAAACAACTTGGATGCGCACCTGATGTAAACATGATCAATCACATCATAATGCAGAAATGCAACGTGAAAAAATGTCATAGCGCCTGCTGTCTACTAGACTATCATTTATCTCTTCAGAATGGGATATTTTGGGGTCTGGTTAACCATTACTTCTGAGTAGTGAGTTCCATTCTCACTAGATTACCTATGAAAAAAAAAAGTTCAACATTAAACATAGCGTGAAATTAATCTACCAGTAAAGCTCTAAAATATGATTCTTTATTATGCCCAAGCAAAACTCCGTTCAAAAACAATAACAAGAAGCTATTTGAGAAACTTAAATCAGCTCTTGCTTCCATGGAGATCTGAGATGACATCAAAAACTCTTTCTTTTGGGATCTTTGAGATAACACCTACTCTGCGTTCTTCAAGGTCCTCAGGCTCATTATACGGAGAGAAAAACTGGATATGTTCTTTGACTCAGCCTCTTATCAAAAATAGTCATAATTTATAAGAAATGCAAAGACAAGAACTCCTCAAAGTACATCTTCACTTGACGGCATGTACACAAATACACTTCATTGTCTAAACTAGGGCTTTACTGACTGTCCGTTAAGGGAAACATGACCGGTCAAGCGCATTATATACTAACTGAGGTAGAAGATTATGACCGCCAATAATGATTCCTGGTGGGAATTTTACTTCTCTCCGGATCACCTCACTGTAAAAGTTCAATGTCTGGTGAGAAGGTACATCTTTGTCTTACTCCCCTTACTATTTTTATGGATTTACTGAATTCATTTTCAGTCCGTCTGCAGGCGGTTTGCTGCAACTATAGGTTCTGTTTGATACTATATCTACTAAATGAATCAAGTTTACTTCGCAGTTCAAACGCGGGTCTCTCGAATATGTGGGAACCTTAGTATTGGCTACTTTTACTACTACATAGTACCCTCAAAAAGACATGATATTTGGTACAGTTTATTTAGGAATTTAGTAGCCGAAACATAACAAAAACACAAATTTTATCTTTATTTCGACTTCATGTATATATTTTCCGCAAATGACAGCGGAAGCCACGTAACATTAAAACATTGGCTCCTGTACGATCACTGAAGTTAAGCAACCATGAGCCTCGTCAGTACCTATATGGGTGACCGCTTGGGCATACCAGGTGCTGTAAGCCTGGATGTGTGGGTGGTGTAACGGATAACGGCTGGGAATTGTTAATCGGAGAGCAGAGTTCCAATTCCAGTCGCGTTCGTTATATTCACTTATCCGCAAATACTCTTGGGGAAGGGATGAATCCACCTCTTCTCCCCCAGCTATGGGTTAATTAGTAAGACTTATATCACAAAGTCATTATTATCTCTAAAAATAAAATGTATTTAGATTTCAGCATCAATAACCCCTACGGGTTGATATGCTGTTAAACAAAATCAATCAATCCAACTGACGACTTTATTTGTTCGTAAATTGTAAAACTATTTGAAAATAAATGTTCTATTTTTTGCTGTTATATATTTTATCCTTCCTTTTTTTAAATATTTTCTAATATAAATGATCGTTTGTAAAATTATTTTTTCGTTTTAGTTTTAAAAATGTGAAATAAAAATAAATTAGTTTGGTTTGGTTTGGTTTATTTTACAGCATATTAACCTTAATGGGTTATTTGATGCCGATAAAAAAATTATTTTCCAAAAGATGTATTGCTGGTAATAATTTTTTTTCTTCAAACATGCATTACTGGTAATAATCTTTTACAAAAATGCAATGCTGGTATTAAGACTTATTTTTACACTTTCATAGTGTCTAGACCACAGTTTGGGGTCAGCTATTTGTCCATAGATGTAACCCTAACAGGTATTACCACCCCGGATCTGGGTCGATCTGGGAACACCAACAATTAAGAGGTGGTTCCACGCTCCTCAAAACCTGATCAGGGGCCTTGCTGCCGGATTTAGTTTATCGTCATACCCAGGACGATAAAAAATAAAGCTTTTGTTTTATGATTAGTTTTCAAAACTTTGAAAATATCTTTAATGTTGTCCTTCTGATTTTCTGTCACATGTGACGGATTTTACTTACTGTTTCTTACTATAACTGATTAATATAATAGTTAGTATAACTGATTAATATAATAGTCAATATAACTGATTAATATAATAGTTAGTATAACTGATTAATATAATAGTCAATATAACTGATTAATATAATAGTTAGTATAACTGATTAATATAATAGTCAGTATAACTGATTAATATAATAGTCAATATAACTGATTAATATAATAGTTAGTATAACTGATTAATATAATAGTCAATATAACTGATTAATATAATAGTCAATATAACTGATTAATATAATAGTCAGTATAACTGATTAATATAATAGTCAATATAACTGATTAATATAATAGTCAGTATAACTGATTAATATAATAGTCAGTATAACTGATTAATATAATAGTCAATATAACTGATTAATATAATAGTTAGTATAACTGATTAATATAATAGTTAACATTATGTTTATTGCTGCAACTATTTCTATGTTTGTAATGTCTCCAAAACTCGAGTCGTGTTCTTAAATGATTTCGTCAGACCGTGACTTTCATACGGATGTCAAGTATGGCGCCAACTCTCGTTCTAAATATCTAAAATGTCAGCTGTATAGAACGCTTTCTCTGATCAATAATCAAAATGGCTTTGAGTGAATAAAGCCTATAGGTTTTAGCGAGGACCGTCTTTCTTCGAATCTTGTGGATTGACACAAAGGAATCACAAACAAAATTATACCAAATAACAGAAACCACATTACATGAAATCTTTCAACATCAACAGAGAAGATACAACCTTGTGCAAATTAATTGAAACAAGACGAATAATTCCGTTATTATGTACCGTAATTCTCCATGTATAATTCGCTTTCATCCATAATACGCAAATCTCAAATTGTGCTGAAATTGTGGGAAAATACTTCTACTCATGCATAATACGCACTCTTTGTTTGGTAATCAAACCTTATAAATTGTACCTCTCCAATTTCATTACGCCCAGCGTTTCTTCTCTTATTTAAAAAATGGTTTTAAACATAGAATAATATTATACTAATTTAGTTTTATGATAATTCTTATTTTATTTTACGGCAATTTTTTTAAAGATTTGTTGTAGCTGTGCATAATACGCACGGCTGATTTTGCTTATTATTTTTTTAGAAAAAATGCGTATTATACACGGGGAATGACGGCACTTTTTTCGTATTTATCCAATGAAACATAACCCAGTGCACATGTTAGTACTTCGTATGTTCATTCTACAAAGTCGTTCCTTTTAGATTGACCACATATTCTCGATTGGATTTAAATCAGGAGTTTCCGGCCCAGGCGATAGTACTTTGATTTATTCACTGGTATATCTTGCCAGTGTGTTCGGGCAGCGTTACAATTTTCGCACGTTCGCTTGGAGTAATGTCCATCGCAGACGATAGCTGTAGGACAACTAATCGACAGTCGAGACAGTAGTGTCTGGGTGTGATAAAAATCTGATGCAATCACAGATGACGCAATATTTTCCAAAGCCAAACAAATTTCATCCTACACACCGAATATAGATTCACGTTGATGCACACCACTGCAAATGACATAATGTGATGAATAAATAGAAATCAATTACACCTTGACACTCCAGTGGGTCTAAAACTGACCGCAGGGTGGGTGAAATAAAGGAAACTGAAGCGGTTGTTTCAGTTAATTTGTGTAGATAGATAAATCTAACCCGAGACCTATCCAGTCTAGCCGTCTTTTGTCTGTCTACGCGAGTTCAAACCTGCCAAAAAGTATCTACGCCTTTCTCTTCAAATAACAAAAGCAAGTTCAACGTGTAGCAAGTTGAGAAATCAAAATTAGACATTTTCAAAATATTCAAGTCTAAACGGAAAAGAAGAAAGTTAATAGTAATTGCATAAATGAAGATGCATGACCCGATTTCCAAAGAGAACAACTTGTTGGAATGCAGATGACTGGCACTTTAGCTACTAGAACTACTTAATTGTTGAGTGCTTTGAGAGGAGATTTTCTAAACTCATGTTGACATTCTGTAACCTAAATAAAACCAATTCTGGCAAGCATAATTATAGACTAAATTAACGCTTTCATAAGGTCAGCAGAATATACAAACGTTTTGTGTATAAAAATGATCGAAGCTCAACAGTGATATAAAGTAGCAAATCCAGAACTCAGTGCAGATAGATAGAGTAGCCGGGCTGTAACCGCCAACCCTTCCATGTAACGATTTCCATCGACTTTGATATACAGTAAAAATTGTATAAAGTATAAGAAGAATTCAGTGGCTGAATAGAAAAATATAAGCTTTAAATCATTCAAACGTCGGTTTATATAGGGTTAGATTCCTAGATCCGACTATAAATTTGATCGCGTGAAAGGTAGTTCTCTGTTCTCAAAATTCCGGTGGACTGATGGCAATGAAAGATACTCGGTATTTAGTCTCTAGTCCCGACATCCAGTACTAGAAGAATTAACCCAGTCGGTTTGTTATGCTTTTCTATTATCAGAAATGCCTGTGTGTACACTTTTGATAATTCCTTTCTTTCTTTTCTCTGGGATTCTGTTGCCATTCTGTATTTACTTTTCTAGAATGGTGGAAGAAACCTCTATTTTAAAACTATACAATTAACGACTTCTGAAGCCGTTTCTGTTTTGTTTTTAAAGAAAAAATATGATTGTTTTTTATATAAATTGCATTGGATTCAAATAATTAATTTTAACTCGTCCTGGGTATGACGATAAACTACATCCAGCAGCAAGGCCTCTGATCAGGAGATTGGAGGTTTTGAGGAGCATGGAACTACCAGGTAATTGCTGTTGTTCCCAGATCAACCATGACCTGGGGTGGTAGTACCTGTTAGGGGTTCCATATATGGGCAAAAATTGAGCCCCTAAACTAAAATCAAAACACGAAGAAAGTATAAAAATACATTTTTATAGTAAAAATACCAGCAATACATATTTATAAAAAAATTTCCAACAATATATTTTTATAGTAAAATGACAATCAATGCTGTTTATATTTTTCGGACAGTTGTCATCATATTTATTGTTATATTCACGACGTTTCGGGCGTTATACGGTCCAGCCTTCTTCTTTTTTTCTTTTATATTGCCTTTAACAATATTTTAAAAATTAACAATGATTTATCCAGATACATACAAAAATTAAAATAAAAACATCTGGAGTTAGACGAAAAGGGGGATTTCTAGCCTTCCCAAGAGTATTTGGGAAATAACGAACTCGACAATGAATTCAAATACCTGTGCAGCATATTTACTGATAACGGCAAACCAGACAGAGTAATCGAAACCAGATGTCAGAAAGCCGACGCAGCCAGTTACCTCTTTTAAAAACATCCTAGCATTTCCATGAGAACCAAGCAAATCTAATCAATGCCATTTTCCTACCAACGCTGACATGCCAGTGCCAGACATGGTCCCTAACAAAAACCCTTCAGAATAAACTGATCACTTGCAAGACGAAATACCCGAGGAGAGCAGTGAGCAAGACTAGACAAGATCAGGAATAAGGCAATAAGAGATATGGTAGGAGCAATACCAATCATACAACATATCGAACGACAGAAGATCAAGTAGTTCGGACACCCCACTCGTATGCCTATCAGCCAACCAGCCCTACGAGTATACACCGTCAGGTATTCTGGCTGGAGAGCGAGAAGCAGACCAAGAAGACGCTGGAGTGACTCAGTAGCAGACACTCTCAAAACCCCACGAGCTATCTCTCCTGCAGGCCACTCGGTTTGCCGCTGACAGACGACTGTGTCTCCCCGCGACGCCTAACAGCACAAGAGGATGGTAAAACTAAAGTGAACTAAACGAACCCGACTGCAATTCGAAATTGCACTGCCAGAAGAATGCAGATCCTGCGCGCCATGTCTATGGATATTTTCTCGTATTCTTATTTAGCACTACGCAGTTTTTGTCTAATTCTGTATTAAACAACCTAGGGATTGAACTCACAATCTTTATGTCACTAAATTCGCTAAACACTGTTTAGGCTTAGAAGTATGTTGAACTGCTATGCCATATAAATCCTTCTGCATGACATTAAACCTTTGATAATCTCCTCCTCGATGAAGAAGAGACTCGCGGTGACAGAGATGTGGTTCGAAAGACAGATGCTGAATGTAATGAACTGAGACAGAGCTGACCTACTCAAGCTTTATTGAGCTACAATATGGCCGCCTTTTATAGTTATAAGTGTAGAAGAGTTACAATAGAAAGGAGAGGTAACTCGAAAATATTTTATCACCACGCGATGAACAGAACATGTAAGCAACGAGTAAGTTCAAAATCAAGCAGGTACAGAAATTTAACTAGTTGGGTAGTGTAGTTATAGACGACAGGAAGTGTAACACCAAAATCAAAGGTCGCATAAGATTAACGAAATATGCCTTTCAGAAACTCAGCAAAGTATTAAGTATTTCTCGTTAGGAACAAAGAAAATAAGGAGGAATTACCATGTAATATATAATCTATATGTAAGGGACAATGGTGGATAATTTCCTCATAGATTAAAAGCTGGATGTGTTTTTATAAGCGGTACCTAGAGGGGTAATCGCTTTGTAATTCCAAGTGTTGTAAGCTTGGATGTGCGGCTGGTGTAATGGATAATGAATCGGAATTGTTAATCAGAGAGCCGAGTTCTAATTTCAGTTGGGTTCGTTATATTCACTTGCGCGTAAATACCTCTCGGAAATTTATGAATCCACCTCTTCTCCCCCCAACTAAGGGTTAATCAGTAAGATTCTTATGACTAAACCATTATTATCTCAACAACAAAAAAATCTTAAAATCTAAAAATATTTGCTGGTTTTAAATAACCTGCAAAAGGTTCCAGCCAAATTATTTTCATTCTCTTTCACTCCCAGTATGCTTTACGTCTTCATGGTATTGTCTCTTTGTTTGAGACGAACTGATTAAAAAAAAAGTTGCCAACACCTTGAAGGTCATTTTAGAGACCAGACGCCAATTTTATCAAACCTATCAGACATAATAATTAAGAAATAGTTTTAATGTCGCTAGTTTGGGGTGGAATTACGTGGAGCAAATTTTTCATTTAAAATTCCCATGGGAATGAGAAAGGCATATTTATTTCGGCTTTGGTCTGTTGGAATTATACAAGATCTTAAAGGCAAAAATGCATATGTTCAAGAAATAAAATTTTCAATAAAATTTTACTGAATTGGAATATTAACAAATAACATCTCCAATATGATTTCCATCATTTGTGATGCAAATGTTGATGCTCTTTGCAAGATGCACGTGAACTCGATGCAATAACTCCATGTTGCTGTCTATTTTAGCACATTCACTCTTTGTGCATTCAATCAAGTGTGTTGCATCTGTGATTTTCATTGAGTACACCTTCTTCTTTAGCAAACACTAGAAAAAAGAAGCCAATTCTTTCTTCTTTCGACAAAACCATGTTTAATCTGAGATAAAACATGTGTGTATAGTTAATGAGATTTCCTCTGTGTCCAGACTTTAGGAACACCCTGTACATTGAACCCTTATCTCGATTTGTTCTGGAAAAATTCTGGTACTATCATCAATCCTGATTTCTGAAACCAAAACAAGAAAAAAGATTAACTCAGACGCCAACGGTTTTAGTCTTTGGACAAAAACCATCTTTAACCCCAGAACACCTAACCATGGGTATATATTACCCAGCTCAAATTTTCCTATTTTTAATTACAATTTTCAGTACCTTATTTTCTTGCCTAAATAATATGTTTTTCAGTTCCTATTAATGTTAACTCAAAGTACAAAGTTTGAAGTGCCTGCATGTAAAATATTTTCAAATAAAGATTTATATTTAATATTTTTTTGATATTTTCAAAATCGGGTATGATATACCCATGGTTAGTAGTGGTGTAACTTTAATTGATGATTAGTGTTCTCGGGTTAATAAACTTCGAGATTAAATTATAGTTTTCTAATAAAAATCTCTATTAATTGTAAGTTTCTAATAAAATTCGGAATTAACTAAGAGTTTGTCATAAAAAAATACCACATTCAAAAAGTAAAATAACAGCTTAAACTAGTATAACTAATTATTTAGCCTAAATATACGGAAATGAGTTCACAAAAAACCTTTATCCATTCAAAGAAAGACATCATTTTAATTCATATTACATAGATAATTTAAAAATTACTCGTTTCATTATTAAACGAATTAAAATATTACTTATTTAAAAAAATAAATAATTTTTCCTGGGACACGAAATCCCAATGTAGTATACACTTTGTATCATAAATACTCTTACCTGTTTGATTACAATACCTTCATTAAATGGATCCCTGTTTGTGTTTACGAACAATGACTTTAAAAATTGATGGTTAGTGTTCTAGGGTTAAAATTTCTTCGTTAGAACAACGCTAAACTTCCCTTTGTTACTCTTCTATTTTTCTTGTGTTTCAAATGTTAGAAAATAATATTAATTCCCATGCCACTTGCAGCGTACTTCATAAAAATGGCAGACCGGTTTTAGTATTGTAATGTGCCAAACAAATTTGCCGGTATAGTATTAAGGTAACTTGCTATTATCCACTGGCTGTCCAGTATATAAATTACTTCCTACCAACTTTTATCTAAATTACTAACTATACTTATTTCCTATTAGCTCGGTAATCGTATATCGTTAGTCTGGCATAATCGAAATGTAAACAAATATGAGGGTGTGTACATGTCAGATATAATTACATCAGTAATCCGCGCTGTTTTAATGAAGCAGTCAACCCAGGAATGTCGTTCACTGTAAATTTGCAATGTCAATTGATAGTGGTTAATCACCTAATGAGTGAATATGAAAAACACCATAACACTAAAAGTAGTATTTGATATGTTTGGGAAGTCAACCAGAAGATTTGCGACTATTTAGAGAAAGTATGGCACAGGAATCCGAAAATGCATTTGGGGCATCTGTCAGATTTAAAGATTATTCCAAATCTCAAGTGAAAAACGTATATCTGATCCACTGCCAAAGATTCTGAAAAAAAGGTCAGCCGAAAATGTACTGCTCCAGAAAGTTCCTGCCTCGTTCTGAAATGCTCTAACTTGATAGTAATTATTATATTACTACTGAACTCGTACTGTCAAAATTGAAGAAATCTATTATAATATGTACTATATCCGTCTATATTTCCGAGATGAGGTATTATGTACATTATTTACATTATTCGGACTATTTTCCTCATCTTTGTCGCCATATTTATTACAACGTTTCGGCCGTTGTACGCTCCGGCCTTCTTCAGGTGTTTGGAATGTCGAACTGAACGCTTTATTTCGCTCACTGGGGTAGACTGTTCTAGTTCCACGTGCCATGTTTAATCGATGTCAGTTATCAGTTATCTCCTGTTAATTCCCCCCTGAAAGCTCTCCACTGCCTTAACCAGGTATTGAACTCACACTATTTGGGTCCTGTCACTGGATCTAACTAAAGCTTTTATCCACTGTGCCATGTGTCCTTGAGGACATCTGTGTATGAATTTCTGGGTACCCAAAGAGTGTGATTTCAATACCCGGTTAAGCCAGAGAAGAACTTTCAGAGGGAAATTAACAGGCGATAACTGATAAGTGACATCCATTAAACATGGCACGTGGAACTAGAACAGTCTACTCCAGTGAGCGAAATAAAGGGTTCAGTTCAACATTCCAATCACCTGAAGAAGGCCGGAGCGTACAACAGCCGAAACGTTGTAATAAATATGGCGACAAAGATGAGGACAATAGTCTGAATAATGTACATAATACCTCATCTCAGAAATATAGACATATACTAAAGTTAAATAGAAAGCAAGAAGCCGGAAGAGAGTCCCACAAGGAAGAAATGCAAGAGAAGAAACTGTTAGCATAGAACTTACGGTTACATCTAACCGTTTCAGCAGTAAAATGATGAGACCTTGTCGTCTATGTAGTAGATTCAATTCATAAATTCTAGGTACAATAGAGTTAAGTTTATACGAATAATCACCATGAAAATATTTATCGAAATGGCACAGGGAAGCTACGTTACGACGGTGGGAAATGATTGAAGCCGAGATTCCAGGTCAGCACAATTAACATTGCAGATTCTTCTTTGTATTCTATCAAGAATCTCTAAATACATAACAACATCCTCATTCCCTTCATATGCCATTGATGAGATGTAAGTTCCACTCGAACAGCTTTTTCCCACAAGCCGCTGCATTGTGGTACCGACTCCAAAGAGGATGTTTCCCCAATCACTACAATCTTCACCTGTTCAAGTCTAGTTAACAGTTATTTCCCCACATATCCTTTTACTCTATAAACCTCTATCTCGAGTGGCTCTTGGGCCTTTTATAGGGTGAATATCATTGTAAAAAAGATGCACTCTACAGATTTAACAGCAATATTCAATGCGTGAACGAATGGTAGGCATATGAATATGTAAGATATATTCAGGCGAGAGAAATTGTCTAGCACGACACAGTGAACCAACTTTCCTAGCAGCATACCTAGCAAATGATTCAATATAATCCCACCACCCCAGGAAAACGTTAGCCCGAGAAGGCGCAATGAGTCACTCTCCTGGAGTTTTGCATCAGCCATTTTATGGAGGTTAAAAATGGTTCTCTAAAATAATTAAAAGCATGCAGTTTTGTTTTCGAGCTGTTAAAATTAACAAGCCGTTTCTTGACCAGGTTAACAACAGGTTGTAAGACAACAGCCTCAATAACATGTGCGTTGTATAATATCAAGGTATCAGTGCACACTATCTAATATAGAAGTCTTACAAGGTATGGCCATAAATGAAATGAGTTATGGTAAACGAACGGTGTGCCCTACTTCGGATAGGAATTTCACAAGCTATTGTATCCTTGTGTTTTGACTGGATTACTCTCTCTCTCTCTCTCTCTCTCTCTCTCTGAATTTATAGGATGAGGTGTTATCATTATTTCTACTATTTTGATTCGCACTGTCATCATCTTTTTTGTTGTTATCACACCGTTTCGACCGTTGTGCCATTTACCCTTCCTCAGGTGTATATTAATCTGGGTAACCTTCTGGTAATTCTGTACTGAAGCCCAAAGATAACGCTCTTGTTGCACAAGTGAAAGAGCAGCTCCAGTCGCTTAACGCCAGGTTCTTCGACGGGACGAGGTGGTAGTTATTCGCTCATTCATCGAGGGGATAGAAATTGATTCGGTTAACCTACAAGGAATTCTGAACCCTTTATTTACGGGAGTAGATTGTTCACGTTCCACTGCACATGTCTAGGGACTCCCTCCCCCCTCTCTCTCTCCCTCTCTCTTTCTCTCTCTCTCTCTCCCCTTATCTTTCTAGCTGTCTGTCTTTCGCTTTCTATGACAGAGATATGGTTAAAGTGTTCGTGTGCCATGTCATTACTAATGCGTTCGAACCTCACTGTATACCTGCTATTGTGGTAAACCTTATTAAAAGACTTGTGGGCGTCCTTCATTACATTTGTTTTATTCAAGATTCGTCCTTCAAATGAACATACAGTGCAACCTCGGTTCTCGAACGTCTCACATATCGGACAAATCAGTTTTCGAACAGAATATTTGAGATGAAATTGCCTCGGTTATCAAACAAAATTTCGGTTCTCGAACAACATAGCCGAACCGATCCGAACCGAGTTAACCCGAGCGGAATCATTTCTTTGTCGACCGCCATGTTGTATACATTCGTGTGTCGTGATATGCTTTTTTTCCCAATTTTATTGTACTGTGCCTTTTTTTCTCTTCATCAGTCCTCAGTCATGGCTCCAAAGAAAGTTAGCAGTGATACTGGTAAAGGAAAAAGAAAAGTTAAAAGAAAAACAATTGTTGATGATATTGTCTCTTCCTAAGTTTCATATGGAAAAATCAACGATTCTTATAAATAAAGAGACGATCATGTTTTTCGTTCCCTTTTCCAAACAATAACATCTCCTTCTTTCCCCTTCCACTTACGCCAACTTACAGATACGGTAAAATTAAAATGTTCGTCTATATTTTATCTCTTTAGTATTGGGTTTATTTATTTTTCCCTTAGATTTAATGATTTTCATTAGTTTTATGTATAAACTTGTGCACAAAGTACTGTTGTTAAAGTTTAAATAAGCAATCATCTTGGAACGAGGAACGGATTAATCCATTTTACGTTGATTCCTATTGGAAAAATAGTTTCGGTTTACGAACATTTCGGGTTACGAACGGGCTTCAGGAACGAATTAAATTCGTAAACCGAGGTTCCACTGTATTTGCATTTTTTCTCCTAGCCAAAGAGGCACGCCATTAAATTATTTTCTCATATATACAAGCAGATCACCTTACGAAATAAGCTACGCGTCGAATGTCCCTTATTTGTTTGTTTATTGCATTCCAGATGTTAATTCCTTTGCACAATCTTTTGGACGACTTTTTCTCCGCGTTTAAATATGTTCTTTAAAGCTAACACACACGTCAAACTAGTAAGTCAATATCAGGTTCGCAACTACAAGGATTTTATTTTCCGCTGGGTCATGTGTTAGACAAGCTGGAACTAATGGTGTCGAAATTAGAAAGGACATTTGCACGAAATATATTACGTAAATATAAAAAATAATTGTAAAGAATTACTGAAAGCTATAACCTAATTTTAATAAACAGAATTTAATCTTATAACATACGAGCCTAATAACGGGACATATAGGTTGACACATAGAACTATGAGTAGGTATCTGGGTGCCCTGTTTAGAATCAAGGTATGTTTGCGATACAGGGAACAGGTTATTTGTGCGCCCTACTTACGATCAAGATAGCCGTGCGCCCTGCATAGGATCAACTTATCTGGGCGCCCTATTTAGCACCGGGAAATAAAGTTATCTGGGTGCCCTGTTTAGGATCAGGAAACCTCAGCGACTTGCTTAGTATAAAGCTATCTGTGTGCCCTGTTTAAGATCAGGATATGTGTGCGCCCTGATAAAGATAAAGTTAAATGTGCGCCATGTTTAGAGTCTGAATCCTATTTAAAATCAGGGTACCTCAGCGACCTTGCTTAGATTCAAGATAGCTGAGCACCATATTTGGAATTGTGGTACCTCTCGGAGTACCTAGGCGAAGATATCATGAGGCTCTGTTTAGATGACCATACGCGACCTGCTTAGAATAAAGGTAAAGCACACTGCTTCGATACAGAATTGCCGTGCCTCCTCTTTAGGATCAGGGTACCTGTGCGCTCTGCTTATGATAAAGATAGCGAGGCACGATGCTTAGATTCAAGATAGCTGTGAATCACTATTCAGAATCAGGGTACCCTTAGAATCATGACGCCTTATTTAAAATCTGGATATCTGTCTGCCCTGCTTAGGATCAGGTTATTTGTGAGCCATGTTTGGGACTAAGGAGTCTGTACACCCCAATTATGATCAGGGTAGCTAAGCTCCCTTGTTTAGGATCAGGGTATCTGGGCGCTCTGTGTAGGTTAAAAGTATCTGGGTGCCCTTCATTGACTGAGGATACATGTGTACCCTGTTTAGGGTGAGGCTAACGCTTTTGGTGCCATTAATGGAGGCTTCAATGATCTTTTTTCTTTCCACTATTGCTCAGTTGGGAAGACAGTGAGTCTGACACGAAACAATTTTAACCTGTTGTCTTTTCAGCGGAATAACTCAAAGAGCTTTTCAGTGATTCTTACGAAAAATTGATGCCAAAATGGGTAAACATCTTATCTAAAGACTATATATATATATATATATATATATATATATATATATATATATATATATATATATATTACATAAAATAGAAATCCAAATCTACCTTATCAGAATAGCTATTTCAACAAACTAGTCCTATGTTGGCATTTTCAACTCAGAAGTATATATATATATATATATGTAAACACAGTGTAGTAGTGGATAGCGGCTACGATTGAGGAATCAGAGAACGCAGTCGAATGCATTACATTCACTTACGTGCTAATACCCTTGGGAAAGGTATGAATCCTCTTCTTATCCCTCCAGCTATGGGTAAATAACATGACAGACTGGGTTCTATAGCCTTGGATGGCAACTGGTCTAGGAGAAGGACAACTCTGAATTCAAAACCTGCGGAGGGTCGTTAGGGGACCTTGTGACATGTAGTGCACCAGGTCTGTGTATTTAGCCCTTCAAAAAGTGTGGATGGTTTTGCACAAAACCTTCACCACTATAATCAAATCTCATGTGCTGGTGTAGGGCTGTTGATTCCTAGAAACTGAATGCTTAACCCTTATACGTCGAATTCTACGGTAGAATCGAGTATATATATATATATATATATATATATATATATATATATATATATATATATATATATATATATATATATATATATATATATATTAAGACATTTTTATGTTTATACATTCTTTTTATAGATACAAATATTTAAGTAAATGCTCTTGTATATAATAAACAGTATTAATAACATTTACCGGCCTGAATGTCCGAGAAAAATTCATAGAAAATATTCGTCCTCCGACAAGAATCGAACCTGTATCCTATACAATGTGTGACGTCATTTGTTTACATTTGGATACGCTTTGAGCAGATATCAAGGTACTTGAGAGATTCATGGAAGATTGTAGTTTAAAAGCAGTAAAATCGACCTTGCTAACCGAACGATCCTCTGTGGCTAAATCGGTTAAGGCACGTCAGGCTATATGACGGTTCCGTATACGATACATATCCGCGCCTACATTGTTCTCTATTTACTTTGCTGTGGCTCTCTCATCGTCGTTTCATGATTGCAACATTGGAATTGGGCTTCGATTTCGAACGACTGGTAAGGTATTCAATACCCTTGTGCGTGAGCTACTGTACGCTGATGACGCTGACTTTGTCACACATTCTGAGAGGGATATACAGATACTGATGGAACGTTTTTCAGCTGCTGCTACTGCGTTTGAACTGACCATAAGCTGAAAGAAAACCAAAGTTATGTTTACGCCTCCTCCTAGTATGCCTTACATTGAAGCAAACATATGTCAATGGCACTCGTTTAGATGTTGTAGATGCAATTGTGTACCTTGGTAGTATATTGTCCACAGGTTCTATTAATGCTGAAGTACATACTAGAATCCAAAAGGCCTTGGTTGCATTTGGAAAGTTAGAGAAACGTTTATGAGGCATCACCAGCAGTACTAAAGTGACAGTTTACCAAACTTGTGTACTGACCACCCTGTTTTAGTCTTCAGAAGTCTGGACAATTTACCGTCATCACCTGAAATGGTTTGAGCGCTTTCATCGAAATTGTCTAAGAAAAATCCTTAACATAAAATGGCAGTCTATGATACCAGACACCACTGTTCTTCTCAAGGCCTGCTGTCCAAGCATAGAAAACTTCCTTAAAAAACAGATGAGATGGGCTGGACATGTGGTACGCATGAATGTCAGTAGGTTGCCAAAGCAGCTATTTTATGGCAAGCTTGCAAATGGTAAGCACCCTAAGCATAAGCCCAAAAAAAAGAGATTTAAGGACTGTATGAGGAATAACTTGAAAGAACTTGGGGTTGGGGTGGATGACTGGGAAAACCTTACTAGTGATCGCAATAAATGGTGCAGAGCTGTTGTAGAAGGATGTAAGTCAGCAGAGGGAAAGAATTTAGCAGATGCAGCACTGAAAAGGGATTTGAGGAAAGGTATTACCAGGAGCTTGGATGGCAGCACTGCCAGCAGGAAATGCGAGACATGTGAGTGTATCCTACTGTCAAAAACTGGGTCTGTTAATCATCTGAAATCACATGAGAGATGACCTCACTCTGAGTTACCTACACGACCCGGTGATACTACATGTGTGATCTGAAGGGAAGTATGTGAATCGACATCTGGATTGAAGAGGCATATGGTGGTGCACAAGGATGACCTACCACAGCAACATCATTTTAACCCTGTGAAGACTCTGGAGCACATCTTTTATCTATGCTATGGGCCTTCGAAGTTATTCCGGAAGAAACAATTATTTATATTGAATATAGGTGTTGATGGGCAAAACGGCAGTCATCTGTGAAGATGGAGCAATCAACACACACACACACACACACATACATACATATATATATATATATATACATACAGTGTAACCCGGATATAAGAGACCCGGATATAAGAGACCCGGATATAAGAGAAACTCGGATATAAGAGAGATTTTCTCTGGTCCCAAATTAGAGCCTGTGTTAATGTATATATAATAGACCAAATCCGGATATAAGAGAAACCCGGATATAAGAGACTTATTCTCCGGTCCCGACAACTCTCTTATATCCGGGTTACACTGTATATATATATATATATATATATATATATATATATATATATATAAATGGCCCGACGATTGCATCTAGCATGAAACAGACTGTCGCCTCTAAGTGTTGCCTTCTATGTTCACTTTTATATTTACACACGCTCTATCTCTGATATTGAGCACTTTATCCCATAAATATAGCACACTTTAAGACTATATTTCTTCATATATATATATAAATAAATATATATATATATATATATATATATATAAACATAAAGAGCCAGGTAAACCTACCTAGGTTTCACCTAAACGGATCGTCAAGCCAGTTCATCCTGACGATCCGTTTGCTACAATGTGTGACATGGCGGGTCTTACCTGTAAAGGTTTGAACTGGTGGAACTAAGAGTTGTAGTTTATCCGAATACTCTCCATGAAAATAGCGAAAGAGCAGCGAGCGGCTTCCGACGTCTCGACTGTGAGAAAGACGTTTCGGAGCGGAAAATAATTCGTCGCCTACCAGGACGCGAAGAGCGGGAAGTGAAGCTCCTGTCCCTATATGGCAAGCAGTACTCAATTTTGGTCCTGATCTGGTTCTTTAAAAGGTAGAGGACAGCAGGAGTCAGGTACTTACTGGAGCGGTACAGAGGGCCGACCATTTTACATTCATCTTCAGCGATGGATCGTATTTAGTTCGATTTGGAGTCTGGGTTAAGTGCTAATAGGCGGCCAAGGCATGGGGTCTCGCTGAGGGAACATTCATTCATTACAGTTGATGAACGTTCTGATCGGCGATTGGGGAAGGTCACTAGCTTGGTCTTTGGGGAACTGAATGTGGCCAGCCAGTTGAAGTCTAACAAAATGTAATTATAAAATAAAGTTAAACATGAAATAAAAACATCTTACGCAATTTAAGATGACTTTGGTACACACACAGATAGACAAAGAAGAAAAAAATAGCCTAACACCAATAATAAGAGCTTCCCAACTATCGCATAAATTAATTATACGAAACTTAATATAACGATATCACTTTCCGCAAACTTGTTCTGCAGATACAAAATGATGTCTGAAATGATGACAGTGTCCGAGCTTTCAACTCAACTGAGTCATCTTCAGGGGTGTGAAAAAAGAAAGTGAATAGAAGAAAATCAAACGTATTTGAAAGTAGCACAATTTCTTTTTAAGGTATCTTTGTATCTTGTCTGAAATTTATCAGAGCAGTTACGACAGATAGAAATGTCTCGATAGTACTTTCAATGTCGTTGTTTAATGCATACGAGATCTGTTGTCGCAAATAATTTATTTCAATTCCAGACATCAAACTACATGGTTTCCTCTCTCACCTGGAGCAAGATTAGGTGAATAGGGAGGTTGTTCCAGTACGGTGATATTCTTCTCGGCCAGGGTGTTTTGAAGGCCCTTAAAGTATACAAAAACCCACCAAAAGTTATCCATTTCTTACGTCATAATACGAGTTCTGTCTGAAAAATAACAGGACTGGTGTCGCAAACAATTTATTTCATTTCTAAGCAATAAACTACATGGTTTCCCCTTCAAAGTAATCCTCCTCGAGTCACTCGAGTAATGCACTTTTACATCCTTCTCTGCCACGCTTCTATAAACTGCTGCAAGGATATTCCTTGGACGGCCCCTCAGCTCCGTCGTTACGCCTCTCTTGATGGTCTCCACGCCTTCAAAACGTGACATGCTGTAACATCAGGTGTATAGGGATGTTCTTCTGAGCCAGGAACTGCCGCATGCTCAGTGCGTTATGAGCAGGTACATTGTCGTGGTGAAGCAGCCACGATATCCCTCGGCTTCACTGCCTTCAAAACGAGTCCCTTTGATCACCGCCTTGAAGTTGGGGAAAAGAAAAAAGCAAGATCATATGAATAGGGAGGTTGTTTCAGTACGGCGATGTTTTTTTTTTTGGTCAGGAACTGCCGGGTTCCCAGGGCATTGTGAGACAGTTTTTTGTCCTGGTGAAGCAGACACGATTTTTCCAGCCACAACTATCGTCTGTTCTCGCACACAGAGCGAAACAAACGTCGCGAGATCTCTTTGCAAACTTGCTGATTGATCGTCTAGCTCTGTGGCAAGAGCTCACTATGGAAGATGCCATAGACCACACAGCACATCCAATCCCGTTACTTTTCAGACAGACCTATACGATGCTTGGTCGACGTATTCATTTCACTTAAAGGAATCTATTCCTTTAATACCAATGCACTGTCTGAGATTTCCAATATCTATGGATGTTATTTATCTGTATTGACAACAAAACCATTTCCATGTTATTGAATGTCGGTTTCCAAAGCTGTTAACTTCCGGTACCATCTCATATCTTGTTCTTTTATTGACCTTTTTGACTCGCTAAAGTCTTCTTATTCTCTTTCACTCCCAATAACACCGCTTGCGTCTTTGTGGCAATGTCGCCTTTCGAGATAGATAGATAGATAGATAGATAGATAGATAGATAGATAGATAGATAGACAGATAGATATGAAGAGACAAACAGATAGATACATAGATAGATAGATAGATAGATATGAAGAGACAAACAGATAGATAGATAGATAGATAGATAGATAGATAGATAGATAGATAAAGAAGAGACAAACAGCTAGCTAGCTAGCTAGCTAGATAGATAGATAAAGAAGAGACAAACAGTTAGCTGGCTAGCTAGCTAGCTAGATAGATAGATAGATAATGAACAATTTGACATAGATAGATAGATAGATAGATAGATAATGAACAATTTGACATAGATAGATAGATAGATAGATAATGAGCAATTTGACATTGATAGATAGATAGATAGATAATGAGCAATTTGACATTGATAGATAGATAGATAGATAATGAGCAATTTGACATTGATAGATAGATAGATAGATAGATAATGAGCAATTTGACATAGATAGATAGATAGATAATGAGCAATTTGACATAGATAGATAGATAGATAGATAGATAGATAGATAATGAGCAATTTGACATAGATAGATAGATAGATAGATAATGGGCAATTTGACATTGATAGATAGATAGATAGATAGATAATGAGCAATTTGACATAGATAGATAGATAGATAGATAGATAATGAGCAATTTAACATAGATAGATAGATAGATAGATAGATAGATAGATAATGAGCAATTTGACATAGATAGATAGATAGATAGATAATGAGCAATTTGACATAGATAGATAGATAGATAGATAATGAGCAATTTGACATTGATAGATAGATAGATAGATAGATAGATAGATAGATAATGAACCAGTTGACATTTATATAAGAATATGTGTTAAAAATAGATAGACAGATAGATATATAGATAATGAACAGTTTTACATAGATAGATAGATAGACATAGAGAGAGAGAGAGAGAGAGAGAGATTTTATTGAATGAATGCTAAGTCTACGAGTCTAGATTCATAGAACAAATTTTCTCCATTCTAAAATGTTACTGTTTTTTTTAATGTCAACTTTCTCGAAATAATGACTAAACCTGTTATGCATTAAATTCCGACGAAATGTGTCGCTGTTCAGTCACGCAGCCTCAATATGAATGGCCGACCCTATTTGCATATGTGTATCTTACAGTTACTATTTCTGCAATTCTAGAAAGCACTATACGCTTGAATAATTCTTTACCGATTTTTTTAATTCAAATTAGGAAAAAAGGAAACTTGTTGTTTTGCACGAACCACCATCGTCCCCAACCGACTCCTCCGTCTCCTCGTTTCCTCGAGAGTAACTGAGAAGTTTCTGGAATTCTCAATTGTCGGTAATTTTCCATTGGATACATGAACAATTTCTACTGTCATGTTTGCACTTTTCGCTTTGCCCCCATCACCCTTGAGCGAAACACATTTGAGCAAAAGGCGGCTCGCATATATAACATACTTCTAAGCGAACTAGAAGGCAGTCTAGGCCGACTTATTAATTTGAGATTATTACTGTTTCACTGTAAACTCGATGGATTGTTGTCGTGCCAAATAATAGCAGCACAAAAATCGTAAGGATTTTAAATCGTCTTCTATGTGCCGTGTCTCTTCAGGACGTTGGCGATCATGACTCTCCACAATTTCCTCTCGTTTCTAGCTCTTAGCAAATTTTGCAGTTTTTATCTCTCTTAAACCCTGTTCTGCCAACCATTCACACTCTCAATCTTCTTCTATGTACCGTGTCCGTTCAGGACGTTAGCGATCATGGCTCTCCACAATTTCCTCTCCTTTTAGCTCTTAGCAAATTTTACCATTTTTATCTCTCTTAAACCCTGTTCTGCCAACCATTCACACTATCTCAATCTTCTTCTATGTACCGTGGCCCTTCAGGAAGTTGGCAATCATGGCTCTCCACAATTGAGATAGATAGATAGATAGATAGATAGATAGATAGATAATGAATAGGTTCAGATAGATAGATAGATAGATAGATAGATAGATAGATAGATAATGAATAGGTTCAGATAGATAGATAGATATAGAGAGAAATAATGAACAGTTACATAGATAGATAGATAGATAGATAGATAGATAGATAGATAGATAGATAGATAGATTCAGATAAAGAGAGAGTGAGATTCATGTTCAGATAGAGAAAGAGTGACACATAATGAACAGTTTGACATAGATAGATAGATAGATAGATAGATAGATAGATAGGTAATGAATAAGTACAGATAGATAGATAGATAGATAGATAGATAGATAGATAGATAGATAGATAGATAGATAGATTCTTGTCGGTGATGAATTATTTTCCACCCTACAACCCCTTCCCTACAAACGTCTTGAGCTTATCGCTATTTTTACAAGCTCTATTTTTATGCTACTAGCTCTTGTTGTTTTGCAGCTAAGACCTGCCATGATCCGTCCGCAGAGCTGAGTCACCCTCATTACCTACGTATTCATTTGTTATAATAAGAATTTTATATATATATATATATATATATATAAACCAAGCGGCGACAATCTATTTCATACTAGAACACAATCTTCAGGTAAGTAACGATTATGTCACAAGTTATTCTCAAGGCAAGTGAGTAGTTATAACTGTGGATTTGAATGCAGTTCTTTGAAGCTGTTTTATAATGTTGTTTATTAAGTTTTTTCTCACTATTTATTCTATTGATTTCTTAATTATTTATTATTGATTATTATTATTACGTTTATTTGTGTTTATATGTGAATATTTAACTTTATTTATATCATATGTTGTTTCATGAAGATCTCTTTCTAATTCCCAAATACATTTCACCAGACATGTCTGCTGGATGTGAGAACTAAGAAAGCAAAACCCAAAATAAATGTCTTCTGCGCAGGGGCTCTGAACATCACATCTGGTCCACCAAACAAATCCCTACAAAAGTCTAATGCCCAATACACGATCATGAACATGACAGCCTAAAAAAGTAAAATGACGTGCCTGGAGGCCAACAACTATTAAACCACAGATATAAAAAAATAGCAATCTTTGCTTAACAACAGGTAGTTTGGCTCAACATCTTGATGTGCTAGTCAGTGGTGCATTATGGGTAGTAAGGCTTATGGTACTATCCTGATGGTTATTGGGTGGGCAGTGATACTTATGTCTTAAGTTATTATCGAGGCTAGTGAGTAAGAATAATTGTGGATTTGAATGCAGCTATTTGAAGGTGTTTTATAATGTTGTTTATTAAGCTTTTACTCGTTATTTGTTATTGAATACTTAATTATTTGTCTATTGTCCGTCCTGGGTATGACGTTAAACTGCATCCGCGTTCTGGGTAAGACGGTAAACTACATCCAACAGCAAGGCCTCTGATCAGGAGGCTTTTGAGGAGCGTGGAACCACCTCTTAATTGCTGGTGTTCCCAAGTCCACCCTGACCCGGGGTGGTAGCACCTTCTAGGGTCCCAGCTATGGGTAAATAGTTAGCACTCAGACTATATCCGTGTCCTGGGTATGACGATTAACTACGTCCACCAGCAAGGCCTCTGATTATACGTTTTTGAAAAAATAATGTTGCCAGCTGTACGTTTTTAAAAAAAATATTACCAGCTATACTTTATTTTATTTATTTATTTTTTTCGAAAGAATGGTGTAGCCGTCTATACGCTTTTGAAAAATAATATTACCAGCTATACGTTTTTTAGGGAAAATATCATCATCAGCTATACGTTTTTGAGAGAAATATTACCAAAAAAAAAGTTGTCGGCATTAAATGACCCATTGAGGTTGATGTGCCGTAAAACAAAAAAAAAAACAAAAAAAATTGGAGAATCTGATACTCTCAGGTCGAACAGAGGGAAAAAGAGACAATGGAAAGCAACGCATGACATACATGGGGGGGCTTGGGCATGTGGATGATAGAACGTGGCCTGGGGGAGTTGGCAAAGGCACGAAATTTATTAAGAGCCACAAGGGATAGGGGAAAGTCCTGAACGAACAAGGCACATAAAAAGAAAAAAAACAGAATTCCCAAATTGATATACACCTGAGGAAGGTCGGATGGTACAATGGTTGAAAGGTTGTGATAACAACAATAAATATGTGTACAATGGTCCGAATATAAATAGAAATCTTACTTAGTACTATAAAGTATAGGAAGTTGTGGAGAACCATGATCGCCGACGTCGACGGTATACTCTACATAGAAAAAGAAGAAACATGCTGGTACATTTTTGTAATTTACCTTGTCACGAGACTGGTGTATTTGTCCCCTCGGTGCATGTGTGCCTAACTACCACCCTGTCCCGTCGAAGAACCTGGCGTTAAGCGACTAGAGCTACTCTTGCACTTGTCCAACAATAGCGTTATCTTTAGGGAACTGCTTTCCGAATAAATGGCGTCAGTGAATTCAAAATCGATAGCCTGCTTATATACGTAGTTAGGTGGATGATATACGACGTAGATACGAAATATCTTATATGAATTTAGGGTATGTTTAAGGATTGCACAGGTTAAATTTTGCAATTTTTTTCAAATGGAGAATTTCAGCCAGTATTATAATTCAGGGTTTCTACAGAA
This sequence comes from Acanthosepion esculentum, assembly GCA_964036315.1. NCBI lineage: Eukaryota > Metazoa > Mollusca > Cephalopoda > Sepiida > Sepiidae > Acanthosepion > Acanthosepion esculentum. The sequence continues at coordinate 89,286,952 of OZ038493.1, forward strand.
ACTTGAACACCAACAATTGAACCAGCCAGGAACAGGTTACTATTTTAGATTACAAAATATTACCTTAGATAGATAGATAGATAGATAGATAGATAGATAGATAGATAGATAGATAGTGAGTGAGTGAGTGAGTGAGTGAAAGAAAGAAAGAAAAAGATTAACAGACTAAAATAGATAAGAAGAGACTGTGATAGATTGAAAGAAAAAGAAAAGAAAGGTGGAAAGCTGACAAAGAAAGAAAGAAAGAAAGAAAGAAAGAAAGAAAGAAAGGTGAAAACGGGAATAGATAGAAAAAATAAAGAAAGAAAAACTCGGATAAAAAGAAAAAAGAAAGAAAAATATCTCAATGGTTGAATAAGCAAATGTCGTCTGTTATTAGGTGAAATTAAAACTCAAGTGAACAACAACAACAACAACAACAACAACAACAACAACAACAACAGCCTGACCATGATCGGTGGCTGTAAAATCTGAAAAAGTTATATAAATAAATAGGTCTGTCGTGTTACTGGAAAGTCAAAATTCTAAAACAAACAAGAAACTGAAACTTAATAAGGCTCACATTCAAAACCTTTGACAACATCCACCTCACCCCAACTCGACACCAACTCGCCAAGAATGTTCTAAACATTTCCATATTCACATACAAATGATGGCGTTCAGGCGACAAAGTCCCTGTATTTTTCCACTAAAAAAGTGCCGACATTATAATTTATAACTTTATTTATCATGAACCTGGGCTAATAAAAACCATCGATATTCTACAAAGACTAAAATAGCCTTGGATTTTATCATTATCATTATTATTATTATTATTATTATTATTATTATTATTATTATTATTATTATTATTCTACTCCCTCCCTTCGTTAGTTAGTACCTTAATTAGTTCGCACGACCATTACGACCTGCCAATACCTACTAAATAACGAATTATTCCGTTTTGACCGCGCGAAAACACGGAACTGACTTATCAGAGACGCTACTTGGTTTCAGTGAGAAAATGAAAGAAAGAAAACGAAAGAAATTCGGGAAGATAGAAATATTTCAGTGAAATGAGAAAAGTTGTCAATTTCAAATCTTTTCATTTGTTCACCCACAGATAAAAAATAAATTTATTAATAAAAATGTCTGCAAGACAGTTTTTTTTTGTTTTTTGTTTTTTTGAGTAAACATTATACGTTATAATACGATTGTTTGCTCTAAGTTCACATAAAACGAGATAGATAGATAGATAGATAGATAGATAAACATTATCTACATCTACAAACGCTCTCTCTTACCTTCAATCTGTCCTGTGAGTGTCAAATTTTCCTAGCCCTCTTTCCTCATTATGTGTTTTAGAAATTTCAGCAGTCCTTTCCTGATGTTAATTATATGTGTACTTGTTTTCTATTTCCATTTGTGATTCCATTTTCTGTAAAAGTTGGGTCTTTCACACAAATTTCTAATCGGTATCTCCCCAAGCTAGTCAGTACAGACATTATCACGCAAGTGGTTTGTTATATACCGTACCCTATGAACACTAATGTGTATGTTCCAATCCTCATAAATACGTTGGACACTATTGTCAATGGGAGTAATCTGTTAAGTAGTCCACCACTAGCAGTGGTTTACGTACTTCACGCCGCTGGCGAGTATTGTATTTTGTTGATGTTATAAAGATTACTACTTCATTTCCGACCTCCGTTTTGGTTAATCCTCATTCAGTAACATTTTCTAGGTTGCAACAGGGTTACAGAGTGTGGAAGAATTAGAAAAAGAAACATTACTAATGAGAAGAGAAAAGGGCCATCATGAGAACAGTAAATAGCGATTGGCATTGTATTTAAATTTTTTGCAGCTTAAAGTTGGCTGGAAAGCATGGAGCCGGAGAGGAGTTCCATAGATGAGGGATAAGAAACTGAAAAATAAGAAGTTACGGCTACGTCTAGATAGCTTAACTGCAAATTGATGAGATGCCACTGCCAGTCTAGTATTGTGTTTTAATTCACACAGTCTAGATACCATAGCAAAGAGCAATATTTATTCTGTTATGTGTACAGAAAGGTGGCACAAGGCCGAAGGGGGGATTGGGGAAAGGACGATTTTCTTCTGTCTTAACGATAACTTAGCTAGCCACAAACACTGACCCAATCATACAAACAATATTCATTACACCAAAACAGCAGATTCATACGTACCTTTCTTACTACATCCACCATAATACCTCATGGTCTCTAAGAAAATACTAACTAGTCCCCATATGTACAATTCATTGTCTGGGGGGTATAAAAACCATAGCGAAGCGCTCATCTGAACAATTACCATGGAAATATTTACGAGAAAGGTACAGAGAAGCAAATGTAGAGCGGTGGGAAAGTGACAGAAGCCGAGCCGCCAGTTCAGGACTGATAATATTGCTGATTCTTCCTTCGATCTCATCGAGGAGTTTCAGGTAAATAGCAGGAGCACCGGACCATATATGGTAGCAGTATCCCAAGTATAGATGAATGACTTATAGATATGTAAGTAAGATTCTGGAGAGAAAAATTGTCTAGCACTGTACAGTGTTCCGAATTTCTTAGCAGCTGACCTAGCAATGGATTCAATATAGTCTTTCAACCTCATGTCAGCTGAGAATGTTAGCCCGAGAAGATGCAATGAGTCACTTTCCTAGAGGTTAGCATCAGCCATGTTTAATGGAGAGAAGTTTAGTTTCTTAGCAGCTGACCTAGCAATGGATTCAATATAGTTTTCCACCTCATGTCAGCTGAGAATGTTAGCCCGAGAAGATCCAATGAGTCACTTTCCTAGAGGTTAGCATCAGCCATGCAGATGGAAGTCTAAGATGATTAATGGAGAGAAGTTTGTTTTGGAGGCGTTAAAACAGACAATCCATTTCTTGCCCCAGTTAACGATGGTTTCGTGCTCCTTTTGGGCATCATTTACCATTTTGATCTTGTCGGATTGATCTGCCGTACTATTGAGGTAGGAGTAAATGGTAGTGTGGTCAGCTTAGATGCCAAGTTGATAGCTGATGTCATCGGGAAAGTCGTTAATGAAGATTAAAAACAAGCGTAGCAGCAAAGGATGTAGCCTTGGAGAACTCTCGCGTGAGTACGAGAGGATGTAGATGAACGGCCGTTCGGGACAACTTTTTTTTCACGATTTGATGGGAACGACTGAATCAGCTCAAAAAATGTGCCCGCAGATGCCGTAACTTTTCAGCTCGTTGAGAAGATCTGAATGCCAGACCCTGTCAAAGGCATTCGATATGTCCACTTCTACAGCCCAGGCTTCACTGTTTTTATCTAGAGCACGATAGACTCTTTACGCAATTACCATTAGCACATCAAATCGACCTTGAAAAACGAAAGCTTTGTTGCTTGTCTGAGAAGAGGTTATACGATGAGAGATGACGAACCAATTCAACATTGATTAGCGCCTCTAGGAGCTTCCCCAAAAGAGGTAGAATGCTAATAGGCTGATAGATGAGTCGGACGGTCCTAAAAACTGGAACAACAAACGATAACTTCCATTAGACGGGCAAGCAAAGAGCAGCGAGTCATTTATTATACAATTTAGAGATAACAGGAGCCAGTTCGGGAGCACGCTTCTTAATGACTATTACAGGGATACCATCGGGTCAGTATGCGTTCTGGGGATCCAGATGATACCAGAAACCATGGAAGGGGTTATATTTATATCACTCAACAGACTCAGTTCCAGATGGGAAGTTAGGCAGGGATACTTCAGATGAGTCACGTGTAGACTTGGAGGAGAATTTACGAGCAAAGCATTCAGTTTTATCAATTGAGGATGATAAAACCTCAAACCGATTGAAGAGGGGGGATAGGGACCTTGCACTTATTTAGAACCCTATTACAGACCGCCAGTAATCACGGAGTCAAAGTTTTTAGAGGCTGTGCGCTGTCTCATTCTTTCAGCAAATAGGGAATTAGCTCCTTCGGGGACAACCTTACATTTGTTACGAACAATAGCAAATAAGCCCCTGTTATGACAAGAGCTGTCACGCTGCTATAGTCGGAAATAGTGGTTGCTGTGTGCTATGGCTGTTCGGTTTGACTATAGGTCTTATAGATAAGGGATTCCTTTTTAATGGATGCGTGGAAGGAGATATCAATAGCTACCACAGAGTGGTCCGAATTACCAATCGGGCTGTATTGCGAAGATTGGCAAGAGCAAGGAGAGGAGGTAAGAAATAGATCCATTACAGAAGCCTGGCTGTTCGCTTTGACTAGGGAAACAAGTAGGGGAGTCCATGATTTGAGTGAGGGATAAGTAATAAGGAAATAGTGGTTGCTGTGTGCTATGGCAGCCGAGCATGCGGGTGTGAACCATGAAGAAGATTGCGGTTTCACCTGGTGTTTCCGCGAAGGGAAGAAAGTGTCCATGCCAGCTTTGACCCAAGAAGAAACCTCAGTGGCGCAATTTTCAGTTGGGCGGTTGAAGATCCATGAAAGAAAGGATAAAAGCGCCCATACTGGCTTTGACCCAAAAAAGAAACCTCAGTGGCGCAATTTTCAGTTGGGCGGTTGAAGATCCATGAAAGAAAGGATAAAAGCGCCCATACTGGATTTGACCCAAGAAGAAACCTCAGTGGCGCAATTTTCAGTTGGGCGGTTGAAGATCCATGAAAGAAAGGATAAAAGCGCCCATACTGGCTTTGACCCAAAAAAGAAACCTCAGTGGCGCAATTTTCAGTTGGGCGGTTGAAGATCCATGAAAGAAAGGATAAAAGCGCCCATACTGGCTTTGACCCAAAAAAGAAACCTCAGTGGCGCAATTTTCAGTTGGGCGGTTGAAGATCCATGAAAGAAAGGATAAAAGCGCCCATACTGGCTTTGACCCAAAAAAGAAACCTCAGTGGCGCAATTTTCAGTTGGGCGGTTGAAGATCCATGAAAGAAAGGATAAAAGCGCCCATACTGGCTTTGACCCAAGAAGAAACCTCAGTGGCGCAATTTTCAGTTGGGCGGTTGAAGATCCATGAAAGAAAGGATAAAAGCGCCCATACTGGCTTTGACCCAAGAAGAAACCTCAGTGGCGCAATTTTCAGTTGGGCGGTTGAAGATCCATGAAAGAAAGGATAAAAGCGCCCATACTGGCTTTGACCCAAGAAGAAACCTCGGTGGCGCAATTTTCAGTTGGGCGGTTGAAGATCCATGAAAGAAAGGATAAAAGCGCCCATACTGGCTTTGACCCAAAAAAGAAACCTCAGTGGCGCAATTTTCAGTTGGGCGGTTGAAGATCCATGAAAGAAAGGATAAAAGCGCCCATACTGGCTTTGACCCAAGAAGAAACCTCAGTGGCGCAATTTTCAGTTGGGCGGTTGAAGATCCATGAAAGAAAGGATAAAAGCGCCCATACTGGCTTTGACCCAAGAAGAAACCTCAGTGGCGCAATTTTCAGTTGGGCGGTTGAAGATCCATGAAAGAAAGGATAAAAGCGCCCATACTGGCTTTGACCCAAAAAAGAAAACTCAGTGGCGCAATTTTCAGTTGGGCGGTTGAAGATCCATGAAAGAAAGGATAAAAGCGCCCATACTGGCTTTGACCCAAGAAGAAACCTCAGTGGCGCAATTTTCAGTTGGGCGGTTGAAGATCCATGAAAGAAAGGATAAAAGCGCCCATACTGGCTTTGACCCAAAAAAGAAACCTGAGTGGCGCAATTTTCAGTTGGGCGGTTGAAGATCCATGAAAGAAAGGATAAAAGCGCCCATACTGGCTTTGACCCAAAAAAGAAACCTCAGTGGCGCAATTTTCAGTTGGGCGGTTGAAGATCCATGAAAGAAAGGATAAAATCGCCCATACTGGCTTTGACCCAAAAAAGAAACCTCAGTGGCGCAATTTTCAGTTGGGCGGTTGAAGATCCATGAAAGAAAGGATAAAAGCGCCCATACTGGCTTTGACCCAAGAAGAAACCTCAGTGGCGCAATTTTCAGTTGGGCGGTTGAAGATCCATGAAAGAAAGGATAAAAGCGCCCATACTGGCTTTGACCCAAAAAAGAAACCTGAGTGGCGCAATTTTCAGTTGGGCGGTTGAAGATCCATGAAAGAAAGGATAAAAGCGCCCATACTGGCTTTGACCCAAAAAAGAAACCTCAGTGGCGCAATTTTCAGTTGGGCGGTTGAAGATCCATGAAAGAAAGGATAAAAGCGCCCATACTGGCTTTGACCCAAAAAAGAAACCTCAGTGGCGCAATTTTCAGTTGGGCGGTTGAAGATCCATGAAAGAAAGGATAAAAGCGCCCATACTGGCTTTGACCCAAGAAGAAACCTCAGTGGCGCAATTTTCAGTTGGGCGGTTGAAGATCCATGAAAGAAAGGATAAAAGCGCCCATACTGGCTTTGACCCAAAAAAGAAACCTCAGTGGCGCAATTTTCAGTTGGGCGGTTGAAGATCCATGAAAGAAAGGATAAAAGCGCCCATACTGGCTTTGACCCAAAAAAGAAACCTCAGTGGCGCAATTTTCAGTTGGGCGGTTGAAGATCCATGAAAGAAAGGATAAAAGCGCCCATACTGGCTTTGACCCAAAAAAGAAACCTCAGTGGCGCAATTTTCAGTTGGGCGGTTGAAGATCCATGAAAGAAAGGATAAAAGCGCCCATACTGGCTTTGACCCAAAAAAGAAACCTCAGTGGCGCAATTTTCAGTTGGGCGGTTGAAGATCCATGAAAGAAAGGATAAAAGCGCCCATACTGGCTTTGACCCCAAAAAGAAACCTCAGTGGCGCAATTTTCAGTTGGGCGGTTGAAGATCCATGAAAGAAAGGATAAAAGCGCCCATACTGGCTTTGACCCAAGAAGAAACCTCAGTGGCGCAATTTTCAGTTGGGCGTTTGAAGATCCATGAAAGAAAGGATAAAAGCGCCCATACTGGCTTTGACCCAAAAAAGAAACCTCAGTGGCGCAATTTTCAGTTGGGCGGTTGAAGATCCATGAAAGAAAGGATAAAAGCGCCCATACTGGCTTTGACCCAAAAAAGAAACCTCAGTGGCGCAATTTTCAGTTGGGCGGTTGAAGATCCATGAAAGAAAGGATAAAAGCGCCCATACTGGCTTTGACCCAAAAAAGAAACCTCAGTGGCGCAATTTTCAGTTGGGCGGTTGAAGATCCATGAAAGAAAGGATAAAAGCGCCCATACTGGCTTTGACCCAAGAAGAAACCTCAGTGGCGCAATTTTCAGTTGGGCGGTTGAAGATCCATGAAAGAAAGGATAAAAGCGCCCATACTGGCTTTGACCCAAGAAGAAACCTCAGTGGCGCAATTTTCAGTTGGGCGGTTGAAGATCCATGAAAGAAAGGATAAAAGCGCCCATACTGGCTTTGACCCAAAAAAGAAACCTCAGTGGCGCAATTTTCAGTTGGGCGGTTGAAGATCCATGAAAGAAAGGATAAAAGCGCCCATACTGGCTTTGACCCAAAAAAGAAACCTCAGTGGCGCAATTTTCAGTTGGGCGGTTGAAGATCCATGAAAGAAAGGATAAAAGCGCCCATACTGGCTTTGACCCAAAAAAGAAACCTCAGTGGCGCAATTTTCAGTTGGGCGGTTGAAGATCCATGAAAGAAAGGATAAAAGCGCCCATACTGGCTTTGACCCAAAAAAGAAACCTCAGTGGCGCAATTTTCAGTTGGGCGGTTGAAGATCCATGAAAGAAAGGATAAAAGCGCCCATACTGGCTTTGACCCAAGAAGAAACCTCAGTGGCGCAATTTTCAGTTGGGCGGTTGAAGATCCATGAAAGAAAGGATAAAAGCGCCCATACTGGCTTTGACCCAAAAAAGAAACCTCAGTGGCGCAATTTTCAGTTGGGCGGTTGAAGATCCATGAAAGAAAGGATAAAAGCGCCCATACTGGCTTTGACCCAAGAAGAAACCTCAGTGGCGCAATTTTCAGTTGGGCGGTTGAAGATCCATGAAAGAAAGGATAAAAGCGCCCATACTGGCTTTGACCCAAAAAAGAAACCTCAGTGGCGCAATTTTCATTTGGGCGGTTGAAGATCCATGAAAGAAAGGATAAAAGCGCCCATACTGGCTTTGACCCAAAAAAGAAACCTCAGTGGCGCAATTTTCATTTGGGCGGTTGAAGATCCATGAAAGAAAGGATAAAAGCGCCCATACTGGCTTTGACCCAAAAAAGAAACCTCAGTGGCGCAATTTTCAGTTGGGCGGTTGAAGATCCATGAAAGAAAGGATAAAAGCGCCCATACTGGCTTTGACCCAAGAAGAAACCTCAGTGGCGCAATTTTCAGTTGGGCGGTTGAAGATCCATGAAAGAAAGGATAAAAGCGCCCATACTGGCTTTGACCCAAGAAGAAACCTCAGTGGCGCAATTTTCAGTTGGGCGGTTGAAGATCCATGAAAGAAAGGATAAAAGCGCCCATACTGGCTTTGACCCAAAAAAGAAACCTCAGTGGCGCAATTTTCAGTTGGGCGGTTGAAGATCCATGAAAGAAAGGATAAAAGCGCCCATACTGGCTTTGACCCAAAAAAGAAACCTCAGTGGCGCAATTTTCAGTTGGGCGGTTGAAGATCCATGAAAGAAAGGATAAAAGCGCCCATACTGGCTTTGACCCAAAAAAGAAACCTCAGTGGCGCAATTTTCAGTTGGGCGGTTGAAGATCCATGAAAGAAAGGATAAAAGCGCCCATACTGGCTTTGACCCAAAAAAGAAACCTCAGTGGCGCAATTTTCAGTTGGGCGGTTGAAGATCCATGAAAGAAAGGATAAAAGCGCCCATACTGGCTTTGACCCAAGAAGAAACCTCAGTGGCGCAATTTTCAGTTGGGCGGTTGAAGATCCATGAAAGAAAGGATAAAAGCGCCCATACTGGCTTTGACCCAAAAAAGAAACCTCAGTGGCGCAATTTTCAGTTGGGCGGTTGAAGATCCATGAAAGAAAGGATAAAAGCGCCCATACTGGCTTTGACCCAAGAAGAAACCTCAGTGGCGCAATTTTCAGTTGGGCGGTTGAAGATCCATGAAAGAAAGGATAAAAGCGCCCATACTGGCTTTGACCCAAAAAAGAAACTTTAGTGGCGCAATTTTCATTTGGAAGTTTGAAGATACCAGTCCAAGGAGAGTCACGAAGAAAATCCTGGTATCAATCAGCATGCTGCTGATGGAAAGATGTCTTATGGTTTCTGTTTAATGGATGCTTGAATGGAGATCTCAATAACTCCTACAGAGTCGTCCTAGTTACCTAAAGGCTCGTAATGCGAAGCTCGATGAGAGCAAGGAGAGGAGGTAATAACCCCATGGACTCTTGAGTGGCTCTTGAGGCTTGTATTGGACTAATATATGTATATATATATATATATATATATATATATATATATATATATATATATATGATAAATGCGAATGCTGGTGTGTCATACTTTTTCAACTTTGCTCGCTCGTAGAGGCCGTAGCCCAACATATCATACCATTTTGGAATCAGGCTGACTCCGTGAGCAAATTAAAAACATTCCCAAGTTTTCATTACTACGATTGTTTTCGGTAATTTTTACGCGAGTTTTTTGCGACAAAATTCTTGTACGATAACAATTTTAATAACTTGCAAATAAAATTGGGAACAATTGAAATTAATTGTGAAATCCAGCGAAAGTCACCCATAAAACATAAATAATTGTTTGTACGGAAAGTGAGGACCTACGAACATCATTTTTTTTTAAAAATTAAGTAGAGGCAGAAGAATTATCCTTGAACTTTTAAAAGGTAAGCTTAAATAAAACGGCTAAGGCATGTCCGGCTATATGACGGTTCCGTATAGGTGACAAGTTCGATTCTTGTCGGAGGACGAATATTTTCTATGAAAATTTCTCGGACATTCAGGCCTGTAAATGTTGTTTAATACTGTTTATTTTAAACAGAGCATTTACTTAAATATTTGTATCTATAAAAAGAATGTATAAATATAAAAATGTCTTAAAATAATTGTCGGACTTTGTCTATTTCATAATACCTGTTTTGTTTTCGGGTTACTCAAAAAAACTTCTGGGTAAGTGGCTCCGAGCCATTTTTTTTTTTTTTCGCTTATGCTCCCTATCTGTGCAGACTGGCGCCCAGCCGCCAACCTCCCCCCCCACCCCTATATTAAAATGATAGTCAGCAACGGAGCACTTTGAATAGAACAGAGTTAATGGCAGGTGTTTACGTTTTGTCGCATGAGAGCGCCATTTACCGGAAGTAAGTTGTAGTGGAACACCCAAGCGTCGGTCACTGAGTGAGACCGGAGAAACTGTCTAAAAAAAAAAGATAAATATAGATAAAAAAAAAATAAACGAAACATAAATGTCGTGAACTTCGGCCTTCCTCCATCACTCGAGAGTCTAAAATATAAACATCTAAATCAGAAGTTCTCAACTGGGGTCCATATGGACAATGGGGTTAAACACAAAAAATAACAAATTGAGCGGCACGGTAGTATTTTAGTGTTCCATAAAACAATTTCACTTTGGAACACTTGTTACAATTGAGAATTGAAATTTCTACAATAATCTACAGAAATAAAATATTAATATATTAAAATAAATTAATAAAAATTATTTTTAAAAATAAAATAATAATAATATATAACTTAATATATAAATTACATAAGGATTATATAAGGATTATATATAAAGGAAGGATTAGCAGTATTAACTTTTTCAGTAGCCTCATCCACAAGAATCTCATTGAATAAATCTGCACTTTTTTAAATTTATTAATTATATATTTTTAAACGGTTTATCCTGATTTATTTTACTAGTGTACATAAATGTTCCTTAGAATTTACATTTTGCGGTGGGTAAATACATAATATCCGCTACTCAAATATGGGTATCCACTAAAACGAACGTTTAAATACTAAAATCTGTTCGATTAATAAATAAAATAACCCATTATTTCTTTAGACAATTATATATATATATATATATATATATATATATATATATATATATATATATATATATATATATATATATATATATATATATATATAGACCAGGAAATAGTTGTATTCAAAAGTGCTCAATAGTAAAAATCTATTAGGATGAGTCATAAATAATTTCTGTTTTTTCTTTAAGAACTTTATTCTTCCAAAGACGATTCATCTCACAATTTCTGGCATGAAAAAGATCTGCGGCGAATATTAAATGCTTTTTAAAATAAATCATTTATTTTATTTCATTTCGTTAAATACATCACTCAGATCCTCTGTCACATGTGATGTTTTTAGTCATGGATCATTAGGAAATTCACATCTTACAATAACATACCACTTCTCCACGATAATCCATCAGCTACAACTCTTCACATAATGGAACGCAGTCATAACCCACAGCAACAAAAGATCTCCTTAGGCCTTCATAGGCCAAATCCGATCTACTCCCGGTTTACCGACTTCTACGCTCGTCTATAAAAATGGAATCAAAAGCAGTAACCGTTTCTTCGCAAATATAGTGACAATCTCATCTTGCAATGGTAACTAATGTTTTTCGTTTCGCTTCCTGATGATAACATATGCATGCGGAAAGCTCACCAAAAGCGCTGGGTATATTGAGATCAAACAACAAGAAAGGATAACAAAAAATGTATGTTCAGAGGGAAATTAACAGGAGATAACTGAACAGTCTACCCCAGTGAGCGAAATAAAGGGTTCAGTTCGACATTCCAACCATCTGAAGAAGGCCGGAGCGTACAACAGCCGAAACGTTGTAATAAATATGGCGACAAAGATGAGGACAATAGTCTGAATAATGTAAATAATATAAAAAATGTATAGTTATAATAACGAGGCAAATCGAAAAACAAATGTAAACATACGGCTTTTCACTGACAGGACAATGAACCCTTACGTTGCGTCTCTATTCCCGTTCGCGTCGTTGTGCACTCACAAGATAAGAATAGGTGAAAATAAATGCCACGGGGAGAAATGAAGATTCGAATCCTGCTTGCAATATATTGCGGTGTTAATTACAGGGTTTCTCTTGCACGGTCTGGGTAGGTAGGGAGATATCACTTTGGGACAATTGCTTCCATTCCTCCAATCTCAGACTAACAGATCAGTTTTTCCGATCAACCAGCGAGAACAGACTTTCTCCGACCAACTCTCTGCTCATCTCTACATCACGACACACGGCTAGCATATACATACATACATACATACATATATATATATATATATATATATATATATATATATATATATATATGAAACAATTCTGTGTTAACCTGTAGAAAAAGACAATATGTAAATAAATAAAAGACAACAGGAAAACTGTATTATTAGCCGACGCGTTTCGTCCAATGTTGATTTTTTTAAGGCAAAAACGAAATGATTTAATTAAAAACAAAATAACTATTAACAAACACAAAGCAGCTAGAAGAATTTAGAAAACGCTAATGTATTCATATTGTCAATTGAAAATGACGACAAGTACTATCACGTGTGGAAATATTGTTTTTATTGTTGTGTTGACGGATTCAACTATTTTCTTTTGATTTCTTGATACAGTTGTGTACGTACATTTTCTTGGGAGTGTAGTAATCCTGTTAGGAAAGGTGATATTGGGAAAAAGCCTCTCATACATAGAAATAAATTCAACCATAATTTTGATTTTTAAAATGCCACACTTATAAAAAATAAAATAACTCACTAGGAAGGGAATTCCTTGAGAGTCCGGTTTGTTTTCACTTGTTCCCAGAAGTTTTCATTTATTTTTTTTATTTTATCCTTTTTTTTTCTTTTTGCTCAAGTGGCCGACTGCTTTTGAAGCCCTCATTTCACAGACATTATCGCTGGTCTTAAAGCAATAAACACCTAAAACTCCGATAAAATCACACAACACACCTTTTTAAGTGCGTCCCATCATAATACCACAAAAAAATAAGTATTTGCGCATACCGGGATTTTAACAAGAGGTCATGCTAGGATAAAAAAATGTTATTCTCCTGCCAATCTACGTATTGTCTTACCAACCAATCAATATTAAGATCGATCCCTAATGAGGCTCTACATGCTCCCTATATCGGCTCTGTAATTTGCCATTTTAAATATCAGTGTGACGCTGACAATATAGGTAGAACAGGTCTAACGTTAGAATTGAGAATAAATCAATTCATACTAAAAAGATTTTGAAACAGTTTTCATAGATGCGTCAATATATCCGATAGCTGATCACTGCCGAGTCATCGGCGTGTACGGTGCTATCGCTAAGTCATTTTCTCTAGAATCAGGACACGTTCAGATTTTCATCCCCCCCTCTATACCCAGAACGAGTGGTTTTAAGCCTGAATTTTATCAGCTTTTGATGATTATATTTAATATACGTAACATTCCATCTGTTATTTTGTACTTATAATTTTCTTATTCCTGACCGTCCTGGGTAAGACGTTAAACTACATCCGCGTCCAGGGTAAGACGATAAACTACATCCAACAGCAAGGCCTCTGATCAGGAGGTTTTGATGAGCGTGGAACCACCTCTTAATTGCTGGTGTTGCCAGGTCCACCCTGACCCGGGGTGGTAGCACCTGTTAGGGTCCCAGCTATGGGCAAATAGCTTTAGATGCCTCCTGTCAGTATTTTGAAGGAAGAAATCGGAAAAATGTTTTTATCCTTGTAATTCATAGCTCTCCCCACTATCCCCAAGTTTACCTAATCAATAGCATAATTCTTCATGAAAACCTGACTAATCATAATAAATTCATCACAGACTGAGAAGAAGTACCAAATTTATGATAAATATTTAGAATATAATAATTAGAAGAGAAATTAGAGTGAATAATACGACTGAAACGTAACCTTATTGCAGCCTAGAATGCTTACTAATCATATGCCCTGGGTATGACGTTAAATTGCATCCGTGTCCTGGGTAAGACGATAAACTACATCCAACAGCAAGGCCTCTGATCAGGAGGTTTTGATGAGCGTGGAACCACCTCTTAATTGCTGGTGTTGCCAGGTCCACCCTGACCCGGGGTGGTAGCACCAGCTAGGGGACCCAGCTATGGGCTAATAGTTAACTATTACCAGCAATACTTTTTTGAAAAAAAAAATTATTACCAGCAATACAATTTTGAAGGAAAAATATTACCAGAAACAGATTTTTAACAAAACAAGATATTACCCGCAATAAAAAATTTTGTCGACATTAAATAACCCATTGAGGTTGACATGCCGTAAAACAAAACAAAACAAAACAAACCAAACATTATTAATGATTATTTCTTACAATCGACAAAAGAGGTAACTGCACAGATATTTTTATACGACTCATAACGATAACAGCGCTGAACTGCTATGTAATATCAATCGTCTTCTATGCCAGCGCATGCTGGAAATTTTTCTCATAGATAAGGAGACGACTTGAGGCAACAGAGGTGTAAATCTACAGAAGGATGCTGAAGATGCCTTTTAAAAGACCTAATATATTGAATAACAGCTTGAGATGCGAATTACCAGTTAGAGACATGAAAAAATGAAACAAGCAGAGAACCTGTGTCATGGAAACCGTGACACAATCCTCAGAAGGAGGATTGTTATAACGAACGATACCTTCCTAAAACTAAATGAATTATTAAGAAATAGGAACATTTCGGTAGAACAGACGGGCTAAAGTACAAACGGATGACATAATTCAAAAAGTTCCTGCCACTCCATCAGGAAAATATATTAAAAAGAAAATTTGAAAAAACAACATTAATAGCCTTCGTAATTAACTTGGCTTCTTATGTATACGAAGAAAAGGAAGATGGCGTCATTAATGTATGCTTACTGCTGTGATTAAAAAAATATTTTTACGTCTTTCATATCGTTTATTTAATCTTAGCTTAGTAAATATTCGTATTTGTTTTCCTTTATTTTCTTTTTGTCAAGTAAAACTGGCGTTTTTCTTTCAGCCAGTCATAGCAATGAAATATTCGCCTCACTCTGAACGCCTATCGTCAAGCAGATATCCCAGCATGCCTCTTTTTCTGTGTTTTACAGCCAGTTTGCAAACTTGCTAGCATATTTCTCGACGGTGCTTCATCGGGTGTTTTTTTGTATATTTTTTTTTTTTTTGAGTGAGAAAGTCCTTGAAGAATATATGAAAGAATGTGTTGCTCAAGTTACGTGGCAAGAAGCAAGCAAAGCCAGATTTAGAAGACGCACTTGATAAGATCAACGCACGATTTTTCCCTGACATTAATTTTTTCGACGTTTCTTCCTTTCATGACAGACATACGATATCGAACTCTCTCTCCCTCTCTCTCTCTCACTCACTCTCTCTCCGTTATCTCTTCTCTCCCTCCCTCTCTTTCTTTCTCTCTCTCTAACGCGCACGCGCACGCGCGTACACATACACGCGCGTGCGCACACACACACACTATCTATCTATCTATCTTCTAGTTAAGCCAATGCAAAGTAATCTTTCTGGAATATATGCATCGGCGCGCCTTCTTCTTCCTTTCTTTTTCTTTTTCTTCTTTTTCATCTTTTTCGTCATTTTCTTCTTCCTTATCTTCTTCATCTTCTTCTCATTGAATCCTTTCATGTTTCTTTCTTTTCTCCCAACGAATATTATTTCTTTTACGATACTATTTTGTTACTTCCTTTTTTCCATTGGGTTCTTACTCAGTTGTCTTCTTACTCCCTTTCTGTCTTTCTCTCTCTCTGTCTCTCTATCTCTCTTTCTCTCTTTCTCTTTACATACACACGCACACACACACACACACACTCATTTACATTGGGCACTGTTTTATAAAAATAAAAAAATATCAATAATAACATCGGACTATATATCTTACTGTTCTTTATATATATATATATACATACATATATATATATATATATATATATATATAATTTATTCGAAAATTATAACATAAATATGTTATAAAATCACTACAAAAATAGCCATTTTGTTTCAACACTTCTGGTGTCTTATCAAGTGATGATGTTGAATGAAGACATCCAACACCATCACTTGATAAGACACCAGAAGTGTTGAAACAAAATGGCTATTTTTGTAGTGATTTTATAACATATTTATGCTATAATTTTCGAATAAATTATATTTGCTCTACTTTGTATTGAGCCCTCTTTTAAGACTAGTATTTTATGGTTATTGGAATTTATTCTATATACACCAATCCTCTACTTGGTTATATATATATATATATATATATATATATATATATATATATATATATATATATATTATAAAGAGGTGATCATACATTGAATCAATTAGCAATATTAATGCAATTAATGGCGAATTGTCTTCGCTAAAAGACTTAATATAAGCCTTAACTTATTAACTATCCACTGAATGATGCGATCCTTATGTATAAAATGGATCTGGTGTATTTTTTAGTGCAGCAAGTACTTTCAAAGACTTCATGTTCTCATCGTCAGGCTGTAATTTTTTTCCTTTAAAATCAAACCTCGAAGACGAAATAAATGTGTTGTAGACCGGAAGATGTTTTTTTAAAACATCTTTAAGCCTAAAACACATTTATATCTCCTAATTTTTCAATTAAAATATATATTTCAAGATATATATATAAATATATATATGTCATTCGCAGACAGTACTGCTTTGCTGTATCACAGCTCCTCAGTGTGACTAGACATCCGAATGATTCAAGCCAGGACTGAAACCCGCCGGATTTGGTGTGAGTCAGAGTTTCTACCAGTGCTATCATCATTCAGCAGAGAGAAACAGCTAATTCTAGAGTATTGTTTTTACGAATGTAAACAAACGCCAATCAGTCAGAGGGCTCCAATTCATTTTACTGAAGAGCTTTGCATTAGCGCAGGTGGCTGTTGTTTATAGAATCAGCTTATCTCTCAACAGTGCTCAATTGAAATATATTTTTCAAGAGTTTATGTCATTCGCATATATATATATATATATATATATATATATATATATATATATATATATATATATATATATATATATATATCATTGACAGACAGTACTGTTTCGCAGCTCCTCAGTGCGACTAGACATCCGAATGCCTCAAGCCAAGACCGAAAACCCGATCGATTTGGTATCAGAATTTCTAGCAATAACCTATCATCATCCGGCAGAGAGAAACAGCAAAATCTAGCGAATTCTTTTTACGAATGTAAACAAATGCCAATCAGCCAGAGTACTCCAATTCATTTTACTGAAGAGCTTTGCATTAGCGCAGGTGGCTGTTGTTTATAGAATCAGCTTATCTCTCAACAGTCCTCTATTATGAAAAATTAGGAGATCAGCCAATTATGATATAATGGTTTCAATCTGATCTATTTTTGTATATATATATATATATATATATATATATATATATATATATATATATATATATATATATATATCGCCTGAGGGCACCGAGAGGTTGAAACCAAGGTAGCGTGAGTGGCTGAACTCCTAATTTTTGAATATTAAAAGCCCTCACGTTAAATTTTCATTTTTTATTTACTTTATGTGCATTGGATACTGAGACTGTTTCTTGTCTAATTTAACACTAACGAATACATTTTTTATAATCACACACACACACACACACACACACACACACACACACACACACACACACACACACACACACACACACACACACAGATAGATAGATAGATAGATAGATAGACTAATAATAAACCCACTATATATATTGGTTTTACTACAACGACGCTTTCCCATAGACTTACCTGTCACCTTTCTGATCTTAGTTCTATTAAACAACATATCTTAGAAAAACATAACCATGTACATAATATTAGACTGATATTAGTTGATAACACAATAATACTCACACATATAAACAGTAAAAAGAACCTTCAGATATTGGGGGTCATCTACGTTAAAACAAACCAACCCACACTCAATAAAATTACATTTCAAACTAGTCACAACTCATTACATTGCATCGAGACGTATGGTTCAGTTGCTAATATTTCGGTCTCTCACGTGGTAAGACGTCATAGAACCGCATCATGAATTTATGACCTGCCTCTGCTATTCCGGGACCGTTATCTTCGCATAGCAATCTTCTATGTCAACATAAGAAAATATCAACTTTGATGGTGAATATCTTTGTATAAATGTCCGTGTAATCACTCCAAAGATGGCTCATGTGAGCCGAAAGCTTAGCTCAAGCAACAGCTTAATAAAAAATATCCAAATGCTGGACAATTTTTGCCTTTATTTTCACCCGAAATTAAAGCAAATATACGAAGTTTAGAACGGCTCGTGATAACATAATAATCATTCGCTGTCTGTGATATTTAACAATATATGTTTGAATAATGATCTGCTGCCTCAATACAATATATATATATATATAAAAGTGAACATAGAAGTCACCACTTAGAGGTGACAGTCTGTTTCATGCTAGATTCAATCGTCAGGCCTGATGATTGCATCTATAATGAAACAGACTGTCACCTCTAAGTGTTGACTTCTATGTTCACTTTTATATTTACACACGCTCTATCTCTGATATTGAGCACTTTATCCCATAAGTATAGTACATTTTAAGACTATATTTTTTCATATATATATATATATATATATATATATATATATATATATATATATATATGGACATTCTA
The DNA here is from genome assembly GCA_964036315.1 of Acanthosepion esculentum. Classification (NCBI taxonomy): domain Eukaryota; kingdom Metazoa; phylum Mollusca; class Cephalopoda; order Sepiida; family Sepiidae; genus Acanthosepion; species Acanthosepion esculentum. The sequence continues at coordinate 89,305,528 of OZ038493.1, forward strand.
ACCACTTGGCTATGCTCCCAAAATAAATAAATATATATATATATATATATATATATATATTAATATGTTTTATTGTTATACGTTATTTACATAGTCACAAATATTTAACAATATATGTTTGAATAATGATCTGCTGCCTCAATACACTATATATATATATATATATATATATATATATATATATATATGTGTAGATAGATAGATAGATAGATATGCAAATGTGTATTTCTAAAAAGTAATGGATTAATTTATTTATTGATCCAATAGATTTTATTATTTAAATGTTCTTTTTAGTGGATACCCATGTTTCAGTAGACGCCCCGTTTATTTATATTTGTAATTATTTTTTATTTATTTTACGTTACCGGCCTGAATATTCGAGAAATTTTATAAAAGAAAGATATGCGAAAATCCATTACTTCTTCAGAGATTGCTTTGTTTACGTTGAGATCGAAAACTGAACAAGTATGAAAGTTTTGAGAGTCTGGGGAAACATTTGCGTTTATAAGGCACTATTCGACTTTACTTGACCCGCGACGCACTCCGTGGCGGAGTCGCTATAACCACATCGGATCTAACGACGGTTTCTCCTGCCCAGGGGGTCGCAGATTCGAATCCTGCCGGAGAGTTCATATTTTCTTTAATAAGATTTCCCGGATATTCAGGCCGGTAGACGAATAGAAATAGATATACAGTTTAATAAATGAACAGAGTATCTACATAAACATTAATATTCTTAACTTAGTTTAATGATAGTATTTCTTTTGATTTCTTCTGTTTTTGTCAAGTAAAACTGGCGTTTTTCTTTCATGAAATATTCGCCTCACTCTGAACGCCTATTGTCAAGTAGATATCCCAGCATGCCTCTTTTTTCTGTATTTTACAACCCGTTTGCAAACTTGCTAGCATATTTCTCGACGGTGCTTCGTCGGGTGTTTCTTCCGCTAAAAATAACGTTTAAGTAATAATAATAACAATATATATATATATATATATATATTACATGAATCAGTCATACAAAAAGTAGATTAGTAAAGTTAATGATATAAAATGGCGAAAAACTTCGCAAACAAAATTTTTAAAGTTGCATTAACCTACGAACCACTCGATGAATGTTATGATCCTTGTTTTTAATAATTACAAGCTGTATAAGGTCTTTTTTTAATCTGCTAGTACATTCAACTGTACATACAGTCATCCCCAGGCATGGAAATTATTTTGTTTTTAGTAAATCCAGGTAGTATCAGAGACGAAAGATTAAATGCGAATCGAAATATGTTTTTTTTTTAAATGTGTTAATGTTAACGGATAAAAATTTTTGGAGCGTGCAATCGCTACGCTAAGGTTGAAAGCGTGAAACCCTGGGTTACAAATTAATATCCATACAAATTAATATGTTAGCTCTATCACTGATATTGACCACGTTCCAAGTACCGCGCATGTATAATATATACGTTTTTTTTTTACTATGGTAATTTGAGAATTTTTTTTTTGTAGGACTTTTTTCAGTCAATGTGGCATGAAGTAAATATATATATATATATATATATATATATATATATATATATATATATATATATATATATATATATATTGTGTGTGTGTGTGTGTGTATGTGCGTGTGTGTGTATGTTTCATTGAATAATACAGGCATATTATATCACTTTATTTTTATACTGATCCTTTCCAGTTGTCTAGTCATGTTCTTGATGTTAAGATGAAATTCATCAAGCAAAGTGCCGTAGTTTTTTTTCCTACCCAAGTACTTTCAATCTCCTCCAAGATCATCCTCGGGGATTTATTGCGAGTGTAGCCGCAACGTGCCGAAGTGCATTTAATAAGCATTGAATGCTATTTTGAAATTCTACCAATATCCGGTCTGCTCCCTTATATTGGGATGCTTGTTTTGCCATAGCTACCATAGCTACAACGGATACATTTAAAACTTTTAAATCTTTATAACAGAGCGCGTTCATGCGTGTTTTTTAAAAAATCACCATCACAATGCAATGCAGATTTTATCACAGTTACAATAAGTTTTGCTTTGTAATTTGCCCCTGTATATTTTTCATTGATACATTATCTCATATCATCTCCACCTCAGCGATTGAGACTGGTTGGAGTTCATTCCTCGCAAGCCGGTTATACTATATTTAATTCTCAGTGAATGCGCTATGAATATGGACATTTATCAAAGTTAGTTTAGCCAATATCTACAGTCCTATATATATATTTAAAACCTCTAACCTTATAGTTAAAAATAATAATTCACCACGTAGAACAAAATTAAATAGGGCAAATATTATTTACGAATTTAAATGCCCATTAAAGAATTGTATTCCTGATCAATCAAAATTCGTAAATAATTATATATGCCACACTACAACATGTTTGACACGCAGACTCACTCTACACCTTTCTGACAATAGCTCAATTAGATATCATTTAAATATTCATGGAGACGTAACAGAAACTTCGTAACATTCTTGTTGACAACACTAACATAACAGCATCATCTACATGCAACAAAAGGCAAAAAATAATGGAACCTTATTAATAATAACAAACAAGCCAACACTTAATAATATTAACTTTGAACATGGACATAATATCTTGACCGTGTTTTGAAAAATGAAAACATTTTATAAAACATATGTACAACAAACTATTTCTTATTTTAACAGTTAAAATATAATCCTTGAAAATGGCTAAATGTATAGCCGAAAGCGCTCGGATAAAAAGAACATTCGGACATTTTTTATATAATTTATCATCCAAAGAGAAAAAAATTATTAGATCGCATTAGAAATTGTATAAAAAACTAAATAAAAGCACCTTGTCAGTCATTTTTAATGAAATGTGCATGAAAGAAGGATTACACACACACACACACACACACACACACACACACACACACACACACACACACACACACACACACATATATATATACGTGTGTGTGCGCGCGCGTGTAGTATGTGTTACTGCCATATTTACTTTATGGTAACATTTGAGAAGACTGAATGTTTGTCCTTTTTCGCCTCGTGGTCAAAAACCGTTTCGTATTTCTCAACCACGTCAGAAATCGGTGTCGGAACCCAGTTAAAGGTTTTTGAATACTGATTGCCAACTCAGACAAGATGTCTCTACTTGGTAACACAATCTTTCTCCCGACATGTACTTGTATACGAATCTAAGAGCTGTACGAGGCTACGTTGTGCTGCAGGAAGCTAAGTAAATACTAAATCACTGGTATGCCACCAATCCACGGTCGAGGATATAGATTTACACAAATAGCTGAATTGAAAGAAATTAAGTACTTATATACGCTGCACATTAAATGTGTGATCGGGTTCCATCCTCTCTTTCTCTCTCTCTTTCTCCCTCTCTCTCTCTCTCACTCACTCTCAATATATATATATATATATATATATATATATATATATATATATATATATATATATATATAAATTCTATATATATTATACATGCGCGGTACTTGGAAAGTGGTCAATATCAGTGATAGAGCTAACATATTAATTTGTATGGATATGAGTTTGTAACCCTGGGTTTCACGCTTTTGCGATCAGTAGACAAGATTGTCTGATGATTGCAAAAGTGTGAAACCCAGGGTTACAAACTCATATCCATACAATATATATATATATATATATATATATATATATATATATATATATATATATATATATTTAAACGCCTTTTTAATCCACTGTTTATCTTAAATTAATTCCATTAATTTCATTTTTATATAACCCCAAATTAATGTCATAAAGTCAATTTTAGGGTTTAATTTTATAAAACTTCTTCCCTTTAAGACAAATACCTTCCACCCTTCCCTGACCCTTGACTTGTGCCTTTCGTCTGACTGAAACATTGAAATGGATAAATTCGATTGTCGATTTTTTTTTGTTTTGTTTTTTTAGCTTTCTATTTCTGACACGCACTCAGCCCACGCTAGGGTTGATGAGACAAATGACCGGTGTTTTCATCTGCCGAAAGAGACTATTCCCCATATGTGATGATTTTGGATTTGATTATTTATTAATCATTTGCTCTGTAATAATAAATACATTGAGCTCTTTTTGTGGATCAGTTTTAATATTTTACATTACTAGGATCCGATTGAATTATATACCAACGGATTTGTTACCTTTACCACACACACACACACACACACACACACACACACACACATACACACACACACACACACACACACACATATATATATATATATATATATATATATATCAAATGAGAAAATTTAACACCCACAAGACGCAGCGAAACAGAGGAAGACAGAAAGTAACCTGTTTGAGCAGGATGATATGACATATTGACATACTGACATACTGACATATTGACATATTGACATATGACATATTGACATATGACTTATTGACATATGACATATTGACATATAACTTATTGACATATTGACATACTGACGGATTCGTTTTCTATGGATTATCAACCTTTTGCAGGTGATTTAAAGTCAAAAAATATTTTTAGATTGTAAAAAATTCCTTTCTGGAGATAATAATGGTTTAGTAATAAACCTCTTACTCTTTAATCCATATCAAGGGGGAAGATGTGGATTCATACCTTTCCCAGGGATATTTACGTATCAGTAAATATAACAAAACCAACTGGAATTGGATTTCGATTCTCCGATTTAAAACTCCGACCCATTATCTATTACGCCACCCGCACATCCAAGCTGACAGCACTTGATATTCCCAAGCGGTCACCCATCTAGATATTGACCAGAATCGATGTTGCTTAACTTCGGTGATCGTACAGGAACTGGTGTTTCTATGTGATGCGGCTGTAAGTCAGTGGTGAAGGAGTCATGCACTTCAATTGTGAATAGGTTGAGGGTTAAAGTGAAAGAAAAGTGGGGCCATTTTGAGTTGTTAATACTTGTGAAATATTGACAATGAGTTTAACAATCAGCCTGTAAGGATTCATTAACCAAAACCTAGTTGCTTATATTAGTGCTTCATTTTATATATATTTATAAATCTACCTTTCGCCTGTGCATTGAATACTACAGCCATATCTGGTCTGGTGCTCCTGCTGTATAAGTCACGATTCTTGACAACATCCAACAAAGAATCTGCAATGTAATCGATCCTGACCTGGCATCTTGACTTCAGTCACTTTCTCGCCAACATAACATGGCTTCCCTCTGTCTTATCTACAAATATTTTCATGGCAACTGCTCTGAAGATTTTCTTGTCCCATGTGCCCCGACAACGTGAATTTCAGCGTGCTACTAGATTGGCATTTAGGTCCCACCTGTTTACTGTTGAAATAGCTAAATGCTACCGCCACTTCTACTCCAACTCTTTCTTTTCTCTCACTTCACACCTGTGGAACTCCTTTTTCTTACTTCCCTAATAACTACGAGAATTTAAATGCAACGTCAATCGCCATCTTATTTCTTCTTGAACGTTATTCCTTTTTTTGTTCTTTCCCCAATCCTCCCCATTTTTTCAATCTTCTCATTCTCTTTCCTTTTCACTTCCTGTAACCCCCACCCCCACCCCTGAGTTCTCGCGATATTTTCGCTTTGATTGGGATAAAATAATTAAAAATAAATATACAGGCTGAATTGAAACACGTTATTTTAAAGTTATTGTGTGACGGAAAGGCAGTACTAGAAACTGATATCGTTAATCGATGGGGTGCCATATTAAATACAGGTGACTCGTTCTAATGATGCTAAATATCTAAATTTATTCAACGTTAATTGGCTCATAGTTTTTGCATTATTTATTTCCAGTGCCATGATGCGTTTAACTGAAATGCGTATTCATCCTCATACCGATTCCATGAGAATGCACCCATTTTCATTGCAGTCTATAAGAGAAAACCAAAGAATCTGGAAAATCTTCGGGTTTACTGTCACGTCAGCGGGAATCAGAATAAATACTAATGATGACGTCACACATGATGAAATGGAGAAAGTCCGACAATTATTTTTAGACATTTTTATGTTTATACATTCTTTTTTTTTTATAGATACAAATATTTAAGTAAATGCTCTGTTTTTATAATAAACAGTATAACAACATTTACCGGCCTGAATGTCCGAGAAATTGTCATAGAAAATATGCGTCCTCCGACAAGAATCGAACCTGTATCCTATACGGAACCGTCATATAGCCTGATATTCAGACCGGTAAATGTTGTTAATACTGTTTATTATAAAACAGAGCATTTACTTAAATATTTGGATCTATAAAAAGAATGTATAAACATAAAAATGTCTTAAAATAATGATGATTTGTAATGTCAACGTCTTGGAAAAAAATTAAACAATTGATATTTTAGATACGCGACTCATTTTTTCTTCTCGCCACTGGACATATATAACGTACCATAGGCGTTAATTAATTAATCGTGTTAATTTTTGACGAAAATCAATGAACATGTCCATTCAAGAGGATTGAGCGTCACCTCATTTTACTTTGATTGTGCGTGATTTTTTTGAATGAATATTTCCCTAACAAAATGGTGGATCGAAGAGCTCCTGTTGAGTAGCCACCGAGGTCACCAGACCCCCACACACTTGGATATTTTTTCTGTAGAGCCATTTGAAACCTGTTGTTAATCAGACGCGCCAAGAGATATTGAGGAACTTAAAGAAAGAATGCAGTAAAATGACATGACAGAGGAAACTCACCGACATGTTAATGAATCATGCAGGCACAGAATTGAAATGGGTTTTGAAAAAGAAGGAAGACATTTTGAACAGCACATATAAGAATAAAATAACTAGTAAATAAAATTTTCATGTGTTATTATTCTTTTAATAAAGTATCCTTATGGGGCACGACTTTTGCCACATCCTGTCTATAGACTTTCATCTGTAACATATTTCTACATCATAAACTTTCACCATTCCGCTTCCAATATGGAATTCAAATTATTTAATGACGATCGGGAAGTTATTTCTTTAGTTTAATATTCAAGTATTACTGATAATCCTGTTAAAACAAAATGAAGCCAGAAACGAGAACTAAGAAACAGTTCTTGTTTTGAACTGCAACGCTTTTCAAAGTCTCGCAGACGAGAGTTCACGGTAGTGGACAAGTGAAAGACTACTGGTGAAGTTGTCTGTGGTTTCCGACTCTCAGTTGTAGCTTTGAGGCGAAAAGCTTTGGAGAGTCGAGAACGATCGATGCAACTAGTTACTTTTTCCTTTTCTTTTTTTTTTCTTTTTTTAAGCTTATCACCCCAAGCAAGGCTGGAAGCCACTAGCACGCAAGGGGTTACAGAAGGTTTGGAGGACGAGCAGATAGGAGTGGTAAAGGAGAGGATGTGGAGAAAGATAGTGTATCGATCAAGGCAAGGGGGTTACAGAAGATTTGGAGCGAGAGCAGATAGGAATGAAAGGTGAAAGGATGTGGAGAAGGGAAGTGGATAGATCAAGGCAACTGGAGATGTCGATTGACGTTACACTTAAATAGTTGGAGATTGTATTTGTCAGGGAAACAGGAATAAGGAAGGGAGTTCCACAGGCGAGATGTGCGAGACATGAAGCTATTGGAGTAGAAGAGACGTCTACATCTAACAGTTTCAACGGTGAAGGGGTGGGAACGGGATGCCAGCCCCGTAGGACGTTTACATTCATGAGGCCTAGGAACCAGCGAAAGCAGCTCCTCGGGGCAATTACCGTGAAAGTATTTGTAAAAAAGACAGAGCGAGGCAACATCGCGTCTGTGAGAGAGCGACTGCAGACGAGATGACAGATCAGGGCCAATTACATTGCATATCCGTCTCTGGATCTTATCAAGAACCCTGGGGCAAACAGCAGGGGCTCCATACCATATATGGCAGCAATACTCCATGCAAGGGCGAATGGTCGATTTATAGATTTGGAGGATCGATTCCGGGGAGAAAAATTTCCTGGCTCAGCACAGGGAGCCAACTTTCCTTGCGGTGGATGATGCAATTGACTCGATGTATTTGTTCAATCTCAGATCAGCGGACAGCGTGAGATATCATTCTCTACATCTACCCTATTTTTATATTTGGTTTTAGCAAAGACATAGAATGAAATATTCTGGAGTTGGGGATGCATCCATGACAGCAAACCGAACGCAACGCCAAGATGACAGTTTTCTGTTCCAATCTATCTATATATATAATTGTGTTCATATTTGTCGCCCACACAGTATTTCTTTCTTTCTTTCTTTCTTTCTTTCTTTCTTTCTTTCTTTCTTTCTTTCTTTCTCTTCACCTTTATCTCTTCGGTTCCTTCTCTATTTTTCTCTATATTTTTCTTTCTTTCTAATCTTTCCCTTTTACACTTAGAGACTGACATTTTTTGCTGACAGCCAAGATGGCGGTGTTATCTTAAAGTTCCTCCAAAGCAACCGAAACAACAATAGCAAACACAATCAAACTAAGGACACACGACCGCCTCTTTATTTCATTTTTTTTTTTTTACTTGTCTTTTTTAAATATATATTTTATTTATTTATTATTTTATTTTTTGTTTTGTTTACTTCGTAATCGCTTATTTGTCTCTCTTTCTTTTTTCCTTTTTATGAAAAGTAAATAATTTACAGGATGTAGGGCAAATTTGCTGAGATTAAACTTTTTTTTTCTAAATATCTGGTTAAGAGTTATACGAAAAGAGTAATGGATATGGTGGCTAGGGCTGACCGACGAAAAAACTATTCTCCTGAATGAAGGGAAGGGAGATAATTCTCAAAATTAAGTGAGCATATTTGCAACAACAACAACAACAACAAAAAATACAACGGCGCCGAAGTATTTAAATCTTAATAAAATAATTTTACCTTGATCTAAATAAAATGACTAATCTGCTTGCTTCAATGTGTTTTTTTTTCTCTCTTTCTCGTTATCTTTCATTCTCTTTCTCTTCCTCTCACGTTCTTTCTTTCTATTCTTGTTTCCCTATTTCTCCGCCTCTCTTTATCACACATATACTTTCTTTCTCTCTCCCTCTCTATCTTTATGTTTCTCTCTATCTCTTTCGCATATTTTTTCTTTCTCTCTCTCTCTCCCTCTCTTTCTCTTTCTCTCTCTTTCTCTTTCTCTTTCTCTCTCTCTCTCTCTCTCGCCCTTTTTCACCATTTCTCTTTTCTTTCCTCTCTTTATCTCGCGCTCTTTCTTTCTTATCGGGAATTCCTCGCACGATAAGTGCAAGAAAAGTAACTGTTAGCTTAGAACTAGCAATTTCAACGACAAAATAATGGGACCTATCTGCCAATCGAATACCATGTTTAAATCCTTAAAGTCGACTATAGTACCAAAGGGAAAAGAGAATCGAACCCACTACCCGATTAACTGTCTTCTAGGTTAACCCATTGGACGATGGCGATTCGAACCCTCTCAATATTTCTCGAAATACGAGGGTTGTTCAAAATGTGTTAATCCCCACCTAAAAAGAAGAGGATCCATGGCTGAACATTTTTGTTGCGACATCACCCCACCCCTTCTGATAAAACTTGAAAAACTAATTCAGATTTTTGTCTTCATTTCTGTGCAGGTGAGGCCTATTAAAAGGTGAGAGGTGTGCGACAAATCTAAAAATGAACAAACCTGGGGCTCGAGAAATAAACTATCTGCAAAAGATAAGACACCCAAGGAAATCCATGAGGTCATGGTACATCACTTGCCGAGGACACTCCTTCCTATGCAACTGTGAAGAAGTAGGCTGCGGAATTCAAACAGGGCAGGGACAGCACAGATGTCCCACGGTCGGGTCGTCCAAAAAGGAGCAAGTTGATGTCATTCACCGTTTAGTTTTGGATGACAGACGTCATACTGTCCAGCAGGTAGCTTAGTCCATGGGCAAAAGTTCTGGTTTAGTCCATACTGTCTTAACCGAGATCTTGGGAATAAGCAAGCTGTTTGAACGAAGTATCCCAAGAATGCTGACTCCAAAGCCGAAGCTGAAAAGGGTTGACATTTCCAGGACACTTTTCAAGAATTAAGACAAATAAATGAAGCAGTCAAGTTGAAACGAAGTGGGGAAGCTAAGAGAAGGTGTGCTCTTGCTCCGGGATAATGCCCCCGTTCACACTGCTCAGGTTGCAGTTGCTGAAGCAACTAATTGTGGGTTGAATTGCTACCCCATCTCTTTTACTCATCAAACTTAGTTCAATCTGACTTCTTCCTGTTTCATAAACCCAAATCTGACCTGTGTGACCGCCATTTTGGAAACAGTGATGAGATCATATGTGCAATGGAGGAGTTTTTGGAGAACCAGGATACCTTCTCCCGTAATAGAATAGCAATATCTTGTTTCTCCAACTCTTTATGGGTGAGGCTTAGAACTTTTGAGCGACCCTCGTACACATACACACATATCTTTATCTATAATTAATATAAGTATAGAAAAATAGTGTATATGTGTATGCCTAGTTTTGATAGATAGATAGATAGATAGATAGATAGATAGATAGATAGATAGATAGATAGATAGATAGATAGATCTTTGTATAGTTTTGATAGTTTGGGACGCCATATCATGGAAATGTCTCGGTCCAATAATTGTCGTGCATGGTAGAATCAACAGCAAAGATTACCTGAACATTTTGGGAGATCATGTTCATCCCAGACTTTATTCCCTGATGGTGACTGCATCTACCAAGACGATAATGCTCCAATACATACTGCTTGAGTGGTTAAGAATTGGTATGAAGAGCATGAAAGTGAGCTAGAACACATGGAGTGGCCTCCCCAATCTCCAGATATCAATATTATTGAACATTTGTGGTGGATTTTGGAGCGACAAGTTAGGAGCCGCTATCCTCCACCGTCGTGTCTTAAAGAGCTGGAGCAGGTGTTAATGGAAGAATGGCTGAAAATTCCTCTGGGTGAAGTCAGGAATCCATATGATTCCATTCCTAGACGTATTAAAGCTGTATGTGAGGCTAAAGGAGGACCAACTCCATATTAAATAAATTTTCTTTGAATTTAACAAGCGTTTTAATTATTTTGTCCAACCCCTGTAAATAGATGTAGAAATGATCTGAGATAGATAGGTAGATAGATAGATAGATAGATAGATAGATAGATAGATAGATAGATAGATAGATAGATAGATAGATTGCGTTAGCGTCGGTGCGTGCCCGATCCCTCTCTTGGATGCAATGAGAGGGCACGGCCTCGAGCAGCTGTTCCCCAGTGCCGACACTTCTCAGTATAATTTTCCTCACTTACGACTCTGTCCTTTGACACAGCCGCCCCTGAGCGCACTCTTCCCAAAGACAGAGACGAAACTGAGAGATGATAAATAGTGTGTTAAAAACTTGTATTTGCTCAACCCCTAACAAGGTTAGGTTGTGACACAAGGTCAGTTTAATGTGGGGAGGCCGAGCGCGTACACTCGGGTTAGGAACAAAAATTGCCCGAGTCCCCGAAAGAGTCGATTGCGTTGGCCTCGGTGCGAGCACCGATCACTGTCATTGGTGCAATGAAACTGCAAGGGCCTTGACTACCTCTTCCCCAGGGCTAGGTACTTCTCAGTATAATTTTCCTCGGTCCCAACTCTGTCCTTTGACGGAGTCGCCCTGAGTGCACACTGACCAAGGACAGAAGCGCAAGTGGGAGATGATAAATAAGGTGCTACAAATTACTTTAGCGTAATTTGTATCTACTCAACCCCACCCGACACGAGGTCAGGTTTTGTCACAAGGTCGGTTTAATGTGGGTAGCCCGAGGGCGTACACCCGGGCCAAAGATTTCAAGTAGTGAATATATTTTACTTTGCAAAGCGATGGCGAGCGGGCGAAGCCTGCTGGTTATAAATATGTATTGTTAGTTGGTTGACTTTGTTTAGTGGCATATCAACCTATACGGGTTATTTGATGCTGAAATCTAAATATTTTGAACATAGCTTTCTGCCTTCAACTTGAGTTTTAGATATATAGTTTGTAGCTCATTAAATGTATTGTTGGTAATTTTACTATAAAAATCGATTTTTTTTTAGTCTTGAAGTCCTTTTGCTATAAAAATCTGCTGTTGCTCATTTTATTATAAAAATGTACTGTTGATTTTTGTTTGGAGAGGTACACTTAGCTGGGACCCGAACAGGTGCTACCACCCCGTGTCAGGATGGACCCGGGAACAGCAGCAATTAAGTAATGGTTCCGCGTTCCTCAAAACATCCAACATCACTTGCTGCCGGATGTAGTTTATTGTCATACCCAGGACGATGTAATTAATGTTCAGTCAGCATAGTTGTAGTTTAAACCACATGTTAGACCTAGTGGGTACTGAAGAAACAAAATTAAGGTGCCTGCGACAGAGATTAGTCTAACCAATTTAGTAGACACCATAGTCTCCCGACTCAAAATGATGCCAACTAAACAATAAATTGTGTACATGACCAGAGGTAAAATTCCTTGAGATTCCGTCTCTTTTTCTGTCTATAAAAACCCTTTCGAAATAACTATCGCAAATTCCACAGTGCAAGCCGGCCTGGCTTACGATTCGACCTCAAGATTTTAAGTTCAAAATTTTGAGTTTGGCCTATACCTGACACACGGTAGCGTAGCAGTGGCCCAAAACCTAGGCCTACCGGTAAATAAAGTTAAGTTACAGTATGCGATAACCTGTGCCGAAATTACATGAGGTCACACCACTTACTTGTATATTGAGACACTAACCGTAATATCTTTCTATATACGTTGTATAACAAACAACCTACAACACACACCAGTATGTACCGTATATTGTATCGGTATAAGTTAGCAAACATTTACTGATAAACACATTAAAATCAACATCAACTGCTATAAAATATTGATACCATAGATTACACATCACACCAGGTAGTTTTTTGATAGTATTGCATTCATTTGTACCTGGCTTCGTAGGCAGCGCAAAGTAGATACTGATGGCCGAGTCTATCATGAACGAACAATGAAATTAACGAGGAAGTTTTAAGGAAAATACGAGCAGAAAGAGAACATAACGACTTGGAGAATATGACACTCACATCACACCAGGTAGTTTTTTGATAGTATTGCATTCATTTACACATGGCTTCGATAAATTCAAAGGATAAGCGATCTAAAGTCCGAAGAAGTAGCTTTGAAAATTCTTTGAATTTAGCAGTAAGTACTGTCAAGCATCCGTTCCGTATAATGTTCTGGGGATGCTTTTCTTTTCATGGAACTGGTTTCTTAAAACCTATTGAAAAGACCCTCAGGGGCGAGCAGTACAAGAGAATTTTAGAGTCTTGTCTGCTCCCTTCTGCTGAAAGGGTGCAAATCGACCCCACCAAGCTCATTTTTATGCAGGATAATGCTCCCTGTCACAAATCAAAATTGATGAAGGGATACTTTGATGAGAAGCAGGTGAGTGTTAGGCCATGGCCGCCACAATCTCCTGACCTCAACCCCATAGAAAACTTATGGAGCAATATAAAGTACAGGCTCTCGAGAAAGCAGTTGAGCAACAAAGAGGATTTGATTGTGAATTTCATATCCGAATGGAATTCAATGCTTGGAGATGAGATTTGCCAGAACCTAATCAAGTCAATGCCAAAAAGGTTATTCAAAATAAAGGAGGACCCATAGATTATTAAATATTTCGAACTATATTATAAATAAATTATACCTCTATTATTCTTTATTTAAAGCTGTTCGGTTATGTTTCTATTGATTACTAGGTGAAGGAAATAAGTGAGTCACTTTTTTTTCACAGAGTTTTTCCCTAAATCTCATTTATATCCAAAATTATAATTATCAATTACCTTAGGGTAAGTAAACTTTTTTACTAGGTGGTCGGGAGGGGGTCTTTATATTAGTAGGATTAAAAATTAGTTTGACGCCAAAAACAATAGGCGAAAAAATTTTTAAGTAAAAAAAATCAGGTGAGTCACTTTTATCGAACAAGACTGCATAAAATAATATAATAAATTATCTTACTTTACTATTTTTTTAAATTAATCTAAATAATATTCATAAAATTAAACTGAATAGTTTAAATAGAAACGAATATCAACTAAAGACAATCAGAGAACATTTGATTTTTAATCAGCTTTTCGGTGAGGTCATCATTAACGACATGTCTACCGAAGCATTCTCGGACTTCCAAATCAAAATTTCCACTTCTGCACCTAGCGAGCCATTCATGAATAGTACTCCCAGTTACGGCACCATCTCCACAAACGTCACTTACCTATTTTGCTGCTTTACTGCCTTTTTTTCTTTTCCATAAACAAAAAAAAAAGCTTAAAATGCCGAAAACGCGTTCCATTTTCCTCCATTTTGAATTTTTACGTAAAAAAAAAACATTTAAAAGGCAATATGTACGCAGATAATCGCATATAAAGGACGCGTTATAATGTCACCTTTTAAAATATTTACATATGTCATAAATTTCAGTCACGTGTCAAACGAAATCACATCTTCAAAAGCTACCTATTGAAAAATACTATGAACTTTTGTTGCGACTTAATATTTTAAAATTTGGTCCTCCCCCCACTCTCGACAAGTAAGAGCTGACATTGTCCTGAGAAAAAAGAAAATTCAATATAAGGCCTATATCCGAAAATGGCGTGACGGCGCCATCATATTCTGCTTTACTCATAAACGTCTTAAACAACAAATCGGTCTGTTCGAGAAAAGATCCGATTTCGAGCCGCTATAGACACACCAAGCCAAAGATGAAAGAACCAGTCAAACTAACTGGAAAAGTAACAACAAAAACAACATTTACATGTCCTACTTGTAACTGCACACCAACCAACAGGCCAAACTACCAAGCTGAGATATTTATCGTTAATGTCTCTGCAGTTTGGCAAAGTTTTTTTTTTCTTGCTATTAAATAAGCTGAGTCATTTAATAACACGATAAGTTGAAAAATACTACCCTCAAAATATGAACGACGAAAATAACAGTCAAAGGGATTATTGTCAGACTGTGAGTGGAACCTGAAAAGTTTTTGACCTCGAGTCACTTCCGAAAATCTAACAAAATGAGAAAAAAAAGGTTTCTTTAAATTCACTTCTTGGTTGGGCCGAGAACTTTGCTGTATTTCTTTATGCATACTAATGAGGGAGGATCAGTGTATTATTTTAAAACAACAGAATACTGACCCCCCACCATTTTACACCCAGTAGAAAACAGCGAATAGATGTAAAAAAAAAAAAAAATTCTCAGCACGACTTGCTTGAAAGATCCGATTAAATAACCAAACATGAAAAAAAAATTCCTTCTTAGTTGGGCTGAGAACTTAGCGGTTTTCTTCACATGTAGTAATTGTGGGAGATCAGTTTATTACTTAAAAACAGACGATAACTAATCTCCCTTTTACATCGTAGAATCAATGACACACACACACACATATATACAAACACACACACACACACGCACACACAGGATTACTGAACAGAAACTCCCTATTTTATGTATGATGAACTCTCCTGTCTTGTAAAAATTATAGTTATACAGGAGAGTCCATCTTACATAAAATAGGGATTTATTTTTCAATGACCATATATATATATATATATATATATATATATATATATATATATATATAAGTGAACATTGAAGAAAACACTCAGAGGCGACAGGCTGTTTCGTGCTAGGCGCAATCGTCAGGCTGCCTAAGGATTTCGCTTAGCATGAAACAGCCTGTCGCCTCTGAGCGTTGACTTCAATGTTCACTTTTATATTTATATTTACATACGCTCTATCTCTGATATTCAGCACTTTATCTCATAAATATAGCACACCTTAAAACTATATTTCTTCTCACATATATATATATATATATATATATATATATATATATATATATATATATATATATTTCATTAAAGACAACAGATAAGGTACTACGATTAAGCTTTTAAATTAATTTTCCTTCTGTTCGAGTGGTGTTGTTTTTCTTGTTGGCTACCGGCTTGTGTAATTTGATAATTATATATCCAGGCAGCAATCCTTCATTTATACATGTTCATTAAAGACGACAGACAAGGAAAATAACACCGCTCGAACACAAGAAAAAATTAAATAAAATGCTTAATCGTAGTGCCTTGTCGTCGTCTTTAATGAAACATATATAAATGAAGGATTGCTACCTAAATACACACACACACACATATATATATATATATATATATATATATATATATATATATAGTCTTAAAGTGTGCTATATTTATGGGATAAAGTGCTCAATATCAGAGATAGAGCGTGTGTAAATATAAAAGTGAACATAGATGTCAACACTTAGAGGCGACAGTCACTTTTATATATATATATATATATATATATATATATATATATATATATATATATATATATATATATATATATACAATGTGACAGAAATTATTAGAGAAAAATTATTATTTGAGAAAACCATAATTAAGTCTAGAAGAATCCTCAACAGAATTCAGAAATCACTGGACGGCCGTTTCGTCTTATATTAGGGAGTACATCAGCATGGCACGTCTACTACCGAGAATTGAACACAGACTGTTACAATATAAGACAAGTGTCTTACCAACTGTATCAACAGGCCTCGGGGACGAAGGGCTAACGAATTAGACTCGATATAACGCCACTCTTCACAAATTCCATGGTGTACCTCACCCGAGTATCACTTACCCAAAGGACTGTGCCCCCACGAGCCACGACTTCTATCCCCAAGCCGCTCCATCCAGAGTATTAGAAGCCGGTTCAAGCAAAGATATAAAAGTGACAGAAATTATTAGGAGAATTTTAGATAAACATAATTAAGTACTTCATCAAGTTTAGAAGAAATATATATATATATAAGTATTACCAATGGTAGGGATAATTCCAAGGAGGATATTAAGCCAGGGAAAGGTCAATGTAGACTAGAGAGAATAATAATAATAATAATAATAATAATAATAATAATAATAATAATAATAATAATAATCACGAAGAAAACCTTAAATATTCATTTTGGTTATAATTTATTTCGTGAAGATCGAAATATTAACTCTTCAGATCAAAGTCACTTAATTCATATATATATATATATATATATATATATATATATATATATATATATATATATATATATATATGAATTGTACATAAAGTGCTGGTGTTAATAAAACAGTATATATTATTAAATATACATATTATCGCTCAGCTAGCACATGCATAATACGGGATAATTTGTACACTTATTAATATATATATATATATATATATATATATATATATATATATATATATATATATATATATATATAAATAAAAAGAAAGAACAGTAAGATATAAAATCCGGTTTTCTTATAGATATTTTTATTTTGACACAATAGTGCTCAATGTAAATTTACAGAGCATTAATATTATAAAGTAACTGATTTAAAATATGTGTAGCGAAAAAAACATATTTTAAATCAATTAATTTATAATATATATATATATATATATATATATATATATATATATTTGTGTGTGTATGTATTTTTGATACACTATATATATATATATATATATATATATATATATATATATATATATATATATATATGCATGTTTCATTAAAAAACACCTTATAGACCACCAAATTAGATACACATTTATTACAAAAACCAAATGCACATTAATTACAAACAAGACGAATCTTCACTAAGAAAGAAATATACTACCCCAATTGACCTGAATAAAAAAATCAAATGAATTCTCTATTATAAAAATTTAAGACCGCTAACTTTACCCTAAAAAATAACAACAGACCAACTAAGTAAAAATTACAAAGACCGAACATTATCTAAGAGTTCAAATGCCTCTTAAGGAACTGTGTTCCTGATCAAACAGGACTCATGAATAATTACATCGGTTACACAACTACAGGCTTATCCAGACGTCTTACGTTACACCTATCTGACCACAGCTTCATTAGAACGCATTTAAACACGCACACAAATTTACCAGACTCCATTAGAAACATACTAGTAGAAAACACAAATATAATAACTGCATCCACCTGCAAAAAAAGATTTAAAATAATGGAAGCTTTAATAATAAAAAAGAAAAAGACAACTCTTAACAATATTAACTACGAACAAGGCCACAATGTGCTAACCGTATTCGGAAGTTAAAACATACTTACTACACACTAAGACATATACATAATGCACACACTCAATTAAGCTGAAAAATTGAATCATCCTTGATAATGGCTAAAGGTATAGCCGAAAGCGCTCGGAACTATAAACTATTTGGACAGTTTTTACACACTCTTTGTCCTGAAAAGAAAACTCTTGTTCGAACACAAGAAAAATTAAATAAAATGCGTAACCGTAGTACCTTGTCTGTCATTCTTAATGAAACATGCATAAACGAAGGATTGGTGCCTAAATATATAACTATCAAATTACACACACACACACACACACACACACACACACACATATACATATATATATATATATATATATATGTGTGTGTGTGTGTGTGTGTGTGTGTGTGTGTGTGTGTGTGTGTGTGTGGTGTATCAAAAATACTGTTACAAACTTTGTTGACGGATTCCTCACACCAAAACAAGGACAAATAGCCATATAATAATATGTTGGCAAACCCTTCATTATTGAGTCATTAAGGTTCAAGAAAGACTTACGTCTATTACTATTTGCGGGCCTGTATGTAAAAATCATATCTGCCTTCTCACTGATTCTGTTTTTTGTTTTTTTTGCTTTTTTTATCGACCATTTTCAGATTATTTAAATATCTTTAGTTTGTAGGGATTTTTGGAGATAAAAATGTTTTTTAGCGATAAAAGTTCTACTAAGAGGAAGAGGAGGCATACTTTTCCGAAGGTTGTTAGCGCGTACGTGAATATAACGAATCCGACTAGAATTAGAACTCGGCTCTCCGATTTCCCACTTCCGAACCGTTAACATTTACACCACATACACACCTGGAATTCCCAAGCAGTCACTCATCTAGATACTGAACAGGCTCGACGTTGCTTAACTTGATAGATAGATAGATAGATAGATAGATAGATAGATAGATAGAAACAAGTCGAGATACATACAAGCTTTGATAGATAGATAAATAGATAGATAATGAAAATACTTCCATAGATAGATAGATAGATAGATAGATAGATAGATAGATAGATAATGAAAACACTTCCATAGATAGATAGATAGATAGATAGATAGATAGATAGATAGATAGATAATGAAAACACATAGATAGATAGATAGATAGATAGATAATGAAAACACTTCCATAGATAGATAGATAGATAGATAGATAGATAATGAAAACACTTCCATAGATAGATAGATAGATAGATAGATAGATAGATAGATAGATAGATATGAAAAGGATAGATAGATAGATAGATAGATAGATAAGAAAAGGAAAAATAGATAGTCAGATACATAGATAAATAGATAGATAATGAAAACACATAGATAGATAGATAGATAGATAGAAACAAGTTGAGATACATACAATCTTTGATAGATAGATAGATAGATAGATAGATAATGAAAACACTTCCATAGATAGATAGATAGATAGATAGATAGATAGATAGATAGATAGATATGAAAAGATAGATAGATAGATAGATATGAAAAGGATAGATAGATAGATAGATAGATATGAAAAGGATAGATAGATAGATAGATAGATAAGAAAAGGAAAAATAGATAGTCAGATACATAGATAAATAGATAGATAATGAAAACACATAGATAGATAGATAGATAGATAGAAACAAGTTGAGATACATACAATCTTTGATAGATAGATAGATAGATAGATAGATAGATAGATAATGAAAACACTTCCATAGATAGATAGATAGATAGATAGATAGATAGATAGATAGATAGATAGATATGAAAAGGATAGATAGATAGATAGATATGAAAAGGATAGATAGATAGATAGATAGATATGAAAAGGATAGATAGATAGATAGATAGATAAGAAAAGGAAAAATAGATAGTCAGATACATAGATAAATAGATAGATAATGAAAACACATAGATAGATAGATAGATAGATAGATAGATAGATAGATAGATAGATAGATAGATAGATAGATAGATAGGAATATTAAATGATAGATCATGCCTCGTCTTCTCTGTTGCATGCCATTTATTTAACCACCCGTAAAAAGATATATAGTGACATTCGTTTTTCCTTGCTTCCTTATACGTTTGCGTGTCTGCTTTTTTGCCTTCTTTCCTCCGCCATGTTTACTGTTGCCATGAGAAATAGGAGCCGACAATCACAGTATCTTACGACTTTTCTTCTGACAAAAAAAAAAATCAAAAACAAAAAAAGGAAAATTTGTCACATCTAAGTAAACTAAAAACTAGGAGAAAGGTGATAAATTGTCCTTCCATACTACATCTAAGCGAATATATGACCAAAAAATAAATTCACGTGTAAAAAATAGCATGGCCGACCTTGACCTGTTTAATTCAAACGTGCGAGAACCGATGTTTCTCCGTTATACGGCCGTAAGCCAATTGTGCTAGAAAAAATACAACTTTAAATGATATGCATTTAAGAAGTGCGCAGTATATCGTGACATTCTGGAGGGGGTGAAAAAGGAAGCCGATTTCTGCTGAAAATATTCCCCCACCCCCGGTCTTCTAGATATCGACTAACCAAAGGCTTGACATGGTAACCACCAAACAACTTCGCTGGTTTGGACATGCTCGTCGTCGACACTCGGGCAAATTCACCCATGAGGCGATTGCTACAACCACCCACCCGACCCCGCCAAGGTTAGCAGAAGCAACGTGGTAGACACAGCTAAAATCATGGCTTAAGACGGGGAAAGAGAACCACGTATGTTCGGGACTCGCCGTTGGAATCGTAATTGGTTAGGCTCTTCCCTGACTCAATTGCGTCCGACCGCCGAGCTTGGTCGGCTTTCGTTCAGGATGCGGCAAATCCGTTTGACGGAGCCGACTCAACCGATTTCGTGTACAAGTAGGTTGATATGATAATGGTAATATCAGCCGTTTCCCTCTAAGGAAATATTTGGCATTCATTGACCCGGCAGCCAGTACTTCTTTCAGTTGAAATTTATAAAATATTTCTCTCAAAACAATTTCTTTCAAATCCCGTAGCTGTTATCACGCTTTTCATTATGGGCGGGAGTTTCCTTCCTAACCTTTTGTTTGAAGTAGTGTGGAAGTTCAACATCTTGATTATGTCATTAATTTCTCTTCGAGTGACACGGGCTATACATTTTAGTTGTCGCTGCTGTTGGTAGTTCTCAAGTGATGCGTTTTCTCTTATTCGGTACAGATCTTTGTGAATCTGTAGCGCCAGTCCACAATGTTCAAAGAATAATGATCTTTGCTAAGATCCACTCTCTCAAAACATTTTTCATCATTGATCTTAAGGAAGCGGTTATATACAGCTGACAGTTTAGATATTTCTGAACGGGGTTGGCGCTAGGCATGACAAGGTTATTTAAGAACATGATTCGAGTTTTCATGTTGATGTTTCGGTTTTGTAGCAATTGGTGGTATTGGGTAAAACTACCTCTGAGACAGTGTATTCCATGTTCAATTTCCTTTACAAATTTGTTATAACTGATCCATGTGCCGACGGACCTGAAGTTTTTAGTATTTTCTATTTCCACATCCTGATTTTTTAAAATTTTTTATGAGGGATTTGGGCTAGGTGCCATAACTGCTTATATTCCATTTGCAGATCATAGTTTCTGTTTTGGAAAGATTTATCTTGTGTCCTATTTCTTGAAACACATGGTAGAGTATGTTGATATTCTGTCTGTATAAGGAAAGGGATGTTGATTTTAGACACTGCAAAAGAGGAATTTACACAATCGCCTTTAAAATCTTTCGGCGAAAGATTTTCTCATATGAAAATTAGAAAAATAACGAAACAAAGAAACCCTTGAAAAGATTATGCATCAACCATCTGTCGGGTGTGAAAGAATATATATATATATATGTCTGTGTGTGTGTATATATATATATATATATATATATATATATATATATATATATATATATATATATATATATATATATATACACACACACACACACACACACAGACATATATATATATATATATATATATATATACACACACATACACACACATATATATATAT
This sequence comes from Acanthosepion esculentum, assembly GCA_964036315.1. Taxonomy (NCBI): domain Eukaryota; kingdom Metazoa; phylum Mollusca; class Cephalopoda; order Sepiida; family Sepiidae; genus Acanthosepion; species Acanthosepion esculentum. The sequence continues at coordinate 89,327,665 of OZ038493.1, forward strand.
ATATATTCTTTCACACCCGACAGATGGTTGATGCATAATCGGAGAGCCGAGTTCGAATTCCAGTCGAATCCATTACATTCACTTACATACTAATACTCTTGGGAAAGGTGTGAATCCTATCCTTCTCCCTCCAGCTATAAGTAAATAGCAGGACAGACTGGGTTCTATAGCCTTGGATGGCAACTGTTCTAGGAGAAGGACAACTCTGAATTCAAAACCTGCGGAGGGTCATTTGGGGACCCTGTGGCACGTAGTGCACCAAGTCTCTGTATTCAGCCCTTTAAAATGTGTGGATGGTCCTGCACAAAACCTTCACCACTATAATCAAATCGCATGTGCTGTTGTCGTGCTGTCAGTTTCCTAGGAACTGATCTGCTTGATCCTCATACGTCGAATTCAACCGGACGTCTAGCCACACTGATGAGCTGTGAAACAGCGAAACAGTCTGTCGGTGGATGACAAAAATATTAGCTCCTTAAAAAATTAATTTCGGTTGAACCCTCTGGTTTGAGGTGTGAATTTGTAAACAGTGACTATTTAAGCTAATACTGCACGACTCTTCGACAGAATTGAGTCACTGTGTTTTATCTGAATCTAAAAATAAACACGCTAAAATTCACCTTCATCCCGTACGGTACGCTGACGGCTTAGTGGGAGAAGTTCGGACTGACGCAAATTCCGTCGGGTTTCGATCCTAGCTAGAGACAACCGGACGTCTAGCCACACTGATGAGCTGTGAAACAGCGAAACAGTCTGTCTGTGGATGACAAATATATATATATATATATATATATATATATATATATAGAGAGAGAGAGAGAGAGAGAGAGAATGAGAATATATATTAATGTATTTTTGGGTAGCAACTTTTCTTTTAAACATCTTTCATTAAATATGGAAGACAAGGAAGATTTAATTAATTTTTATTTAGTTTTTTTTCACGGCTTCTTTAGGTTTCTCCGTTTGGTTAGAGTAAGGAAGTACAGAAATTGCCTATTAATTTTCATTGTCCCAAGCGCTTTCGGTCACTTCTTTAAGCATTTAAAGCTCTTCTATGAATCGAGCACTCGAGTCACTGGCGCGTTCATTCAAAAATAAATACGTAAAAATTCACCTTTCTCTCTGCTGAGAACTGATAGATTAGTGGAAAAATCTCCGATTGATGCCAAATCAGTCGGGTGTGTATCCTGGTCTCAGACAATCGGATATCTAGCCACATTGATGAGCTGTGATACAGCGAAGCAGTCTGCCTGTCTTACGTGCGTATTTGGACAGCAATCCTTCTTTTATGCATGTTTCATTAAAGACAACTGACACGGAACTGCGATTAAGCTTTTTATTTAATATTTCTTATGTTCGTGTAAGTGTTTTATATAAATTGTGTCAAAATTTCCAAATATTCTGTATATCCCAGCGCTTTCGGCTATTCTATTAGCTATTATAAAGGATGCTATTTATTTTATTTTTTTTTACTGAATGTGTAATTTTTAAAATATATTTCTAGAGTTGTGGAAATGTTTTATTATTTTTTTAAACACGGTCAGCAAATTATCGTTGTTTTCATAGCTGATGTTATTAAGCGTTGGATTTTTCATTTTTATTATTAGTGCTTCGGTTTTTTTATTTTTTACATGTGTATGAGGCTACTATACTAGTATTTTCTACAAGTACATCCTTCTGCAAACTGATTGAAACAATGTGATTAATTCCGTTATTATTTACTTTTATTTTCGTATTTCTCCAATGAAACATGATCCAGTGCACATGTTAGTACTTCGTATGGCCATTTCACGAAGTCGTTCCTTGTAGATTGACCACAGATTCTCGATTGGATTTAAATCAGGAGAGTTTCCCGGCCAGTCTATAGAACTTTGATTTAAGGTAAGGCTCGTCATTGTTTTCGTGTAGCGTTACAAATTTCGTACGCTTATTTGGAGTAACGTCCATCACAAGCAATGGCCATAGGACAACTAATCGACAGTCGAGACAATAGTGCCTGGTTGTGACGAAAATCTGATGCAACCACGGATGATGCAATATTTTTCAAGGCCAAACAAATTTCATCATACACCCCGAAAATAGATTCATATTACTGCACACTATTGCGAATGACCGAATCTGAGGATAAAAATAGAAATCGATTACACCCTTTCAATCCAGTTGGACTAAAACTGACCTTATGGTGAAATAAAGGAAACTAAAGCGGTTGTTTCAATTAATTTGCACAAGGGTGTAAGTTGCTGATGGAGTTTGGTAGGTTTCTGTGTGCGTTTAAATGAGTCCTAATTGAGCTATGGTCAGAGAGGTTGTAACGTGAGTCTTCTTCATAGGCAAAAAGTCGCATGTCCACTATATATATA
>OZ038493.1:89335024-89395024 GCA_964036315.1 Acanthosepion esculentum
CATGGAAATGACGTAATGCCCAGCCACCGGTTGAACAGTGGTAGAGAATAATGACTTAATGCCTAGCCACCGGTTGAACGGTGGGTAAACACTTGTAACTATTTTTATATCTTCCGTGAAACATTACATACCAATTATTTGCGAAATTTGACTCAGAAGCTCAGCAGAAGGGTTAAAATTGTTCAGGAACGCAGGGCTTAAAGGGTTAATCAAATCGACAATAATCATGCCGGTATCTACTTTGGACATCTTTTCCAAAGAGCCATTTATATATTTTTCTCTATCTATCGAATTACCATAACTACTTCTTTACTTATACTTCTGTTCACCTTTCTTTCTTTTTGCATTCTTTTCTTCTTTCTTCCTTCTTTCCTTTCTTCCCCTTTTTTTCTTTCTTTCTTTCTTTCTTAAGATTCTTCATTATGTCGGTTTCTTAACTCCGACGTTTCCCTCTCTTTCTCCTACTCTGTATTTTATCCCGTACGATCACCGAAGTTAATAAAGCTTAAGCCTGGTCAAAACTTAGATTGGTAACCGTTTTGGTATAAAATGTGCTGTAACATTGGATGTGTAGGTTGTTGTCATGGATTTCGACTTCTCCCTCCAGCTATGGGTTAATTAGTAAGATTTATATCACTGAATGATTATTATCTCCAAAAAATCTTGTAATCTCAAAAAATGTTCTGGCTTTAAACAATCTGCGAAGGGTTGAAAACCGGTAAAAAATCAAATCAATCTATCAATGTAATCTTTATTTTCCCTCTTTATACTATCTTTTTATTCTTTATTTTCTTTTTTCCTTTGTGCTTCTCGCATTTTTCCTGGATGTCTTTCTTTCTTTCTTTCTTTCTTTCTCCTATCCTTTTCTTTCTTCATTTCTAACCCTCTCACCCCCTTTCTTTTTTCTTTCTTTCTCCTATCCTTTTCTTTCTTCATTTCTAACCCTCTCACCCCCTTTCTTTTTTCTTTCTTTCTTTCTTTCATTCTTTCTTTCTTTCTCCTACCCTTTTCTTTCTTCATCATTTCTAACTCTCTCACCCACTTTCTTTTTTCTTTCTTTCTTTCTCCTATCCTTTTCTTTATTCATTTCTAACCCTCTCAGCCCCTTTCTTTCTTTCTTTCTTTCTTTTTTCTTTCTTTCTTTCTTTCTCCTATCCTTTTCTTTATTCATTTCTAACCCTCTCAGCCCCTTTCTTTCTTTCTCCTATCCTTTTCTTTCTTCATTTCTAACCGTCTCACCCCCTTTCTTCCTTTCTTTCTTTCTCCTATACTTTTCTTCATTTCTAACCCTCTCACCCCCTTTCTTTTTTCTTTCTTTCTTTCTTTCTTTCTTTCTTTCTTTCTTTCTTTCTTTCTTTCTCCTATCCTTTTCTTTATTCATTTCTAACCCTCTCACCCCCTTTCTTTTTTCTTTCTTTGTTTCTTTCTTTGTTTCTTTGTTTCTTTTTTTCTTTCTTTCTCCTATCCTTTTCTTTATTCATTTCTAACCCTCTCAGCCACTTTCTTTCTTTCTTTCTTTCTTTCTGTCTTTCTTTCTTTCTCCTATCCTTTTCTTTCTTCATTTCTAACCCTCTCACACCCTTTCTTTTTTCTTCCTTTCTTTCTTTCTTTCTTTCTTTCTTTCTTTCTTTCTTTCTTTCTTTCTTTCTTTCTCCTATCCTTTTCTTTATTCATTTCTAACCCTCTCAGCCCCTTTCTTTCTTTCTTTCTTTCTTTCTTTCTTTCTTTCTTTCTTTCTTTCATTTTTTCTTTCTTTCTTTCTTTCTTTCTTTCTCCTATCCTTTTCTTTCTTCATTTCTAACCCTCTCACCCCCCCTTTCTTTTTTCTTTTTTCTTTCTTTCTTTCTTTCTTTCTTTCTTTCTTTCTTTCTTTCTCCTATCCTTTTCTTTATTCATTTCTAACCCTCTCAGCCCCTTTCTTTCTTTCTTTCTTTCTTTCTTTCTTTCTTTCTTTCTTTCTTTCTTTCTTTCTTTCTTTCTTTCTCCTATCCTTTTCTTTATTCATTTCTAAACCTCTCAGCCCCTTTCTTTCTTTCTTTCTTTCTCCTATACTTTTCTTTCTTAATTTCTAACCCTCTCACCCCCGTTCTTTTTTCTTTCTTTCTTTCTTTCTTTCTTTCTTTCTTTCTTTCTTTCTTTCTTTCTTTCTTTCTCCTATCCTTTTCTTCCTTCATCATTTCTAACTCTCTAACCCACATTCTTTTTTCTTTCTTTCTTTCTTTCTTTCTTTCTTTCTTTCTTTCTTTCTTTCTTTCTTTCTTTCTTTCGTTCTTTCTCCTATCCTTTTCTTTATTCATTTCTAACCCTCTGACCGCCTTTCTTTCTTTCTTTCTTTCTCCTATCCTTTTCTTTCTTCATTTCTAACCATCTCACACCCTTTCTTTCTTTCTTTCTTTCTTTCTTTCTTTCTTTCTTTCTTTCTCCTATCCTTTTCTTTATTCATTTCTAACCCTCTCACCACCTTTCTTTTTTCTTTCTTTCTTTCTCCTATCCTTTTCTATCTTCATTTCTAACCCTCTCACACCCTTTCTTTCTTTCTTTCTTTCTTTCTTTCTTTCTTTCTTTCTTTCTTTCTTTCTTTCTTTCTTTCTTTCTTTCTTTCTTTCTTTCTTTCTTTCTTTCTTTCTTTCTCCTATCCTTTTCTTTATTCATTTCTAACCCTCTCACCACCTTTCTTTCTTTCTTTCTTTCTTTCTCCTATCCTTTTCTATCTTCATTTCTAACCCTCTCACACCCTTTCTTTCTTTCTTTCTTTCTTTCTTTCTTTCTTTCTTTCTTTCTTTCTTTCTTTCTTTCTTTCTTTCTCCTATCCTTTCCTTTATTCATTTCTAACCCTCTCACCCCCTTTCTTTTTTCTTTCTTTCTTTCTCCTATCCTTTTCTTTCTTCATTTCTAACCCTCTCACCCCCCATTTTTTTTCTTTCTTTCTGTCTTTCTTTCTTTCTTTCTTTCTCCTATCCTTTTCTTTATTCATTTCTAACCCTCTCGCCCCCTTTCTTTCTTTCTTTCTTTCTTTCTTTCTTTCTCCTATCCTTTTCTTTATTCCTTTCTAACCCTCTCACCCCCTTTCTTTTTTCTTTCTTTCTCCTATCCTTTTCTTTCTTCATTTCTAACCCTCTCACCCCCTTTCTTTTTTCTTTCTTTCTTTCTTTCTTTCATTCTTTCTTTCTTTCTCCTACCCTTTTCTTTCTTCATCATTTCTAACTCTCTCACCCACTTTCTTTTTTCTTTCTTTCTTTCTCCTATCCTTTTCTTTATTCATTTCTAACCCTCTCAGCCCCTTTCTTTCTTTCTTTCTTTCTTTTTTCTTTCTTTCTTTCTTTCTCCTATCCTTTTCTTTATTCATTTCTAACCCTCTCAGCCCCTTTCTTTCTTTCTCCTATCCTTTTCTTTCTTCATTTCTAACCGTCTCACCCCCTTTCTTCCTTTCTTTCTTTCTCCTATACTTTTCTTCATTTCTAACCCTCTCACCCCCTTTCTTTTTTCTTTCTTTCTTTCTTTCTTTCTTTCTTTCTTTCTTTCTTTCTTTCTTTCTTTCTTTCTCCTATCCTTTTCTTTATTCATTTCTAACCCTCTCACCCCCTTTCTTTTTTCTTTCTTTGTTTCTTTCTTTGTTTCTTTGTTTCTTTTTTTCTTTCTTTCTCCTATCCTTTTCTTTATTCATTTCTAACCCTCTCAGCCACTTTCTTTCTTTCTTTCTTTCTTTCTGTCTTTCTTTCTTTCTCCTATCCTTTTCTTTCTTCATTTCTAACCCTCTCACACCCTTTCTTTTTCTTCCTTTCTTTCTTTCTTTCTTTCTTTCTTTCTTTCTTTCTTTCTTTCTTTCTCCTATCCTTTTCTTTATTCATTTCTAACCCTCTCAGCCCCTTTCTTTCTTTCTTTCTTTCTTTCTTTCTTTCTTTCTTTCTTTCATTTTTTCTTTCTTTCTTTCTTTCTTTCTTTCTCCTATCCTTTTCTTTCTTCATTTCTAACCCTCTCACCCCCCCTTTCTTTTTTCTTTTTTCTTTCTTTCTTTCTTTCTTTCTTTCTTTCTTTCTCCTATCCTTTTCTTTATTCATTTCTAACCCTCTCAGCCCCTTTCTTTCTTTCTTTCTTTCTTTCTTTCTTTCTTTCTTTCTTTCTTTCTTTCTTTCTTTCTTTCTCCTATCCTTTTCTTTATTCATTTCTAAACCTCTCAGCCCTTTCTTTCTTTCTTTCTTTCTCCTATACTTTTCTTTCTTAATTTCTAACCCTCTCACCCCCGTTCTTTTTTCTTTCTTTCTTTCTTTCTTTCTTTCTTTCTTTCTTTCTTTCTTTCTTTCTTTCTTTCTTTCTCCTATCCTTTTCTTCCTTCATCATTTCTAACTCTCTAACCCACATTCTTTTTTCTTTCTTTCTTTCTTTCTTTCTTTCTTTCTTTCTTTCTTTCTTTCTTTCTTTCTTTCGTTCTTTCTCCTATCCTTTTCTTTATTCATTTCTAACCCTCTGACCGCCTTTCTTTCTTTCTTTCTTTCTCCTATCCTTTTCTTTCTTCATTTCTAACCATCTCACACCCTTTCTTTCTTTCTTTCTTTCTTTCTTTCTTTCTTTCTTTCTTTCTCCTATCCTTTTCTTTATTCATTTCTAACCCTCTCACCACCTTTCTTTTTTCTTTCTTTCTTTCTCCTATCCTTTTCTATCTTCATTTCTAACCCTCTCACACCCTTTCTTTCTTTCTTTCTTTCTTTCTTTCTTTCTTTCTTTCTTTCTTTCTTTCTTTCTTTCTTTCTTTCTCCTATCCTTTTCTTTATTCATTTCTAACCCTCTCACCACCTTTCTTTCTTTCTTTCTTTCTTTCTCCTATCCTTTTCTATCTTCATTTCTAACCCTCTCACACCCTTTCTTTCTTTCTTTCTTTCTTTCTTTCTTTCTTTCTTTCTTTCTTTCTTTCTTTCTTTCTTTCTTTCTTTCTCCTATCCTTTCCTTTATTCATTTCTAACCCTCTCACCCCCTTTCTTTTTTCTTTCTTTCTTTCTCCTATCCTTTTCTTTCTTCATTTCTAACCCTCTCACCCCCCATTTTTTTTCTTTCTTTCTGTCTTTCTTTCTTTCTTTCTTTCTCCTATCCTTTTCTTTATTCATTTCTAACCCTCTCGCCCCCTTTCTTTCTTTCTTTCTTTCTTTCTTTCTTTCTCCTATCCTTTTCTTTATTCCTTTCTAACCCTCTCACCCCCTTTCTTTTTTCTTTCTTTCTTTCTTTCTTTCTCCTATCCTTTTCTTTATTCATTTCTAACCCTTTCACCCCCTTTCTTTCTTTCTTTCTTTCTCTTATCCTTTTCTTTCTTCATTTCTAACCCTCTCACCCCCTTTCTTTTTTCTTTCTTTCTTTCTTTCTTTCTCCTATCCTTTTCTTTCTTCATTTCTTACCCTCTCACCCCCTTTCTTTCTTTCTTTCTTTCTCCTATCCTTTTCTTTCTTCATTTCTAACCCTCTCACCCCCTTTCTTTTTTCTTTCTTTCTTTCTCCTATCCTTTTCTTTCTTCATTTCTAACCCTCTCACCCCCCATTTTTTTTCTTTCTTTCTGTCTTTCTTTCTTTCTTTCTCCTATCCTTTTCTTTATTCATTTCTAACCCTCTCACCCCCTTTCTTTCTTTCTTTCTTTCTTTCTTTCTTTCTCCTATCCTTTTCTTTATTCCTTTCTAACCCTCTCACCCCCTTTCTTTTTTCTTTCTTTCTTTCTTTCTTTCTCCTATCCTTTTCTTTATTCATTTCTAACCCTTTCACCCCCTTTCTTTCTTTCTTTCTTTCTTTCTCTTATCCTTTTCTTTCTTCATTTCTAACCCTCTCACCCCCTTTCTTTTTTCTTTCTTTCTTTCTTTCTTTCTTTCTTTCTTTCTCCTATCCTTTTCTTTCTTCATTTCTTACCCTCTCACCCCCTTTCTTTCTTTCTTTCTTTCTCCTATCCTTTTCTTTCTTCATTTCTAACCCTCTCACCCCCTTTCTTTTTTCTTTCTTTCTTTCTTTCTTTCTTTCTTTCTTTCTTTCTTTCTTTCTCCTATCCTTTTCTTTATTCATTTCTAACCCTCTCAGCCCCTTTCTTTCTTTCTTTCTTTCTCCTATCCTTTTCTTTCTTCATTTCTAACCCTCTCACCCCCTTTCTTTTTTCTTTCTTTCTTTCTTTCTTTCTCCTATCCTTTTCTTTATTCATTTCTAACCCTCTCACCCCCTTTCTTTCTTTCTTTCTTTCTTTCTCCTATCCTTTTCTTTCTTCCTTTCTAACCCTCTCACCCCCTTTCTTTTTCTTTCTTTCTTTCTTTCTTTCTTTCTTTCTTTCTCCTATCCTTTTCTTTATTCATTTCTAACCCTTTCACCCCCTTTCTTTCTTTCTTTCTTTCTTTCTTTCTCTTATCCTTTTCTTTCTTCATTTCTAACCCTCTCACCCCCTTTCTTTTTCTTTCTTTCTTTCTTTCTTTCTCCTATCCTTTTCTTTATTTATTTCTAACACTCTCAGCCCCTTTCTTTCTTTCTTTCTCCTATCCTTTTCTTTCTTCATTTCTAACCCTCTCACCCCCTTTCTTTTTTCTTTCTTTCTTTCTTTCTTTCTTTCTTTCTCCTATCCTTTTCTTTCTTCATTTCTAACCCTCTCACCCACTTTCTTTCTTTCTTTTTTTCTTTCTTTCTTTCTTTCTTTCTTTCTTTCTTTCTTTCTTTCTTTCTTTCTTTCTCCTATCCTTTTCTTTCTTCATTTCTAACCCTCTCACCCCCTTTCATTTTTCTTTCTTTCTTTCTTTCTTTCTTTCTTTCTTTCTTTCTTTCTTTCTTTCTCCTATCCTTTTCTTTCTTCATTTCTAACCCTCTCACCCCCTTTCTTTTTTCTTTCTTTCTTTCTCCTATCCTTTTCTTTCTTCATTTCTAACCCTCTCACCCCCCATTTTTTTTCTTTCTTTCTGTCTTTCTTTCTTTCTTTCTCCTATCCTTTTCTTTATTCATTTCTAACCCTCTCACCCCCTTTCTTTCTTTCTTTCTCCTATCCTTTTCTTTCTTCCTTTCTAACCCTCTCACCCCCTTTCTTTTTTCTTTCTTTCTTTCTTTCTTTCTTTCTCCTATCCTTTTCTTTCTTCATTTTTACCCTCTCACCCCCTTTCTTTCTTTCTTTCTTTCTCCTATCCTTTTCTTTCTTCATTTCTAACCCTCTCACCCCCTTTCTTTTTTCTTTCTTTCTTTCTTTCTTTCTTTCTTTCTTTCTTTCTTTCTCTTATCCTTTTCTTTCTTCATTTCTAACCCTCTCACCCCCTTTCTTTCTTTCTTTCTTTCTTTCTTTCTTTCTTTCTTTCTTTCTTTCTTTCTTTCTCCTATCCTTTTCTTTATTCATTTCTAACCCTCTCACCCCCTTTCTTTCTTTCTTTCTTTCTCCTATCCTTTTCTTTCTTCATTTCTAACCCTCTCACCCCCTTTCTTTTTTCTTTCTTTCTTTCTTTCTTTCTTTCTTTCTTTCTTTCTTTCTCCTATCCTTTTCTTTATTCATTTCTAACCCTCTCACCCCCTTTCTTTCTTTCTTTCTTTCTTTCTTTCTTTCTCCTATCCTTCTCTTTCTTCATTTCTAACCCTCTCACCCCCTTTCTTTTTTCTTTCTTTCTTTCTTTCTTTCTTTCTTTCTTTCTTTCTTTCTTTCTCCTATCCTTTTCTTTATTCATTTCTAACCCTCTCACCCCCTTTCTTTCTTTCTTTCTTTCTCCTATCCTTTTCTTTCTTCATTTCTAACCCTCTCACCCCCTTTCTTTTTTCTTTCTTTCTTTCTTTCTTTCTTTCTCCTATCCTTTTCTTTCTTCATCATTTCTAACTCTCTCACCCACTTTCTTTTTTTTTCTTTCTTTCTTTCTTTCTCCTATCCTTTTCTTTATTCATTTCTAACCCTCTCAGCCCCTTTCTTTCTTTCTTTCTTTCTTTCTTTCTCCTATCCTTTTCTTTATTCATTTCTAACCCTCTCACCCCCTTTCTTTCTTTCTTTCTTTCTTTCTTTCTCCTATCCTTCTCTTTCTTCATTTCTAACCCTCTCACCCCCTTTCTTTTTTCTTTCTTTCTTTCTTTCTTTCTTTCTTTCTTTCTTTCTTTCTTTCTCCTATCCTTTTCTTTATTCATTTCTAACCCTCTCACCCCCTTTCTTTCTTTCTTTCTTTCTCCTATCCTTTTCTTTCTTCATTTCTAACCCTCTCACCCCCTTTCTTTTTTCTTTCTTTCTTTCTTTCTTTCTTTCTCCTATCCTTTTCTTTCTTCATCATTTCTAACTCTCTCACCCACTTTCTTTTTTTTTCTTTCTTTCTTTCTTTCTCCTATCCTTTTCTTTATTCATTTCTAACCCTCTCACCCCATTTCTTTCTTTCTTTCTTTCTTTCTTTCTTTCTTTCTTTCTTTCTCCTATCCTTCTCTTTCTTCATTTCTAACCCTCTCACCCCCTTTCTTTTTTCTTTCTTTCTTTCTTTCTTTCTTTCTTTCTTTCTTTCTCCTATCCTTTTCTTTATTCATTTCTAACCCTCTCACCCCCTTTCTTTCTTTCTTTCTTTCTCCTATCCTTTTCTTTCTTCATTTCTAACCCTCTCACCCCCTTTCTTTTTTCTTTCTTTCTTTCTTTCTTTCTTTCTTTCTCCTATCCTTTTCTTTATTCATTTCTAACCCTCTCACCCCATTTCTTTCTTTCTTTCTTTCTTTCTTTCTTTCTCCTATCCTTCTCTTTCTTCATTTCTAACCCTCTCACCCCCTTTCTTTTTTCTTTCTTTCTTTCTTTCTTTCTTTCTTTCTTTCTTTCTTTCTCCTATCCTTTTCTTTATTCATTTCTAACCCTCTCACCCCCTTTCTTTCTTTCTTTCTTTCTCCTATCCTTTTCTTTCTTCATTTCTAACCCTCTCACCCCCTTTCTTTTTTCTTTCTTTCTTTCTTTCTTTCTTTCTCCTATCCTTTTCTTTCTTCATCATTTCTAACTCTCTCACCCACTTTCTTTTTTTTTCTTTCTTTCTTTCTTTCTCCTATCCTTTTCTTTATTCATTTCTAACCCTCTCAGCCCCTTTCTTTCTTTCTTTCTTTCTTTCTTTCTCCTATCCTTTTCTTTATTCATTTCTAACCCTCTCACCCCCTTTCTTTCTTTCTTTCTTTCTTTCTTTCTCCTATCCTTCTCTTTCTTCATTTCTAACCCTCTCACCCCCTTTCTTTTTTCTTTCTTTCTTTCTTTCTTTCTTTCTTTCTTTCTTTCTTTCTCCTATCCTTTTCTTTATTCATTTCTAACCCTCTCACCCCCTTTCTTTCTTTCTTTCTTTCTCCTATCCTTTTCTTTCTTCATTTCTAACCCTCTCACCCCCTTTCTTTTTTCTTTCTTTCTTTCTTTCTTTCTTTCTTTCTCCTATCCTTTTCTTTCTTCATCATTTCTAACTCTCTCACCCACTTTCTTTTTTTTTCTTTCTTTCTTTCTTTCTCCTATCCTTTTCTTTATTCATTTCTAACCCTCTCACCCCATTTCTTTCTTTCTTTCTTTCTTTCTTTCTTTCTTTCTTTCTTTCTTTCTCCTATCCTTCTCTTTCTTCATTTCTAACCCTCTCACCCCCTTTCTTTTTTCTTTCTTTCTTTCTTTCTTTCTTTCTTTCTTTCTCCTATCCTTTTCTTTCTTCATCATTTCTAACTCTCTCACCCACTTTCTTTTTTTTTCTTTCTTTCTTTCTTTCTCCTATCCTTTTCTTTATTCATTTCTAACCCTCTCACCCCATTTCTTTCTTTCTTTCTTTCTTTCTTTCTTTCTTTCTTTCTTTCTCCTATCCTTCTCTTTCTTCATTTCTAACCCTCTCACCCCCTTTCTTTTTTCTTTCTTTCTTTCTTTCTTTCTTTCTTTCTTTCTCCTATCCTTTTCTTTATTCATTTCTAACCCTCTCACCCCCTTTCTTTCTTTCTTTCTTTCTCCTATCCTTTTCTTTCTTCATTTCTAACCCTCTCACCCCCTTTCTTTTTTCTTTCTTTCTTTCTTTCTTTCTTTCTTTCTCCTATCCTTTTCTTTATTCATTTCTAACCCTCTCACCCCATTTCTTTCTTTCTTTCTTTCTTTCTTTCTTTCTCCTATCCTTCTCTTTCTTCATTTCTAACCCTCTCACCCCCTTTCTTTTTTCTTTCTTTCTTTCTTTCTTTCTTTCTTTCTTTCTTTCTTTCTCCTATCCTTTTCTTTATTCATTTCTAACCCTCTCACCCCCTTTCTTTCTTTCTTTCTTTCTCCTATCCTTTTCTTTCTTCATTTCTAACCCTCTCACCCCCTTTCTTTTTTCTTTCTTTCTTTCTTTCTTTCTTTCTTTCTCCTATCCTTTTCTTTCTTCATTTCTAACCCTCTCACCCCCTTTCTTTTTTCTTTCTTTCTTTCTTTCTTTCTTTCTTTCTCCTATCCTTTTCTTTATTCATTTCTAACCCTCTCACCCCCTTTCTTTCTTTCTTTCTTTCTCCTATCCTTTTCTTTATTCATTTCTAACCCTCTCAGCCCCTTTCTTTCTTTCTTTCTTTCGTTCTTTCTTTCGTTCGTTCGCTTTAGCTTTAATTCATTCTTTTTTTAGTCTTCCTTTTTTTCTTTCATTTTGGTAGAGTAATAAAGAAGAATCTGCTATGTTATTGGTCCTGACCTGGTATCTCTCCTCCAGTCATTTACCACCGCTGCAACATAGTGTCCCTTTCCTCTGTGCTACCAAGACTTTTAGCGCAATACCGGATTGGTGGCAATGTCTCGTCATTTTACAGTTGAAATGGCTAGATATAACCGCAAGTTCTATGCTAACAGTTTCTTCTACTTCTCACTTGTGCAATTCTCTTCCGGGTTCAAGATTAATCTTCGAACATTGAAATGCAATGTAAATCGTTATCCTCTGTCTTCTTAATTCTTTTATTTTCCTCTCTCCTTAATAGTGTATTTTTCTCATATTCCCTAATATCTTAGTGACCCTTTGCGGTTTAGTGACATTATTGCTTTGATTGGGAGGATGTTTTCTTTTTAAATCATCTTGCCTATTTTTTATGTTTTTGTATTAGCTCTCTTTTTTTTTTCGGCTTACAGCCAAATCACGTACACTCACCGAAGTTAAGCAACGTCGAGCTTGTCCAGTACCTAGATGGGTGACCGCTTGGAAAGAACAGGTGCTGTAAGCAAATACCCTTGGGAAAGGTATGAATCCACCTCTCCCCCCCCCCCCCATTTTCGCTTCATTCTCTTAATCTTTTGCTTATTTCTTTTCTTTATTTTGTTCTCATTCGTGTCTACTTCCTTAGCTATTTTCTTTCTACTTTTTTCGTCTTCCTTTTTTATCCCTCTTTAGAAATACAAGGATGCTCACCGTTAAATTTAAATTACTGACGTCAGGTGTACAACTTACATTCCGGTTTTTGTCCCTTTTGTCTTTATTTTAATTTTTATCTATCTATCTATCTATCTATCTATCTATCTATCTATCTATATCTATATCTATATCTATATATATATATATATATATATATATATATATATATATATATATATTACAATAAATCATTCATACAAAACGTAAATTAGTAAAGTTAATGATATAAAATAGCGAAATCCCTTCGCAAACAAAATTTTAAAGGTGCATTAACCTACAAATCACTCGATGAATGTTATGATCCTTTTTTTTTAATTAAAAGCTGTATACGGTCTTTCGTTAATACGCAAGTACTTTCAACTGTACATTCAGTCATCTTCAGGCATGGAAATTATTTTGTTTTTTTTTGGTAAAATTCAGGTAGCATCCGAGACGAAAAAATTAAATCGAATTATGTTTTTTAATCTTTTATGCATTGTCGGAAATAATGAAGTATAGACTTGAGTGGAGCGGCGATGTCGACCGGGGAGTCCTAAGGCGCGAACGCCTCATTCTCCACCGCTTTAGTATCCTTCCCTTTGGATTGGCGGAAGAGGTGAGGGCAGAGGTATGTTATAAAAATCCCTTCACCTTATACGCATGGTCTTTTGGGGGCCGACAGCGAAACAAATTGTTATTATTGTTCTTGTCTGTTATTACTGTGGTTACCTGACCCTAGGGAAGAGGGTCGCAAAGGAAAGACGTTTTCTTTTGCAACCTGGTCATTCAGCAAGTATCTCCACGCTGGTCTTTTCAGTCGAATTTATTTTGGAATATATATATATATATATATATATATATATATATATATATATATATATATATATATATATATATATATATATATATATATATATATATATATATATATATATATATAAATTGGGCGCGTGGCCGAGTGGTTAGAACGTTCGATTTCTGACCATGAGTCTCAAATCTCACCACGGTCGATTTGTCAGGAAAGAGACTTCCTGATGTTATCGGTCTGGAACGAGAATGATCCCAGCGTGCAGTACCTTTGGAAAGTGCATGAAAACCGTACCACATGTTGACCCAAGCCTTATGACTGAAATTGTGAGGGTAGACGGAACACTTGGAGGCCGTCGATAGCTGTGCTAGCACGAAGTCACAAGTCATCGTGATCGAGGTTTTGAGTGTGCTGGGCTTGTTCAGATTGTTGATCACGCAAGATAACACGCTCTCTCCCAGAAACTGTAACTAAGGTCTGCTTAGCAAGTTGCAGTATAAACCACAGGTAGGCTCTGTGGGTGTTGACCCAACACAAATGTGCCTGAGCAAGCGCCTGCAATATGGATTGGCTAGCCGCCCTAATAGACGGGTATCCTCGAATACGAGTGGCCAGCTATATAGATAGATAGATAGATAGATAGATAGATATGAATCAACTGCTGTTAGAATATCGAGAAGAGTTCTGGGCAATAGAGGTGGCTTCCTGTCACTCACTCTCTGGCGATAAACATCGGGTATCCGGTGTAATCATGCGATAATTCATTACCTGAAAAGGATACTTGAATTCTTTTAGTTAGAGAGATATCTGCGCTTTATAAGGGAAAGTCACGTTTCGGCTTTTTGACATCCGGCTTTCCTCAGATATATATCGATCTGGGTAACCTACAGGAAATTCTGAACAGAACACTTTATTCAATCTACGGAGGTAGACTGTTCTCATTCCACTGCTCAGGCTTAGGGATATGGTTTACATCTTATTTTAATTAGTATTTCGCAAAGCAGCGCATTTATCCACTTTCCCTAATGGATAAAAGTATTGGTTTATGAATTCGGTGACATAGTGGTTGCGAGTTCAATCTCTGGGTTGGGCAGTGTGTATTTACACTCATTGGAAATGCGCGATCAATAAAGAACTAGTCAATGTATCTTGAAATGAGAAAGAGAATAGTTTACTCCCGTAGATTAAATAAAGTGTTCAGTTTCAAATATCGTTAGCTTTTTGGGTTTTTTTTAAAATTAAGAACGCGTGAAAATAGCGTACTTAGATTTAAAAACTATGAATGCCTAACGATATTTTACGTCTGTTAATAAACGCGTATTTGAAACACAGTGTAGGCTGCATTAGAGATATTTTATCCGACAACGGAAGATGCTAGAATACCAAAATATGAGTGACATCCAATTCGCACAAAAGTGTCCAAACTATCAGCTATCACGGTTTATCAGTTCAATGCTTGAAAATGTCTTCAAGCGAATGAATACTTTCGGTTTAAAAAAAAAAGACGAAAATTCATCAGAGCCTATAAACTGGGGCTTAGAAAAATCACAAATAGCTTTACGAAATAGCAACATCACATCACTTGAAAACTTCCAACAGCGGCAACAACGAAAATGAATAGCACAATGAACTAGGAGTGAAAATGATGATATAATCTGTTAATTTCTACCAATTTCTAAAATGATATAGGAATAGATTTGCCAGATATCAAAAGCCGTATCACTTGAAGACTTCCAACAGCGGCAACAACTAAAATGGATAGCACATGTAACTAGAAAGAGAAATAATGATATAATCAAGATATTAACTTTCCACACTATCTTGCACAAAGGTTTTGGAAGGGAACTCATCAATCCTAGAAACACAATGTTTTTAAGGAAACTCCCATGAATTCTAGAAAGAGCGATCTGTGGACTTGAGGAGTTTATTTTCTTTAAACACTGTTTTAAGAGAAAGGTTTTATAAAGATGGAATCGGCTAATGACGCCATTAGAGTTATAAATTTGTCTAATTTTTGCGTTAATTCTTGACCTTTGACAATTGTTTTTTTTTAATTCCTGACTGTCAATAGCGAGGATAAAAATTGGCCGTTGAAATTTGCTGAGTAGGGTTTTAGTTGTTTTTTTTTTTTTTTACAAAATTACGTTGTTTAATCATTCAGTGTCACTTATATTGGCCAAATATATATTTTTTTTATGGACAGTAAATGTCTCAAGCTTTAGGCGCGGTAGCATTAAATACTGCGATAAGAAAACCGAATCTTTGCCTACGGCGATTATTAGGCTTTTTTTCTTTTCTTTTCTTTTCTTTTCTTTTCTTTTTTCTTACCACTCGAATTTACAATGTCACAATATAAGTAAAGGTTTAATGAAATTTTGAATGCATTTGCTTATCAAATTATACGCGAAACACCACAACGAAATATTTATAATGAAGCCATAAAAAAAAAGATAATGAGAAAAAAAAACGAGGCCATTTAAAAAGAGATTTGCTATCGTTTGACTTCCGGCAGTTTCAACGAGAAAGGTCGAGTGAAAGACTTACTTAAAATGAGGCTGACATAAGTTCTAGTTGTCTTGGCTGGGAATATACAGTGTCCCAAAAGTCACCATAGTATTTCAAAATTTAATAACTCCTTTATTTTTTAACTTTAATCCACAATAGATATAGAGTAGATGTGGTAAATAAATTTACACCTGTTGAGAAAGATTACGTCCATTAAGTAGCGTCCATTTTCAGCATCGTATGAACGTGCTCTTTCTAAGGGATTTTCCATCAAAGCCCTCTGTGTTTCAGGCTCTAGTGCTTTGATGTCTGTCTGAATGTTGTCCTTTAGTTGTTAGCGAGTCTGAAGCTTGTTGGCATAAATCTTTTCTTTGGTATAGAAGAACTTATCCGGGGAACGTGGTAGCCAGATTATACCGCAACCGCTGTTGCCCCATCTTGTTGTACGGAAACAGGTAAATGCTACTAAACATTCGTTTGATCGACGTCTGAGAGATTCAAACCTGACTTCGAGTTGATGTTCTCAGATGTTCAATCGTTCAAATACTCAAATACTCCTAACTGAACGTTGTCTGCCGCTTCATGAAACGTCACATACTGAACCTTTACTCTCAAAATTTTGGAGGATCTTTCACACCGTAATGGAGACAATATGCTCGTTGAGTTTGAGTTATTATTTCTTGCTTTTGGTAGAAAGATTTCACGTCTTAGTTTCGGTTTTCAATCGGGTATGCTTCCAGGATTAATATCCAATTCCCAGATATTTTTTATAAAAGAGACAAACATGACAATATCTGAAAGAAAAAGAAAAAAAGTTAATAAACAAAACACGTTATTAAACGTTTTCTTTATTATTATTAATTTCGCTGTTTAAGAAAATAAGAAAAAACAGGGATAGTAACTCAAACACACACACACACACACACACACACACATACACACACACATATACATATATATATATATATATATATATATATATATATATATATATATATATATATAACCAAGTATAAGATTGGTGTATACGGAATAAATTACAATAACCAGCAAATACTATTCTTAAAGAGTGCTCAATACAGTGTAGAGCAAATATAATTATTTATTCGAAAATTATACCATAAATATGTTATAAAACCACTACAAAAATAGTCATTTTGTTTCAACACTTCTGGTGTATTATCAAGTGATGATGTTGAATGTAGAATAAAGGGTTTTAAAAGGTTCAAATCAATCAAACACCCCTCTTTAATGGAAACGCTGTTACATAAATGGGATGACCAATCAAAATACAAGTATACGAGAATTCAAAAAACTTGACAACGAACTATGGTTATAATAATTATTTCAGGCTTTAATGTTGGGGTTAGACTAAATATATATATATATATATATAATTATGAAAACGAAGACTTTAAAGATTCATGGTAATAGTCTGTTGTGTTATAATCGATCTCTCCGCTCTAAGTCATCAGGCCAAACAATCTCACAAAAATAAATTGGATAAAATAATTTGCTGGCACAAAAAATATTAATTTAAACATACATTACGTTGAAATATGTAAATTCAAAATTGGGGAATGGGAGAGCGGAATAGAAGATATGTATTTAGAATGAAGAAAGAGATGAATGGAGGAAGAAGGCTATGTGTTCAAAGCTGGGAAGGGTAATTATACATATATATATATATATATATATATATATATATATATATATATATATATATATATATACATATACATACATATATATATATATATATATATATATATATATATATATATATATATATATATATAGTAAAGGTAACAAATCCGTTGGTATATAATCCAAGTGGATCCTAGTAATATAAAATATTAAAACTAATCCACAAAAAGAATATATATATATATATATATATAGATAAATAGATAGATAGATAGATAGATAGATATTGATAATATTAGTGGTCAATATATATATATATATATATATATATATATATAAATTTCCAAGAGTATAGAATCCAAGTAGAACTCAATGTCTAAGACAGAGTAAGAATATAATATAAAAGGCTCAAACACTAATATTCCATGGTTATAATTTATTACATTGGAATCGTAATCACGATCCAATTCATCAGACCTACAAATTCAAAGCTTTTTGAATTTGTAGGTCTGATGATTTGGATCGTGATTACGATTCCAATGTAATAAATTATAACCATGGAATATTAGTGTTTGAGCCTTATATATATATATATATATATATATATATATATATATATATATATATATATATATATATATATATATATATATCCGGTTTATACTACTCTCAAATCTTTTGAACAGGACGTTTATCTTTTGTTTCCTGTTTAGCAAAGATTTTTCATTCTCATTCATTCCCAGTATTTTCATCTTAGTGGAATTACTGCTTTGCTTTGGGTGAATTTATATATATATATATATATATATATATATATATATATATATATATATATATATATATATATATATATATATATATATTCGCTCATTTTCTTTGTTTATAGCAATGCTTGGAAGGAAAGTGTGTAGAGTGTAGTCATCTTACCACACCACAGAGTTTCCATCAGTCAATATGGCTTAGGCTTATTTTTTGGGGGGGACGAGCACATCATTCTCCATGACTGAAAACCACTACATTGCCCAGATCTTGCCAACTTCGACTTCCTCTTTCCAATGAGGCTGTTGGCTATCTACAAAAAGGTGTCGCAGGAATTCTTCTATCAATCGAAATGACGCTGGATAAAGTTTGTGTTTTCAAAATGGGAGTACTTCGAAGGAAATTAAATACCAAATTGATGTATCTTGTAGTTTTCTTTTTATGGCACCCGTACCGCTTTTATAGCACCCGTCCTTATATATATATATATATATATATATATATATATATATATATATATATATATATATGTTTCTCACCCGTAGCACGATTAGGAGTTTCATAATTTAAATTTTGTAATGGTCCCAAACTTTATACGGGTATTGTTGTTAAAAAAATTATACTATTTTGTTAACACTATCACTCAGCATGCGATATTATATATATATATATATATATATATATATATATATATATATATATATATATATACACGCAGACACACACACACACACACACATAAGTTTCGAACTTATGAATTTGAACGCTTACCCAAAAAAACTGCTGCTACAATTGCTGTGAATTCAAACCTCTTCGCTGCGCTAAGGATAATTTTGTCGAAAACCGTATGATCCAATAAAACGAATATAATTAACCTAAGAACTTGAGTGACGTTCTTAAATAGTCTTGTCTGATCTAGGCTCACATACGGATGTCATTCAGAAATATTTAAACGATCGGCTATATACAATCGTTTTATTAGATCAATGATTAAAAATTATTTCAAGCAAATGAATCCTATAGATCTCGAATGGAACTGTCGTTCGTCGAATCTCGTAACTGGAGCTAAAGAATCACAAAGAACTTTAACAAATACGGATCACTTAAATACTTCCAATAGTAGCAAATATTAAAATGGATCGCCCATGTTACTAGAAGAGAAAATAATTACATCACCAAGATGCTGGTTTCCAGACTACCTTAAACAAAAGGTTAGGAAGTGTTAAGGGATCTCCCCTTTTTACACAAATGGACTCACCCAAGGTATACATATACTACTACCAGTGAATACCCGGACAGTTAGTCAAGGAGTCGAGACGGAACGACAGAAGAGTAGTAGAGTTCAGTAGTAGTAGAGTAAGTCACACACAGAGACGGCGGCAAGCGTCACAGTTAGCGAGCACGTAGACTCAGTAAGGAGTCATACCGCGATACTTCAATACCAAGACTGTATATATATTATTGCTACTAACCCGCTTTCCTGGATCTACTAACCCGTATTACCAGTTTGTATTATTACGTTAATACATTTTATTTTCCTTATCCATTCCTGGCGTTTGTTATTCATTGATATCGGATTCATCCCGGAATTCACAACAGGAAAGAAACTTCAATCAGTACTGGAAAGAGCTATAACATTTATTTGACATGAGAAACCTATTTCTGCAAAAAAACTTTTTAGAATCTTAAAAATTTCAACCGATAATAATACTAACTGTTCGGTCAAACAATGTCAAATGTTTCCTGTCTGGAAACAGCTCTAACACTTTCGCCCCAGCCCCTCAACCCCCGACGTCTTACTCTCTGGGTTGAGGTGTCTACTCGGTTTTAACCGAACTTAAGGGAGTGACCGTAGGTACCCTGAGCATCCGTAGATCATTCAATCGGTCCACTTGTTTAATCCTGCTTCCTGCCCACGTTGTGTTTGGTTTGATCCAGAAGCAGAAGTGATGTTCATCCATTGATGTAAAAACTCATACACTGGATTCTAGACACACAGAGAGTGGGTTGGGATTAGCTTGTTGTGAAATCGTCTCATAACGATATACGACTCTTGCGATGGAGAGATAAACATTTCTGTGCGCGGCTTAAAGTTTATAGTTGCATTCCTTCTCGGCGATAGTAACAGTAGTAGTAATCTTCGTGGTAGCAGAAGCATCGGTACTTATATTAACAGTACATGTTAGCGGGAGTTTTGTTCCAATCTCTAACGTCACTTCCAGTCTCCGATATCTCACCACCCAGCTCGACTGCACTCGACGACAGACGAGCCCAAAAACAACCTATTGATTATTGTAGCTTGTTGGACGTTTCCGTTTCCAGTGGTAGTAATAATAGTAGCAGTAGAAGTCATAGATTGTTGGAGGTGTAATTCGCTTCTTCGTACTTATATCAACAAAATATGTTATCAGGCGTTTGGTTCCAATCTCTGACGTCACTTCCAGTCTCCGACCCCTCTCTACCCAGCTCGACTGCACTCGACGGCAGATGAGCCAACAACTCTGTCAACAGATTTCTGTGCGCGTTTATATAGATAAACCTGGCTGATCATAAATCAACCCTTGGCCCGCACACCATTATCACGAGTACTGCTTTCAACCCCAAATCATGTGAATTTCAAAGTTCCTCATAGCCTTAGTAAGCTCTATTTCAAATTTTAACCGATAAAAATTATCTCGAGCATCTTCCATTGTCTTCCTAATGACCAATTCCAAATGGGCTAGATCAGATTCCAATCAGTAAACAAAATTGTTCTGATCTAATTTCGCTGTTCAAATCTACTCCAATTTCAATAAAAAAAAATATATATATATATATAGGTCTGTGTGTTTGTGTGTGATTCCCAAACTCTCTTTGTTACACGGCTAATCTCTCACAATTACCATTACGACCCTAATGGGTTACGGGTCTCATGATGTAACGGATTTGTGATTTTCTAAGTATAGCTTAGATGTGTTAGAAGGCCGAATATATGGGAAACCCATTGAGGATCGACCTCACTACTCAGTCATAATTCTTCTAGCGACACAAGCTTGCTCGCCATTAAACAACGTTGAAGTGCCCACAAAATGATTTTCTAAGCTTAGATGTGACACAGGGTCGAAGGTGTGGTGCACCCAGTGAGGTTCGAACTCATAACCAATTCGTAATTGTTCTAGCGAGACAAGACTGCTGACCATTTACACCACGTCGAAGTGCCCACGAAATGATTTTCCAAGGAAAATTTAGGTGCGACACAAGGCAGAAAATGTAGAGCACCCAGTGAGGTTTGAACTCACTACTCAGTCGTAATTGTTCTATCGTAATTTTCTAATCATTACACCACGTCGAAATGCTCAACGATTTGAGAGTGCATCAGGAACAATTTTCAAATTATATACAGGCTGAATTTTGAACATAAACTACTATGGCGTCGTAGCCTCCCCTATCCATTAATTATTACTCACCCGTTGTTGTTTAATTCATCGTCTTGTAGAATAAATGGTGCCAAAGGACAAAGTAACAAATGAATAATTTGTCATAAATGATCGGTAGTTGTGAACAACGAGGCTGCCAATGCTTAGCTGAAACGATGCTGTAGAGGAAACTATATATTTAGCGCCCCGAACGATGTCAAAACTGGTTTCCAAGGCTAATACATAATCATAGCAATAGCGACAACATCTGTGTGGGCTACCGGGTGACAATGTGTCGGTTTGTGCCAAGCTGAAAGCAAAAGAAAAAGGAAAAGCTTTCGTATTTACGCAACGGTTATGTAATCGCTTGTGATGTAACTAATATATATTAGTTAATAGCTGAACAGTGTATGAGGCGTACAAAAACATTCTTCTTCTTCTTCTTCTCCTTCTTCTTCTCCTCCTTCTTCTTTGTGTCATTTCTTTTGGCGATAATGGCCCACCTCAACTCTCTCCCCTTTGTAAAGTAAATTTTGTCTTTTTGCTATCTCTCCTAATTCCTGTTCTGCCAACCATTTACACGATCTCATTCTACTTCTTCTATGTGCTGTGTCAATTCAGGGAGTGGGTGATCACGGCTCTCCACAATTTCCTCTTCTTTGCAGCTCGAAGTAAATTTTGCCAACCATGTACACAAGCTCTCTAAGTAGATTATGCACTGTTCTCCTCTGTCCCTCTTGTCTTCAGTGTGTTCTATGAGTGTCAAATTTCCCAAACCCACTTTCCTCATTATGCGCCCTAGAAATTTTAACTGTGTCTTTGTGTTGTTAAGTAGGTGTCCTTCTTGTTTCCGTTTTCTCTATCACTTCCTCGTTGCTTCCATGTTCAGCCCATGGTATTCTCAGTATCCTCCTGTAGAACCACTGTTGCTTCAACTCTCTTCTTCATTAGTGAGTAGATTGTCCACGCTCGTATAGTAACATTTCAGTGATGTTTTCCTTGCTTCTAACGAAAGTTTTCCTGATTCTTAATACTTTGCTTAGGTTTTCGAAGGCCTCTTTCGCTATCCCAATGAGCCTTCGGATTATATAGTACAATTGCATCTTTAAAAAAAACAGCAAACAGGGAGAAGAAGAGCAAGGATAATATAATAAATCATGGCAGCAATACTTAAGAGGGTGCTTGAAAAGATGGATAGTGCAAAAAATGCCGCGGATTCCTATATCAATGTCATTTTGGTGGACGAGAAAGCAGTGCCCAAGAATCGTGGAACACCTTGGCAAGTCTAGATTGATAGCAAACCTCCTAGAATCATTTGAGGTGTAAAAGAATTGTCGTAATCGATGCTAAGAAGAACAGGGAATTGTTAGTAGAAAGTCAATGAGTAATTCGTGAAAAAGAGGCTTGGTCAAGCATCAAGATTTGTCGAACTCTCTGCCTTCGGCCAGAGAGGAACGCAGACGAGGCTGTGATGACAGACAGAGTCTCGTCTGGGAGATAGACAAACCCACCCCCGTGTATCAGGGATCGACAGGGGATTTTTGCCCGAGCCTACGAGTTTGGATTGCCCCACATAAAAATCAGCCTTGTGTCGGATAAATACCGGCTTCATCAAGTATCAAATAACTTCTCGGACGAACGAACGAATGAACGAGAAAAAAAACATGGTGGAAGAACGAAGAAAAACAAGAAGCTTGTGAGAAAGGAAAGAAAAAAAACAAATTGTTTTGCCCTCTAAAACCAAAAATACCATATCCCCGCTTCGTGCTGTGTATGACAATAAACTACATCTGACAGCAAGGCCTCTGATCGAAAGGTTTTGAGGAGCGTAGAATCACCTCTTAGTTCCCAGGTTCACTCTGATCCAGGGTGCTAGCACCTGTTAAGGTCCCAGCAAATGAACAAATAGTTAACCACCCAAACTGGGGTCAAAACATGAACATATAAAAAAAATTACCATCAATACATTTTCTTAGTAAAGCAAAATAAAAAATTTACCAAAAATACATTTTTGGGAAAAAAATTACCAAAACACACAAGATAATAAAATTTCGGCATTAAATGACCCATAAGGTGTTGATATACCATTAAACAAACCAAACCATATCCCCCTAGGATGTAATCAATCTTCACGGATTTTTTCTTTATCATGCCATGACTTCCAGTTGACGTCTTCACGGTTTGAAATCTTTCTTCACTTAGACTGGTTGCCATTCATGGCTAAAGAATTCGCTCTATCCTACTATTTAATCGTAGTTGGGGTAAGAAGAAATGGATTCATGCCTTTTCCAAGGGAGTCAATTCAAATGAAAATGTACCTAACTAGGCAATAGAGAAGGAAAATATATTGTTGCAGTATGTGTATGCCTGGGCCAAAATAACAAACCCTACTGTACTAGTTTGATCCTTAAAGACCCAAACTAAGTAGCGGGGGTACGGTGATGGCAAGTCGCAAGCCAACCTGTTCATGTTCATTCTCTCTAACTTCTCGTTATCTGCAAGAAACGAGGCTAGAAATATTGTGTCACTTCACTGAAATAAAGCAAGGAAAAGAAAGTTGTTTGTCATTCATAAAAACTGTGATGCAGCGTTAGGGGCCTGAAGCCAGCAACAAGAGGCAACGCAACATTTTTTTCTTTAAAATATACACACTTTAGCTTACGAGAATCATGCCCAAATGGACTTATAGAAAAATAAAGACTGACGTGTGTGACATAAAACATGCCTAATACTGATAGGTACAGTAGCGTGCGTTCGTGTGTGTGTGCGTGTGTTCACACTCATATAGACATGCGTGCAAATACGAATTATGAATTGTTACATCTATTCTAAGGTATGTATATGCCTGCAATTTTATAAGATACTTTTGTTATCGCCAAACAAATGTCTTTTCTGACAATGTCCATTATAATGTTTGTAGGCTAGAAACAGGTCAAATTCGACCTCAGGGCTTATGATAGATAATACTCCAACCAGTGATCTTATTGTGATGAATTAAGACACTCTCTAAAGGAAGCTTGTAAATTATCAAAGGAAGATTTGGAAAGAAATCGGATTAATCTTAGTGGATAATAATTTCAAATATAGCAACACATGAGCTGATTATTGAAAACCTGTGATCAATATGATTTATTCCTTTTTACATAATCAGATGAGAGTACAACATTTTATTAGGTTTTTAAAAACGGAAGTGTTAAAATATATATATATAAAAATATGTACAAAAATATGTAAAAACAAAACGGGAAATAGAGCGGGGAAAATAGGAAGATATTAGTAACGTTAAAGTGTTGGACTGAAAACGATAACAACAAAAATAAGCAATAAATTAGAGTTAACTGGTTATCAATCTTGAGAACGGACCGAAGATGTTTATTTGCTGGTCAAGGTCCGTCGAAAGTGCACAGCGTCTCCTCCAGTCAAATTCTTGTGGCTTAAAAATTATTCATCTGACAGATCGTTATCCACGAATGAAAAAAAAAATCTAAACATTCTCTAGCAGTAAACCAGATTTTATTATTAGCAGTTACTGGATGATGGACTGGTGAAATCTGTCCCACCTCTGAGGTCGAGTTATAAGTTCCGAGGAATTTTAACCCCTCTACGCTGTTTATGCTAGCAGTTGATGACGGTACGGTGACACCTGTCGCACCTTTCCGAGCGAGGGATCATTTCTGAGGAATTTTAACCCGTTTATGCTAGCAGTCGCAGGATGACGGTCCGGTGACACCTGTCCGACCTTTGCGTGCGAGTTATAAGTTCCGAGGAATTTTATTCCATTTACGCTGTTTATGCTAGCAGTCGCTGGATGACGGTCCTGTGACACCTGTTACATTTGCGGGCGAGGGATAAGTTCCGAGGAATTTTAACACCTTTACGCCGTTTATGCTAGCAGTCGTAGGATGTCGGTCTGGTGACACCTTTTGCACATGTTGGGACAATATCCCCAACTGTGAAGAAGAGACTAAGAGCAAGAGAAGTGTGGTTCTACAGAAGGATACTGAGGGTACGATGGGCTGAACACGTGAGCAACTGTGAGGGTTTCGGAGTGAATGCAAACAAAGAGGAAACTTATACTTAACATCACGAAGGTGCAGAGAAAGATAATGAAAAAGAAGAGCTTGGAAAATCTGATACTCACAGTACAGATATGGGGAAAATAGAAAAGCGGAATGGAACGCGTGACATACTTAATTGGGTGGATCAAACTGATGGCGGAACAGGGTCTGGGAGAAATAACAAAAAACAAAACTTATTAAGAGCTACAAGATACAAGAGGATGTGGAGAGCTATGATTGCCTACGTCCTGAATGGATATGGTACATGAAAGAATGTAGATTTGGTTGAAATTCAATCCATTTTTGATTGTGCTCTTTGATCAGCGTAACGTATAAAAAACGAAGTTCTTTCAAATTGTACTTATATATTTACCATTTTCCTGGTTCTCATACAAATTTCAATCAAGTTGATTCTATCAAAATCTGTCGTCAACTATTCTAAATAGAATTCTAATTTTGTTCCATTTTAAAAAATTCTTTATAACAACGTGTTCAGGAGCATCGCAATAAATCTTTCGCTTCTGATTCATACTGTACAATCCTGTCGGTTGAATTGTCTCAGAGTTCTTTGACAAACGAAAATAAAGATGACCACAGAAGATAACCTTGAAATGCATCAAAACTAAGAGTTTGATCTTTTTTTATATTTATATTAAAACATACCAGTATTTCTTCTCAAAATAGCATATTCCAACTTTGCCAACTCGAGGCATAAATTCTTTGCATTTCGTTTATATCCAATTTTATCCTATGAATCTTTAAAAATATGTTTTATAGAATTCGTAAAATACTTTTATGTATATACATTTTTAATAACGTAAATCTCTTCATAGTGATGTCGCCATATGTTCTATGTCCCTTCATCGGGGCTAATGGCTATCCACAATTTATTGTCATTTGTAGCTATTAGTAAATTTTGTCATTTTTCGCCTAATCCCTGACAACAATTTAATGTAACTTATTATTAGGTAATGCGCTGTTTTCCCCTATACTTCTTGCCTTCAATATGTCTAGTTAGTGTCATGTGAGAAAATATTTGCCAGATGATATGTGCAAGATGAAATAACTCAAAGGAAATATATGTAAGATGATATTCACAATCAAATTAATAACCTAGACACCTAAAACATATTACTATTGACTACGCCTGTCTTGACACATGCTGACCAGCTGTAACAGTAGGTAGTTTGATATTGCCATGATAAAAAATCACTCTGTGAGTGATTTTAAGCATTTTTATCAATAGAAAACAAAGTCCGGCAAATTGTGAGTGAACTTGAAAATATCTGCAGTCCCGTAAAGCATTTAACATAAAGGGCAAAGAGAAAGAGCTGCAAGTACTTATTCAAGTACTTGGTTGGTGGATATCATTTTTTACGGGTTATCAACCCTTTGTAGGTTATTTAAAGTTAGTAATTTTTTTAGATTGTGATATGGTCATTTTTAGGGATAATAATGGTTTAGTGATACAAGTCTTACTAATTAACCCATAGCCGGGGGCAGAAGAAGTGAATTCATACATTCCCCAAGTGTATTTGGGCGTGAGTGAATATAACGAACCCGACTGGAATTGGAACTCTGCTCTCCGATTAACAATTCCGAGCTATTATCCATTAGATAGCCTGATATTTCCAAGCGGTCATCCATCCAGATACTGACCAGGGTCATCGGTACTTAACTCCTGTGATTGTACGGGAACTGGTGTTTCAACGCGATGTGGCCATAAGCTCCACTTTTAAGACTCAACTGTTGTAAATGATTTTTGGCATTTAGAAAAGATTCTGTAAACGAACAAGTACATAGAGCATTTGCTTTTTTTGGTATAAAGTAACCCGGATGTCCGCAAAAGCTTTTGATAAGGTACGTCATAATAATCTATTTGAATTGCCGTGTATATTCGTGTGGAGGTTGTGTTAGTTAATGGATGGGTGAAAAATTGTTTAGTAAATTAGGCTGCGTGATGAAATTAACAATTTCCTCTCACATTAAATTTTGGTCTTCGACAAACATAGAAGGACAACATGAGAAACAATAGTTTTTGCACAACAATAAGTAAAATATTTATATAAACAAGAGATACAAACAACTGGAGTAAAGATGTGGTTTTAAAAAGTTCAAACGTCCTTTTATGTTTAGATTGAAATGTTGTCAAAGTTCTGGTTTGATAGATAATAAGTTGTTGAATGGTCTGTACAATAATGAGAAAGTGTGTTTGGGTATTATTGTAATTTAAGAAAAAAATAAACAGTTCAAGTTTATACTTAAAATGGAGAAATCTTGTTTACGACTTACTTTAAGGTTTACGGAATTGTCGCTCTTTGATTTGTTTTCATTTGTTCGAGGAGAATATTCTAGTTGGAGGAAGTGGTTCTTGACAAGCTGTGTCTATGTTAATTGCAATAATCCACTTTTTGTACAAAAATTGATGTTGATAAAAAAAAAAGGGTGGTACCGGGATGCTAAACTCGTGTAACGCGCAATCTCGCATATCGTGCGACCTCCAAATATTCACTTAAAAAAAAGGATTTTATCATGTATGGCGTGTATCATTTTTGAGAGAGCAAATTACAATAGACTAAACTCTTTTCCTCTATCTCTTTATCCCATCTTCTAGTTAAAAAAGTAAAAGACAATGATAAAAGTATCGTTAGTAACGCTATACTCGTTGCATAAACGCGTACAGCCATAAATAACCGAACGAGAAACAGCTAAACATTTTATAAACTTAAACAATGCAAAAGATACATATTCGCTATGTTTGTATTTTATAATACAATACTAATATGTGAATATTACATGCATTATTGCTGGAGACGGTTAAATAAAGCATCAGTTTTATCAAAACCATGTTTATTTTAAATACAGCTGTAATTTCTGACTACAGTAAATAGATATATAGTTAAATCAACGGCATAGCCAGGGCCAGCAGTAGTGCTAATTTTATATCTCATGTATGATGCGACCCCCTTAAAATTAGCTTCAAAATTAAGTCTTCAAAGTCGCATGATACGCGAGTATATACGCTTTTAGGAATCATATACAAATGCTTAAGAATACTATTATTCAGTCACTGTCTAAAGAAAAAAATATTAGAAGACCTGAAGGCATTTCTAACTTGAGCCCACCTGCAGTGTTATCCACTGCTTTTATGAAAACCTATCACCACATCACGCACATTTGCTTGTGATGCATGTGCCTATTACGAGCTTTGTATATTTGTCTCAGTGTCTCTTTCTTGACGCACTGCTCTCTATCTATCTATCTATCTATCTATCTATCTATCTATCTATCTATCTATCTCCCTCTCTCTCCCTCCCCATCTCTTTCCCTCTCTCTCCCTCACCCACTCCTCCTCTCTCCCCTCTCTCTACTCCTCCCCTTCTCTCCCTCCTCTCTTTTCCCTTGTAACACTATTTAGAAACGGCAGGTTAATTAACCAATTAATTAACCACAGAAGTTAATTACGGGGATTACTTAAACCGATAGATATAACGAAAGACATACTGAGCGATAACTTAGACCGATAGATATAACGAAAGACATACTGAGCGATATTCTTTTTGTTTTGTTATTTTCCCAAAACAGGGGATCGGTGAAAAGATTTTTTTGTTTTGTTATTTTCAAGTGCGAATCAAGATAATCATTTTTACTTTCTCGCTGAAGTTTGATGCTGAGATATGCCAAATTCTCTGCGAGGACAAAGGAAGGAAAAAGAGAAAGAAAAGAAAGAAACAGAGGGACAAGACTTAACAACTTAGATGATAAAAGAAAAAAAGGCCACCCACAAAAATTCTGATGGTCATTGTCGTAAAAATTAGTTTTGAATGGATACCCATTGACTGTGTTAAAGTGACACCAGTGTTATCAGAGAATGATGAGAATTCTCTGCGAGGACAAAGGAAGGAAAAAGAGAAAGAAAAGAAAGAAAGAGAGGGACAAGACTTAACAACTTAGATGATAAAAGAAGGAAAAAGGCCACCCACAAAAGCGATGTTGTTTTGGGTAGCGGAATGGCGAAAATTCTGATGGTCATTGTCGTAAAAATTAGTTGATGAATCCCAGAGTTTTGGGGCAGATAAAGCATTGACTGTGTCAGGATGACGAATTTGTATTGTCGGGTGGACAGGACATCTGTGTTCTGTTGAAATTCGTTTGTGATAACAAAAGCCATGTTATTGTATTTATTTTAATTAACCCAATTTCGCCAAAATTCCGTCCACTTAATGTTGGCGAAAAACTTGATTGAGGAATTCCATATGCCGTGAAGTTGGCTAAAAATTGAGATTATCATTTGACGCCTATTAGCCGAATAGCCAGGCGGAGGTGATCATGTGACGCAGGAAGGCCTGCCACCACCCATTGAGAGGATAGGTATGAGATGTTACTGCGAGGAAGTGGGAAAACCGTTGACGCCCTCTAAAGTACGGTGAGATACCCATATGAGAGCAGAAGAGGGTGGGAGTGGAAGAAAATTTCCAAAAATGGAAAATGATAAGTGTTTCTGACCGAAAACAAAGAAAATCCTTATTGGGGTTTGAAATCAACGTGGTGGCCACACCACGTCCGACCCCACGCCAGGTTTTGATCGGCGTCCATATAAGCAAACGTCTTCGGGTGTTTTAGACAGTGAGTGAACAGTACAGTCAAGAGTACAGTAAGGAGAGAGCAGTGCAGTGCAGTGCAGTTCACAGAGAGATCCAGTCGAGCCCAAGACACAGGACTCGGAAGATAACGCCTCGCACAGGTGACCGCACGATTCCATGCCTTCCGACTTAGACTTCTAACCAAGAACAAATTATAGAAGTCTGACTTATATTCTCCACCAGAACCGACTTTATTGAAAAACAACCCAGATATCTAGAAGTAGCTAAGGAACGCAAAAGTGTTAGAATCCACATTTTTTTTTCTTCGGGCTGGGAGAGAAAGAGAGAGACGCACTCCTGTAACTCAACAAACCGACATAAAATTAATCACTATTCCTAACCAGTCGCTCGCCTTGAAGTTGTTGTTTGTGCTTTTGTTTTTTTGTCTACATTTATTGTGCAGTATCACCTTGACCCGGATTCGGCTGGCACTACGGACCGACGTCTGATTGATCTCGTCAACCTAAGATCAAATCACAACGTGGGTAGGTTGAATCGGGATCAAAGCAGTTGCTTCGGTGACCAGGCGTTGGAAGCGAGCCGGGTACGAGAAGTTGGTACTAGAACCCAACAAGACTTCAAACCGATGTCCCAGGGTTAGCCCGTCACAAAGGACCGACGTCACATTTGGCGTCGTGACCAAAAAAAGGACGGGTGTCACACCCTCTCTCTCCCACCCCTCTTTTCCCTCTCTCTCCCTCCCCTACTCCCCTCTCCCCCTCTCTCTCCTTCTCTCCCCATTTCTCTCCCTTCTCTTCTCTCTCTCCCTCCTCCTCTCCCCCTCCCTCCCCCTCTCTCAATAATAATATTAGTAATAATAATTGCCTAGTGCTGCACAAAGCATGACACTCATAGCTTCTGATCTTAATGTTGATTGGTTGATTTTCTTTCGCAGTATAACAACATTTCTATTGGCTATTTAATGCCGAAATCTAAACATTTTGAACCCTACTGTACGCGTTTAACTACATATATCTTGTACATCATTTTAGACTTTCAGAGTAAACGTGTTTTTTTAGATATACAGTTTGTAAATTGTTATATACAGTACATATGAACACTAATGGGAATGTCCCAAACTTTATAAATAAGTTGGACACTATACTAAGCGAGGGCAATATGCTGCCTAAGCTGGCAGCGTGAGCTGTCAGCGTGGGAACCTCTTGCCTTGTCGAACTCTCTGCCTTTGGGCAGAGAGGAACCAGGACGAGGCTATGCCGAAGGGCAGAGTCTTGTCCGGGTAGGTAGACAGATACCCGATCCCGCGGATGCGGGGTCTACGGGTAATTTTTGCCCGGGCCCACGGGTTCGGATACCCACATTAAATTTGGCCTTGTGCCACATCCTACCTCATTGGGGAGACAGGTAAATATCGTAATATGCTGTCTAAGTAGTCCACCACTAGCAGCGGTTTACCTACTTCACGTCGCTGGCGAGTATCGTATTTTATTGATGCTATAAAGATGACCATTCCATTTCAAACCTCTGTTTGGGTTATTCCTCATTCAGTAACCCACTCTTGGTTAAGCATAAATAATGAAATGTATTTTTGGTATTTTTTTTATAAAAACGTATTTTTTCTTAATGTATTGTTTTTCATTTTACTATAAAAATGGATTCGTCATTTTATTATAAAAATGTAGTTTTATACTTTTTAATATTGTATCGATGGTCAATTTGCTATAGAATGTATTGTTGGTTATTTTACTATAAAATGTATTCTTGGTCATTTATTATAAAATATATTGTTGATCATTTTACTGTAAAAATGTATTGTTGCTAACTTTATTATAAAATTGTATTGTTGGTAATTTTATTATAAAAATGTACTATAGATTTTTGTTTGGGGATTTGCTATTTGCCCATAGCTGGGACCCTAACAGGTGCTACCACCCCGGGTCGGGGTGGATCTGGGAACAACAGCAATTAAGAAATGGTTTCACGCTCCTTTTAACCTCCACTCTCCCATTCTGAGGCCTTGCTGCCAGGATGGGCTTCTGAACTAAAGTGAATAGGGTATTGACATATACATGTCTTGTTTAGGGTTGCAGTAACGCTCAGCACCACAGATATTATTGTCAATTGCCTGAGATTAATCAGCTGGGCCTATAAGCAGTAATAATAGAAGGACATCATGGTCGGGTGTCGAGAGGATTGTCTTCTTTTTTTCTGTAGTTTAAAGGAAGAGGCAGACAAGACCACTTGGGAGACACATCTAGATCATTGGGAACTCCCTCAGTTGGAGATCATTTGACCAAACTTTGTTACACAACCTGAAGGTCATTTCTAACTGGGTCCCTACTGAAAAGTAATGCGCTGATTTTGTCAAAATCTGTCACAACATCCCGCACATTTGGCTGTCGTGCATGTGCTTGGTATACAGCTATCAAACTCGATGTGTATGTAGGGTTTGTCTATTTGTATCCTAGCGACAATTTTTTATTGTGATACTCTCTCTAAATCAGTAATAATAGCTATAGAGATCCGTGTAAAATTTCATGGTATCCCTTTTTGAATTTTCTGATGAGTGTTAATTTTGAAATTAATCATTGGATAAGCTCATGGCCAGTTTCTACAAAAATAAAATACATGTAGAAATTTCCGTATTAAATATTTGAAGGTAACAACTTTAAATAAATATTGCAATAGAAATTATAAATATGAATGCTAGTCGTTATTTTAAGAAGTAAGGGGATACAAATAAAAAAGATTTGAAATTGACAACTTTTTCCATTTCAGTAAAGCAGGCGTTAAACATTTCTATCTTCCCTTCTTTCCTTCCTTCTTTCATTTTTTCTTTCTTCTTTCCTACCTTCCTTTCTTTCTTTCTTTCTTTCTTTCACTGAAACCAATTAGCGTCTCTGATATGTCTTTTCCGTCTTTCCACGAGATCAAAACAGAGTAGTCCATTATTTATGAGGTATTGGCAGTGCATAATGCCCATGCTAACTAAGGAACTAAGGGATGAATAATAATAATAATAATAATAATAATAATAATAATAATAATAATAATAATAATAATAATAATAATAATAATCCAGTAGGTTAATTGAAGGGATCACTGGAAGTCTATGCTTCAAAGAGATACAAAAAATTGTTCTGACAAGTACAGCCCACACATTACGAAGGGCTTTATCTATGTAATTATTTTTATTTTATTTTATTTTATTTTTTTTTCAGTGGAAAGTGTCATGATACCATTTCTAACCTTAGGTCCCTGGGCGGGACCCGGAAAGAAATGTATAAACGCCAGATATCAAAGATAATAATAATAATAATAATAATAATAATAATAATAATAATAATAATAATAATAATGATGATGGTTGCTAATGATTTAACTAATAACTAACGAATGAACTATGTTTCTGTTTCTCTCTTCAACCGTTTGCGATAATGTTATTGATTCAATAAATCTGGAGTGTTGCAAAAATTATTCAAATCTGATTTATTCGTTTGTGAAAGCTTTAAATTTATACTGGATCAAATGAAACTAAATCCGTCAGTTTGTCGGTCAGGGACAGGCCGATTATCGGTCGTTTTGTACCAAATGCAAAGTACTTTTAACCCTTTGATACCTGCGTTCCTGAACAATTTTAACCCTTCTGCCCGAGCTCCCGAGTCAAAATTCGCAAATAATTGGTATGTAATGTTTCACGGAAGATATAAAAATAGTTACAAGTGTTTACCCACCGTTCAACCGGTGGCTGGGCATTACGTCATTTTTCTATACCACTGTTCACCCATAGGCTGGGTATTACATCATTTTTCTCTACCAATGTTCAACCGGTGTCTGGGCATTAAGTCATTTTTCTCTACCACCGGTAAAGCAGTAGTCAGGGCTCAAAAGGTTAAATTTGTAAATGAGAAGCAAAATTCACTTATTAATCACTCACTCTATCGATTTTTCTCTAATTTCTAATGCCTGGTCGTTAGCAAAAGGGACAGGCTGAAATGCAAATTACAAATTGGAGATGCCAAAATTCAAAGTTTTATAATTTAAATATCTTGGAAGTGTTTTGACAGAGGACGGAAAATGTGAGACTAGTGTCTGAAGGTGCATTGGGATAGCGAAAGATGGCTTGGAAAGCTTAACGCTCAAGAGGACAAGAGAGATATATGAAGCGCAGAGGACCACTGATCTGACGAGCTTGGTGAATGGATGGCGGAACGTGGGGCGGGAACCTTAGCAATAAGGAGAAAAACTGCTAAGAGCCACAAGGGATAGGAAACTATGAAGAGCCATGATCGCCTATATCCTGAAGGGCCTTTGCACACAGAAGAAGAATGTGAATCTATGCGATCTGATCGAGGATTGTCGTCTTTAAGACCTAAAGGATTCATTCGCTTGAAGACATTTTTAATCGTTGATCTAAGAAAACTTAGCTGATAATTTCGGCATTTCTTGAACAATTAGACGCCATAAATGGCGTTCATATGCAGGGCCGGCGCGTACTACTGCCTAACCTCCCGACCGGATTGAGGAGCCTAATTGGCAGCCCCGAGCAGTGCCTTGTGATACTCGCTGTCTTATCAACATTTGATTTTTCTTACCTACATTTATATATGTTACAAATTAAAGTAAACACAATTGACTATTAAAGGAAGAACAGTTTTACAGATTTTTACGTCATTCTGGGGTCTTTTTTTCTACCAAATCGTTGAATTTAATTTGCTCAGGCTAAGTCACGAAAAAAAAAACACTATATAAAAAATCACTATTTTTTATCCGTAATGTTGAATATGTTAAAATTATTCAACTTTTTAATGAGAAAAATTTCAGGTCCTAGCCTAAAATTGTCACATAACATTGTTGATTTATCTGTCTATATCTCTGAGATGAGGTATTATGATTACTTACATTATTTACATTATTCGGACTGTTATCTTCATCTTCATTGCCATATTCACAAGGACACATGGCCCAGTGGATAAAGACATTAGTTAGATCCAGTGACAAGCTTCTAGTGATATAATGGCTGTCTACATCTCTGTGATGAGGTATTAGTACTTGCATTATTTACATTATTCAGACTTTTATTCTCATCTCCATTGCCACATTCACAACGTTTCGGCCGTTGTACACTTAGGCCTTCTTCGCATGATTGGAATTTCGAACCGAACTCTTTATTTCGTCCGCCGAGGTCGATTGTTCTAGTTCCACGTGCCGTGCCTCAAAGACACATCGCCCGGTGGATAAGGACGTCGGTTAGATCCAGCGACTAAACCCAAAGAGTTGCGAATTCCAGGCCACAGCAATGCTGAACAAACAAACAAAAAACTTGAAGAGAAGAGTTAAAGGGAAATAACTGAAACACCCGGAAGAGGCATGGCACGTGGAACTAGAACAATCTACCCCCCCCCCCCCGCCGAGGGGGACGAAATAAAGGGTTCGGTTCGAAATTCCAATCACCTAAAGAAGGCCGGAGCGTAAAACAGCCGAAACGTTGTGAATATGGCAATAAAGATGAGGTTAACAGTTAGAATAATGTAAATAATGCAATAATTGTTGATTTATTTAAGATGGAATTGTGACATGGCTCCAATTTGTATTTACATATATTGCATTTAATTTTTTTTTCTTAGTTAAATTCTTCACTTATATTGTATAGGATCCATTATTGTACATAATTAGCTTACAATAAAATTTGTATTTTATATGACTATTACCTTAAGAAAATTGAGATGAAGTAGAGTGGGGAGGGTCCATATCACGGATTCGAAAGGGCACAAGACCCTTGCACCAACCTTGAATATCGGTACTACTATATGGCAGATGTAGCTGGGTGGCGGTCCTGCATCATATATTCGCTAGGGAGGCATATCATATATTCGGAGA
Source organism: Acanthosepion esculentum (assembly GCA_964036315.1). Lineage (NCBI taxonomy): Eukaryota > Metazoa > Mollusca > Cephalopoda > Sepiida > Sepiidae > Acanthosepion > Acanthosepion esculentum. The sequence goes on from OZ038493.1 coordinate 89,369,969, forward strand.
TGGGTTCACAGGAGCCTTGCACGGGCCCCCTGTCTATGTGAAAGTCTAGATCTAACAAGGCTATTTAAGAACATGACTCGAGTTTTTAGGGTTTTGGTAAAAAAACTTGTGGTGTTTAAGAAAACTACCAATAGGGCAGTCTCCTAAGAAATATAATGAGGAAAGGGGGCTTGGATAATTTAACACTCACAGGAAATATTGAAGTCAAAAGAGGAAAGGAAAACAATGAGTAACCTACCTAACAAGTTTGTGTAAATAAATAGCCAAACAAATGGTAGGAAGGTTTTAAAAAGTTTTTCTAAGAGCTACCGTATATACGCGTGTATTTTTTCTTTACTATTTCACCCCAAGCAAGGCGGTTTACAGAGAGTGAAGGTGAGAGAAAAGACTGGGTATAGTTGAGGGCAAGAATAAAAGCTGAATGGGATTTACGAAGATAGAAAATGGCTATTGATACTCGCATTTAAATATTTGAAGATTGTTGTTATCAGGGAAGCAAAGAAACGGAAGGGAGTTTCACAGGTTGGAATTGTGAGAAAAGAAACTGTTGGATAAGAAGTGGCGCTTATATTTACCTAATTCAACAGTAAAAGTGGGGGAAGCTAGATGCCAACTTCGTGTATAGTGTGACCTCTGTATTTTCTGGCATGTGTCTTAATTCCCCCAGAAAAAAATTACCTGTATAGTGCAACCGGTCACCGAAAATGCGTGATTTTTAACCTCTTCAAAATACCTGTGTATAATGCTACCCCTTATTTTTTAAAATAAAAAAATGATCATAAAAAACCGTACTGTACTCGAGTGTACACGGGGACATAGGATGAACATTACTGAAGAGCCATGATTGTCCAAGTCCTGAAGGGATGCGATATATAAAAGAATATAAAGAAATAAAAAATATTATGGGATATTATAACAAATATTGTGGCGAATTTCTAAGCGTAGTCCGAAATAAAAGCACACAGGGGGGATCGAACGCATTATTCGGTCGCAATTAATCTAGCAACATTGATTTTCTAAGTTTAGCTTAGATGTGACACCAGGCATAAAGAAAGTAGAATCCAGTGAGTAAATAATCTAGCGAGATAAGATTGCTAATCATTACACTACGTCGATATGCTCAAAATGATTTTCTAAGCGTAACTTAGGTTTGACACAAGGCCGTAAGTGTGGAGCACCCAATAAAGATCGAACTCACTCATAATTGATGTAGACTAGACAAGTTCGCTAACCATTACACCACGTAGAAAAGTCCTATATAGCAGCTGTTAAGGAATAGTTGAGATATTATGGGAAATATAATATTATGGGATAGTTGTGATATTATGGGAAATATAACAAATATTATGGAAAATTTCTAAGCGCACCTTAGATGTGACTCAAGGCCAGAAATATGGGGCACCCGGTGAGGATCGAACTCGGTACTCAGTCGTAATTAATCTCGCGAGACAAGTTTGCTCACCATTGAACCGCGTCAAAGTGCTCAAAATGATTTTCGAAGCGTAGCTTAAACGTAGTACAAGGCCGAATATCTGGAGCGCTCAGTCAGGATTGAAATCACTATCCAGTCGTAACTAATGTAACTAGACAAGCTTGCCAACCACTACACAAAATCGAAGCGCCCATATAGCAAATATTATGGGATAGTTGTGATATTATGGGAAATATAATAGATATTATGGGATAGTTGGGATATTATGGGAAATATAATAGATATTATGGGATAGTTGTGATATTATAGGAAATATAATAGATATTATGGGATAGTTGGGATATTATGGGATAGTTGGGATATTATGGGAAATACAACATATATTATGGGATAGTTGGTATATTATGGGAATTATAATAAATATTATATAATTCTTTTGTAGTTGCTGCAGCTTTTTAGGCAGGAGGGAGGTTTCTAGGAATATTTTCGATTTGATTTTATTCAATACTACCGGTTGACGCTAATATATATTTTTAGTTCCTTTTTCTTTTTTTTTATTTTGTTCATCGTAAATATCATCTTTATTATTATTTGTATTCTTGAATCATTCTTTCTCGTGTTACACAGTTGGTCCCCACTATTGACGCTGTCATCATCGTTATTTGTTTGTTTTTCTTTTTCCCGCAGGATTTACGGAGCCCTTGCATACGCGTTATCTAATGGCAAGCTCCCGAATTAATGACCAATACTTCCGCTACTATGGAGCGCCGTTATGTCCATCTCCCACGGCTCAATGTTCAAGGCCTTTCGGCCCCCACTGGGAGTATCTGTCATTCTTGGCCAGAATAAACTGTCATTGTGCTAGGGAGAATGGCTAACACTCAAAAGTGATTGAACCGGGAGATGCAGTTTAAATTTGTCAATGGTGCATTTTTAGGTTAATTATGCAGGCCCCGCCCTTAAAAGAGGAGCTTACAATTGGGCGGATCTAAGATAGGCAGATGGCACGGATAGATTTCGTTCTTAACAGGGGTAGGGGTGGCGTCAGTGCATTTCGAGTAAATAAAGGATTGCTACCAGAGCGAAAACAATGTTAAAACGGTGCGGGTCTGTGAGCAGAAAAGGAAGGAGTCGAAATAAGAGTTGATATGGTTTCATCGAAGAAAAATGGCTCCGCATTTTTGTGTGTTTATGCACATGCCAGTGTGTGTGTGTGTATGTTTATGTGTTTCTTTTAGTGTGCATATGAGTGTTCATGGTTGTGTGTGTGTGTTTGACTTGTATGTGAACTGTCAGTGTTCGTATCCGTGTGCATATATTTGTGATTGTCTCAGTATGTGTATATATCTACATGTGTGCGTGTGTTTGGCTTACGGCCACATCACGTTAAAACGACGGTTCCCGTACGATCAACGAAGTTAAGCAACGTCGGGCCTGGTCAGTACCTAGATGGGTGACCACTTGGGAATACCAGGTGCTGTAACCTTGGATGTTCGGGTGGTGTAATGGATAATGGCTCGAGATTGTGAATCGGAGACCCGAGTTCCAATTTCAGTTGTGCAAATATCCTTGGGAAAAGTGTGAATCCACCTCTTCTCCCTCCAGTTATGGATTAATTAGTAAAACCTATATCACAAAATCGTTATTATCTCAAAAGCATGTTACAATCTGAAAATATTTTATGGCTTTAAATAACCTACAAAAGGTTGATAAGCCTCAGAAAACGATTTAATATTAATGTCTGCTTGTGTTTGGCTTGTATAAAAATGATCTGTCCCCATATTTGTATGCTATATGTTTGCGTGTTTCTTTCAGGTCGAGCCTTTCTTAAGTTTTTTTTTTAATCGAGTTCACCCCATGCAAGGCAATAAAGCCACTATGACATTGTGCGTGTGTGAAAGAATTAGGAAGGAGAAACATTACTAATGAGCGAGAACAAAAGGACAGTAGATAGCGATTGACATCGCATTTAAATTTTTGAAGATTAACGAGGCTGCAAAGCATCGGGGCCGAGAAAGAGTTCCACAAACGAGAAGTGCGAGAAAAGAAACTGTCAGTGTAAAACTTACGACTGCATTTAGCCAATAAAACTGTGAAATGATGAGACCGTGCCGCCAATCTAGTACTGCGTTTAAATTCATAAAGTTGTGCTACCATAGCGAAAAGTTCATCCGAACAATTACCAAGAAAGTATTTATAGAAAAGGCATAGGGAAGGAACCTTAAGTCGGTGTGAAAGTGGCTGGAATCGAGAGTTCAGATCAGGACCAGTAATATTGCTGATTCTTCTTCAGACTTTATCATTCCATGCATGATGCCTTACTAGTTTAGAAATGTCTAAATTGCCAATTGTATCCAGCCGCTTTCTCTGGTCAATGATTAAAAATGGCTGAAAGCAAATAAAACCATAAGTCTTTGGGAGAACAAACCTTCTTCAATGTTTGTGAACTGGCACCACAATATCAAAACAAAGTACTGTACTAAATAACAGAAACTACATCATTACGACTGAAATACCCGGGCAAAGGTTTCTGTGTTCTTGTATTTGATGGCGAATTATGATTTGTGTAAAATAAATGCTAGCAACCCCAAGAAACAATAATCTAGAATAGGTGAACTGGAGCCGAGTTGTGATTCGATCAAGGATGTCATGCTCAATAAAATGACGCCCCCTCCCCGCCACGGGTACCTAAATATGATTTCTCGAAACCGCAGTAACATTCACTGGTCCATTGTTAAGAAAAACACATTAAAATGATAAATGCATACATAAAGTTATTCGCTGAGATTATTATCAGCGAGATCTTAGCTGTAAGAATTAAGGGCTAGCAAGCATCCTACCAATTCACCAATGTATTGCTGCTGAAATATTCGGGTAAAGGATTCTTAGAAATCCTAATTTAGATTTTTGTCTTTATTTTTGCGTCTGTATTTATTTCTAGAGATCACATTATTATTAGTATTATTATTTGAGTAAAAGTAAATTCCGACATTAAAAAAAATTCTTTTTCTCATCGTTTCAGAAGTCTGCGTAGCTTCACACTGTAAATATTTTGAAAAAGATGCTCTCTGTTTGACACGGTAGAGCTTGATGGAGGACACCCATAATGCTAGATCTCCGGTTAAAAACGAAATCCGTACAAACGAAGAAGTTAATAATATTAATAATCGCTGGTTACGAATTTCTGAGTACTCCCATCTTCTAGGGTGGCAAGATAATCCCTGTTACAAATTCCTGCTCAGTCACATCTATGTTTCTTTAATACCCAACAGAGCCTGCCTGTGTTTTATACTGCATCAATGCAGATTGAACTTTAGTTACAGTTTCTAGGGGAGAGCACATATCTGATGTCTTCAATGGTCGAACTAAACCAATATGATCAAACTGACCAATTAGCGAGCTAGATTGAAGGTGATTAAAATCGGCTATTTTGACACATTTGTAAACAAAAGTTAATTCTTGGTTTTAAAAATCTTCCAAAAATGAAATATTCTCTTGTGAAATTTTATTTGAGTAATATTATTTTGGCTAAACCAATAATAATATCTATTTCTGCGTCTCCGTAGAGATGTTTATTTTGGTGTATTTTCATGGTAAATGCTATCTTTAAGGAATTTATACTCGCGCATGCGTAATACATTTGTTTTTCATTTTCCTTGTTTCCTGTTTCGAGACTTGTTTTCCAACCAAACGCCAACTACCACAATTGTCGTGTTTGTTTAGATAAAAACAATCTTGGTTACGGATCTTTTTTTTCCCCTTTGTTTTATTGAAGAAGAAATGGTTTGTGGCACGGACGAATGTGCAGCTTTCAGATGTGACGAATGGGATTCGCGTTTACGGGTGTAATTAAATGGAAATGGTGTTTAGTTTAGTTTATGTCATCGCACATGTGTGTGTGTGTGTGTGTGTGTGTGTGTGTGTGTGTGTGTGTGTGTGTGTGTGTGTGTGTGTACGCGAGCTATGGAAAGAGCCGTGATGAAATACCTACGTTATCTGTTAATTGAAACAGAGAGAGAGAGAGGGGGAGAGAGAGAGAGAAGAACGGATGGGTAACGAACGGGAGATAAATGGCGGGGTTTAAAAGTTACAGAGAGAAAGAAAAATGAGTAAAGGCCCGGAAGAAGAATGCGTGAAGGGGTGGGACGTTTGCATTATAGTTATAAACTAAAGATTTGCTTGTGAAAGAAAAACCACTGATGTATTTGAATTTCTGACAGTATTTTTTACAACTCAAAGGAACATGAGAGATTGTTTTCGAAGAATGTGAAAAAATACATTTTCTTCCAGAATTTAGAACGGGTTTTTTAGTTCATTTCTTCACTTTTATTTATTTTATTAATAAAATTTTACGTTATAACAGGAATTCTTTAAGTTGATAAAAAAAAAACCTTTATTCGAATTGCCATCTTCTTAAAAAAAAATATAATAAAAATTCAACCAATTTAAAATTTACTTTTCCACGTGTAATACACGTTTTTAACGTATCGGCGTTAGTTGAAACGAACTCATTGATCAACGTTTTTTATCATATTGGTTTTGTTCGGCCATTGATCACATCAGATATGCGTTCTCTCCTAGAAACTGTAAATAAAGTTCTATCTGCATTTATGTGGTATAAAACAGTCTGGCTCTATGGGTATTAAAGAAACATAGATGTGACTGAGCAGGAATTTGTAACAGGGATTATCTTGCCACCCTAGCAAATGGGAGTACTCAGAAATTCGTAACCAGCGATTATTAATATTATTAACTTCTTCGTTTAAGAAAGTTTATACGGATTTCGTTTTTAACCGGAGATCTAGCATTATGGGTGTCCTCCATCAAGCTCTACGATGTCAAACAGAGAGCATCTTTTTCAAAATATTTACAGTGTGAAGCTACGCAGACTTCTGAAACGATGAGAAAAAGAATTTTTTTTAATGTCGGAATTTACTTTTACTCAAATAATAATACTAATAATAATGTGATCTCTAGAAATAAATACAGAGGCAAAAATAAAGACAACAATCTAAATTAGGATTTCTAAGAATCCTTTACCCGAATATTTCAGTAGTAAATTCACTGGTGCATTGGTATGATGCTTGCTAGCCCTTAATTCTTCTTACAGCTAACAAAGATCTCGCTGATAATCATACCCGCGAATAAGTCTATGTATTAATCATTTTTATGGGATTTCTTAACAATGGACTATTGAATGTTGCTGTGGGTCGAGAAATCAGATTTAGGTACCAGTGGCCGAGGAGAGGGGGTTTCGGCTTGTCATTTTATTGAGCATGACATCCTTGATCGAATCACAACTCCGCTCCAGTTCACCTATTCTAGATTATTGTTTCTTGGGGTTGCTAGCATTTATTTTACACAAATCATAATTCGCCATCAAATACAAGAAGACAGAAACCTTTGCCCGAGTATTTCAGTCGTAATGATGTAGTTTCTGTTATTTAGTACAGTACTTTGTTTTGATATTGTGGTGCCAGTTCACAAACATTGAAGAAGGTTTGTTCTCCCAAAGACTTATGGTTTTATTTGCTTTCAGCCATTTTTTATCATTGACCAGAGAAAGCGGCTGGATACAATTGGCAATTTAGACATTTCTAAACGTGTTAGGCATCATGCATGGAATGATAAAGTCTGAAGAAGAATCAGCAATATTACTGGTCCTGATCTAAACTCTCGATTCCAGCCACTTTCACACCGACTTAAAGTTGCTTCCCTATGCCTTTTCTATAAATACTTTCTTGGTAATTGTTCGGATGAACTTTTCGCTATGGTGGAACAACTTTATGAATTTAAACGCAGTACTAGATTGGCGGCACGGTCTCATCATTTCACAGTTTTATTGGCTAAATGCAGTCGTAAGTTTTACACTGACAGTTTCTTTTCTCGCACTTCTCGTTTGTGGAACTCTTTCTCGGCCCCGATGCTTTGCCGCCTCGTTAATCTTCAACAATTTAAATGCGATGTCAATCGCTATCTACTGTCCTTTTGTTCTCGCTCATTAGTAATGTTTCTCCTTCCTAATTCTTTCACACACGCACAATGTCATAGTGGCTTTATTGCCTTGCCTGTCGTGAACTCGATTAAAAAAAAACTTAAGAAAGGCTCGACCTGAAATAAACACGCAAATATAAAAAATACAAATATGTGGACAGATCATTTTTATAAAAGCCAAACACAAACACACACACTGATATTGAATCTTTATTTACACAAATAAATGCAATAACATAGCATCCCTGTGCCTTTTCTCTAAAGACTTTCATGGTAATTGTTCGGGTGAACTCTTTATACCGTATCAATCCAGATTGGACTTTAGTTACAGTTTCAAGGGGAGAGCGCATATCTGGTTTGATCAATGGGTGAACAAAAGCAATATGATCATAAAAGCTGATACAAGAATACAAATACAATACAAGATGACAGTATGGTTACAGCAAGAGAAAAAAAATCTCGAGGTGCGGTCTACGATATCTTGTTAAGGACACACCTGCAGGATGTTACAGAAATCATTTTGACAATTATCATCTTGACAAAGTTCAACTGAATGGAGCGAACCTCCCAACAACCAGGTCAACAGACCCTGAAAAAGAGGCTCATCTATGCGAAGCGGACTAAAAACAAGGCCAACAGACCCTGGGTTCTTGGTGAATTACTTTTTTCAGACGAAAGCTGACAGGACAAAGAAGTCTTGTACCCCAGTGTACTAGGCAACCTAAACCAGAGGAACGTCCACCCGCTACACGAAAAGAAGTGACACACCTGTTAGATAGTTTGCCACCTTTTCTTGTCTTACTTTTTTCTCGCTCGCCTACAACCGGCCCTTACGAGAAGGTTGCAACTGAATAAAATTTGCCGACTGTTACAATTTCGTCTCATTTGGGGAGGGGGTGAAACGGTTTCATCCTACCTCCAAAAGAATTATCTTGTTCGACTAGAAAAAGCTGGACTCTGGGAACGAACTTGACCTCACGTCTGAGCTGAAAAGCTACACACCCATTAAATTAGTTAAGAATGCATTACAAAAGCAAAACGAGTTTTTAAAACAGTAAATTTTTCTTTGAGTAAAAAAAGATTGTTGTATTGATATGTTATATCCATCCTCTTATATGCCAGTGAATGCTGAACAATCTCACTACAAATAAAGATGTAACTAGAGGCAACAGAAATACTGAGAATTCAATGGACGGGACGAGTAAACAACAATGAAGAAAATGAAAAGAAAAAAGGATACTTATACTCTGAATCAAAAAGAGACAGTTGAAATATCTTGGACACATAACAAAGAAGGAGGGCTTGGAGAGTTTGACACTTACAGGGCACACTGAGAGGAAGAGAAATAGGGAAAGACTGTGAGCCACCTGCTTGACTAGCTTGTGTGAATGGATAGCAGAACAGAGAGCGGAAGGGTTGGCAAATGGAGAAACACAGCTAAGGGCCATCATGGATAGGAAGTTGTGGAGAGCCATGATCGCCAAAGTCCTGAAAGGACGCAGCACAAAGAAGATCATTCAAGCAAGATTATCTACACGTCCATTATTATTATTATTATTATTATTATTATTATTATTATTATTATTATTATTTTCTGAAATTTCTTAAAAATCTAAGATCAATATTCAGTTCATTATGCAACTCCTCACCGGACCTATTCAACCTAGGCATTGAGGCGATTCCGAGAGAGTTAGAAATCCGAGCAGGATTCACAAAAATTCCTTCTGAAATTGTCCAAAGATCATTTTGCAAGAAATAAGGCCCAAGCTTTCGACTTTATTAAGCATGATAAGGGTAGATAAAGACAATTTCTGACGGACTTTCCTCCTTATCCGAGAAGGATTCTTCGTAATTTAAAAAAAGTCGATCAATAAAATTAATCGACACAAACTATTGGCTGTTTTTAATAACATTTGCCTTATATATATATATATATATATATATATATATATATATATATATATATATATATATATATAAACACCAAAATAGACTACCGACAATGCACCACTGACGCGTATATATAAATAGCCGAGAAAAATAACAACACTCGTGGCCTGACGATTGCGTCTAGCATGAAACAGACTGTCGCCTCTAAGTATTGACTTCTATGTTCACTTTTATATTTACATATATATATATAAATATGAAATGGACAAAGTCCAACAATTATTTTAAGACATTTTTAAACATTCTTTTTATAGATACAAATAATTAAGTAAATGCTCTGTTTTATAATAAACAGTATTTATAACATTTACCGGTCTGAAAATCCGAGAAATTTTCATAGAAAATATTCGTCCTCCAACAGGAATCGAATTTGTACCCTATACGGAACCGTCATTTAGTCTGACGTGCTCTTAACCGATCCACCCACAGAGAATCGTTCGATTAGCAAGGACGAATTTACTGCCTTTAAACTTCAATCTTCCATGAATCTCTCACGTACATTCATATCTGCTCAAAGTGTATCCAAATGTAAACAAATGACGTCACACATTCTGAAAGGGACAAAGTCCGACAATTATTTTAAGACATTTTATGTTTATCTATAAAAAGAATGTATAAACATAAAAATGTCTTAAAATATTTATACATATATATATATATATATATATATATATATATATATATATATATTGATGCATGTTTCATTAAATAATATAGACAAGTTTTGTCTATTTATTTTAAGTAAGTTCCTTTCATATTGTCTGATAAGCTTAATAACATTATCACTGAAAGACAAAAAGAAATCACCATATTGATACATGTTTTAATCTAAACTTGGTATATATATATATATATATATATATATATATATATATATATATATATATACCAGGTCTAACAGCAAAGTTCACCAAATCATGTACCAGCATAATTGTCCATCCTACGAAATGTTTAATATCTAAAATAACACTAAACTTATTGAGTTTCTTTTTTCAAGGTTTTCACATAAGAGGTTTAGCCATTGCAACACCATGTCGTGTAAGAATCATTGAAAACCCCTTTGGGTTATTCAGCTAAAACGAGAACGGGTTAAAATTGTTTTATGTCAACTTCCGATCTGAGCAATGGTGAGAGGAAAAAGATCATTCAGGTCTTCAGTAATGGTACCAACATTCATACTTTGGCTTCCATCTTCAAACACCATTCAAGAAACATGAAGACCATGGTAAATATTAGAATTAATTATTCATGATTTATATAATTCAAATTCTTGTGTTCGAAAGGTGATGAATTAAGAGCATTATTTAAATTGATATTTAAATTTAAAAGGAAACAAGATATCAAGGGGGATAACTCACATTTTGCTTAAAATACCACAGCTATACCAATTAAATTATATCAGTTGATATATATTATAAATAATTAATTCTAACAATAATGAAAGAAACAAGTTTTAAAACAAAATTGTGAATCATTGCCATAACGCAAACTCCATGATGGTCAGAATATGTTCTGCAGCTGAAGATTGCAAGAAATGCATGAAAATCCTGGTCGTGTTAAAGTTGTTGGATATTAAGTATATTCATAATATATAGTTTTGAATTGGACAGAGTCCGACAATTTATTTAAAGATTTTTTTTATATGTTTAACGTTCTTTTTATAGATAGAAGTATTTAAGTAAATGCTCTGTTTATAATAAAAAGAGCATTTACTTAAATACTTGTATCTATAAAAAGAACGTTAAACATATAAAAAAATGTCTTTGAATATATTAATTAATATATACTTATAGCTCTATCACATAATACTGAGCACTGTATTTATAACGCACGAGGAAGAAATATATTTATACGTATGCGCAAGTATATGTGAATTTATATATATATTCTCTATCATAACCATATCTCTCTGTCAATCTATATATATATATATATATATATATATATATATATATATATATATATATATATTGCTTCATCTGTTTTCCATCTGTGAGGAGATTGTTGACTGCAGCTCGCCAGATAATTTACGCTTTGATTTCAACTATCTCATTGCTTTTAATCGAGTATCAAAATCTCCAACTCACTTTCACCATAATGCACTCAAGAAATTTCAACTATCTCTTCCTGATGCTTAGGATAAAAGATGCACTATTTATATTGTTTGGACTGGTGTCCTCATCTTTATTGTCATATTCACAGTCTATATTTCTGAGATGAGGTATTGTAACTATTTACACTATTTATATTGTTCAGACTGTTGCCTCATCTTTATTGCCATATTCACAGTCTATATTTCTGAGATGAGGTATTCTAACTATTTACACTATTTACATTGATTGGACTGTTGTCCTCATCTTTATTGTCATATTCACAGTCTATATTTCTGAGATGAGGTATTGTAACAATTTTCACTATTTACATTGTTCAGACTGTTGTCCTCATCTTTATTGTCATATTCACAGTCTATATTTCTGAGATGAGGTATTGTAACTATTTACACTATTTACATTGTCCCAGACTGCTGTCCTCATCTTTATTGTCATATTCACAGTCTATATTTCTGAGATGAGGTAGTGTAACTATTTACACTATTTACATTGTTCAGACTGTTGTCCTCATCTTTATTGTCATATTCACAGTCTGTATTTCTGAGATGAGGTATTCTAACTATTTACACTATTTACATTGTTCAGACTGCTGTCCTCATCTTTATTGTCATATTCACAGTCTATATTTCTGAGATGAGGTATTGTAACTATTTACACTATTTACATTGTTCAGACTGTTGTCCTCATCTTTATTGTCATATTCACAGTCTATATTTCTGAGATGAGGTATTGTAACTATTTACACTATTTACATTGTCCCAGACTGCTGTCCTCATCTTTATTGTCATATTCACAGTCTATATTTCTGAGATGAGGTAGTGTAACTATTTACACTATTTACATTGTTCAGGCTGTTCTCCTCATCTTTATTGTCATATTCACAGTCTATATTTCTGAGATGAGGTATTGTAACTATTTACACTATTTACATTGTTCAGACTGTTGTCCTCATCTTTATTGTCATATTCACAGTCTATATTTCTGAGATGAGGTAGTGTAACTATTTACACTATTTACATTGTTCAGGCTGTTCTCCTCATCTTTATTGTCATATTCACAGTCTATATTTCTGAGATGAGGTATTGTAACTATTTACACTATTTACATTGTCCCAGACTGCTGTCCTCATCTTTATTGTCATATTCACAGTCTATATTTCTGAGATGAGGTAGTGTAACTATTTACACTATTTACATTGTTCAGGCTGTTCTCCTCATCTTTATTGTCATATTCACAGTCTATATTTCTGAGATGAGGTATTGTAACTATTTACACTATTTACATTGTCCCAGACTGTTGTCCTCATCTTTATTGTCATATTCACAGTCTATATTTCTGAGATGAGGTAGTGTAACTATTTACACTATTTACATTGTTCAGGCTGTTCTCCTCATCTTTATTGTCATATTCACAGTCTATATTTCTGAGATGAGGTATTGTAACTATTTACACTATTTACATTGTCCCAGACTGCTGTCCTCATCTTTATTGTCATATTCACAGTCTATATTTCTGAGATGAGGTAGTGTAACTATTTACACTATTTACATTGTTCAGGCTGTTCTCCTCATCTTTATTGTCATATTCACAGTCTATATTTCTGAGATGAGGTATTGTAACTATTTACACTATTTACATTGTTCAGACTGTTGTCCTCATCCTTATTGTCATATTCACAGTCTATATTTCTGAGATGAGGTATTGTAACTATTTACACTATTTACATTGTTCAGACTGTTGTCCTCATCTTTATTGTCATATTCACAGTCTATATTTCTGAGATGAGGTATTGTAACTATTTACACTATTTACATTGTTCAGACTGTTGTCCTCATCTTTATTGTCATATTCACAGTCTATATTTCTGAGATGAGGTATTGTAACTATTTACGCTATTTACATTGTTCAGGCTGTTCTCCTCATCTTTATTGTCATATTCACAGTCTATATTTCTGAGATGAGGTATTGTAACTATTTACACTATTTACATTGTTCAGACTGTTGTCCTCATCTTTATTGTCATATTCACAGTCTATATTTCTGAGATGAGGTATTGTAACTATTTACACTATTTACATTGTTCAGGCTGTTCTCCTCATCTTTATTGTCATATTCACAGTCTATATTTCTGAGATGAGGTATTGTAACTATTTACACTATTTACATTGTTCAGACTGTTGTCCTCATCTTTATTGTCATATTCACAGTCTATATTTCTGAGATGAGGTATTGTAACTATTTACGCTATTTACATTGTTCAGACTGCTGTCCTCATCTTTATTGTCATACTCACAGTCTATATTTCTGAGATGAGGTATTGTAACTATTTATACTATTTACATTCTTCAGACTGTTGTCCTCATCTTTATTGTCATATTCACAGTCTATATTTCTGAGATGAGGTATTGTAACTATTTACACTATTTACATTGTTCAGACTGCTGTCCTCATCTTTATTGTCATATTCACAGTCTATATTTCTGAGATGAGTTATTGTAACTATTTACACTATTTACATTGTTCAGACTGCTGTACTCATCTTTATTGTCATATTCACAGTCTATATTTCTGAGATGAGGTATTGTAACTATTTACACTATTTACATTGTTCAGACTGCTGTCCTCATCTTTATTGTCATATTCACAGTCTATATTTCTGAGATGACGTATTGTAACTATTTACACTATTTACATTGTTCAGACTGTTCTCCTCATCTTTATTGTCATATTCACAGTCTATATTTCTGAGATGAGATATTGTAAGTATTTACACTATGTACATTGTTCAGACTGTTGTCCTCATCGTTATTGTGATGTTCACAGTCTATATTTCTGAGATGAGGTATTGTAACTATTTACACTATTTACATTGTTCAGACTGCTGTCCTCATCTTTATTGTCATATTCACAGTCTATATTTCTGAGATGAGGTAATGTAACTATTTATACTATTTACATTCTTCAGACTGTTGTCCTCATCTTTATTGTCATATTCACAGTCTATATTTCTGAGATGAGGTATTGTAACTATTTACACTATTTACATTGTTCAGACTGCTGTACTCATCTTTATTGTCATATTCACAGTCTATATTTCTGAGATGAGGTATTGTAACTATTTACACTATTTACATTGTTCAGACTGCTGTACTCATCTTTATTGTCATATTCACAGTCTATATTTCTGAGATGAGGTATTGTAACTATTTACACTATTTACATTGTTCAGACTGCTGTACTCATCTTTATTGTCATATTCACAGTCTATATTTCTGAGATGAGGTATTGTAACTATTTACACTATTTACATTGTTCAGACTGCTGTCCTCATCTTTATTGTCATATTCACAGTCTATATTTCTGAGATGAGGTGTTGTAATTATTTACACTATTTACCTTGTTCAGACTCTTGTCCTCATCTTTATTGTCATATTCACAGTCTATATTTCTGAGATGAGGTATTGTAACTATTTACACTATTTACATTGTTCAGACTGTTGTCCTCATCTTTATTGTCATATTCACAGTCTATATTTCTGAGATGAGGTATTGTAACTATTTACACTATTTACATTGTTCAGACTGCTGTCCTCATCTTTATTGTCATCTTTATAACATTTCAGCTGTTATATGCTTCAGATGATATACACCGGAATTTTCAGCTGAACCCTTCATTTAATCAAGTGGGTAGAGTGTTCTTGTTCCATGTCCCATACCTTTTCTGGGTATATCATTTTCTCTTAACTTTTCTTATTAGCACCTCTCTTCAGCTTTTGATTCTCTTCAGCTGGGTCTATGTATTTTACTTACGACTGGTTTACTTCTATCAACACTTTTATCCTCTCAACCTTTTTAATGAATTTTTCGTACTTATAAATCTAATATCTAATGATCCTTTTTTACCAGACCTCATATTGAAATTTTGTTTTTATTCTTTGCTTTTCGCTAGCACTCCCTATTAGTGGTTGCCATATTGTCTTCATTTCTATGCTTGGACAGCTGAGGACATTTTTTGTGGCTAGCATATATGCAGCTTCCTTTAATTTTCATATTTTTTGTTAGTTTCTCTCTCTATTATTTCAACTTCATTCCACAGGTAGCTGTGATCTCTATTTTCCCTAGAGTATAAAAGCATTGATTGAAGTGACTTGGCCCAACGAGTTATGAGTTCAGTACCTGGCCACGGCAGAGATGAACAAAAAATTGGAAATTTGAGTTGCTAAAGGGAGATAACTGAAACTGAAATATCCAGAAAAAGCATTGCACGTTCCAAATTATATTTCCCTGTTTAACAACTTTCTTTAATTTGTAATAACTTCTCCTCCTATGTGCCATATCCCTTCAGGAGTTTGGCGATCATGACTCTCCAAAATTACCTTTCCTTTGTATCTCTTAATAAATAAGGTTATGTGTGGAACTAAAACAATCTACCTCTGTGTACTAAAGAAAGGGTTCACTTCAAAATTCCAACGTATATTACCTGAAGAAGGCCGGAGCGTAAAACGTTTGAAACATCGTGATCATGACAATAAAGATGAGCAGAACAGTCCGGACAATGTAAATATCTGTCTGTTTGTTAATACTTTGTAGTAACTTGTGGACGTGACAGTTAAGCGTTCTATCGTACCACAGTCTTAACAAGGTCTTCAGTCTGTGGACCTCTTTACAATGCCAAGAAAGCCAGAGAAATGTCGAAATTCTCGCAGACATGACTGATTTTGGTTGTCATGATTTCCAATGCGGTTTAAATCTGATCACAATCGACAAAGCCGCCGCACTCTTTAATTAAAAGCACTTTTCAACTTTTGACGTAATGTTTACAAGAAAACGTTTGTACTCTTAAGAGATTTTCGTTGTCTAAACAACTAAATACGCTACCTGCACGGTTTTTTTATACAAGTGCCTCGCTGTTGAGGCCCTGGGTGTTTTGCACCGAACGTTTTAAAATGAGAAAAGACAGGTATTGAAAAAAATCAATAAAAAGTTACACTATGTCGAAGTCGATCAATAATTTTACCGACCTACTAAGATATAAGCAGTTACATTTCAACAGGAGTTGAAGTAATATTGATAACTAAAAAGATTGATGCATATGCATATTAATATGTAGATACACGCACGATCAAATCTCGGAAAAACGCTCCTATTCAAAACAACACAAAAATAAAAATAAAAACAACTTAAGCAGTCAAAACATGAAAATAAACTGAACCAATAGTAATTATAGTAATAAGAATAAGTAACTAATTAACACTGGATTCCCTAACCATCTTATAAACCACCAAGTTAGACTATTTCTCCCCAAATTACATAACAACGATAGCGAACATTATTTAAATTATTCGGACTATTGTCCTCATCTTTGTCGCCATATTTATTACAAGGACACATGGCACAGTGGATAAAGGCGTTGGTTAGATCCAGTGACAGGACCCAAAAGAGGGTGGGTTAAGGCAGTGGAGAACTTGGAGAGGGGAATTAACAGGAGATAACTGATAACTGACATCCATTAAACATGGCACGTGGAACTAGAACAGTCTACCTCAGTGAGCGAAATAAAGGGTTCAGTTCGACATTCCAATCACCTGAAGAAGGCCGGAGCGTACAACGGCCGAAATGTTGTAATAAATATGGCGACAAAGATGAGGACAATAGTCCGAATAATGTACATAATACCTCATCTCAGAAGTATAGATAGATACTGATAGTGAACATACAGTCAAAAATAACATAAATATATTCTGCAAAATCCAAATGCACATCAACTACAAACAAGATAAATCGTCACTTAGAAATATTATAAAGAAATACACTTCCCCAATTGAACCGAACAAAAAAATCTAACTAATTATCTATTATAAAAAATTAAAAACAGCTAAGCTTATCCTAAAAAATAACAACACACCAGCAAAATCAGAATTACAACGAACGAACATGAGTTAAAATGCCCCTTAAGAAACTGTGTTCCAGATCAAATGAAATTCATAAATAATTACATCGGTCACACAACTACACGCCTATCCAGACGCCTTACGTTGCACCTATCCGACCACAGCTCTATTAGAATCCATTTAAACACAAACACAAACTTACCAGATTCCATCCGAAACATACTAGTAGAAAATACAAACATAATAGCCTCATCCACCTGTAAAAAAAGATTAAAAATAATGGAAGCCCTAATAATAAAAAAAGAAAAAGCAAACACTTAACAAAATCAACTACGAACACGGCCACAATGTGCTAACCGTGTTCGAAAAATAAAACATCTCTATAACATTAAAAACATACACAAAACGCACACACTCAATTAAACTGAATAAATAAAATCATCCTTGATAATGGCTAAAAGTATAGCCGAAAGCGCTCGGAATTATAGAACATTTGGCAGTTTCTACACACTCTGTGTCCAAAAAAAGAAAACACTTGTTCGAAAACAAGAAAAATTAAATAAAAAGCTTAATCGTAGTACCCTGTCTGTCGTTTTTAATGAAACATGCATAAATGAAAGATTGCTGCCTAATACACACTATATATACATATATATATACCCGGTGTAATATCAAAATTGTCCCGATCGTGTAACAGCATGCGATAATTGTCCATCCCACAAAATGCTTAATATGTGAAAAAACACTAAATTAATTGAGTTTTTACAGGTTTTCAGATAAAACTTTTAGCCATCTTGATACCATTTGTCGTAAGAACCACTGACAAAGCCTTTGAATTAATCAGCTAGAAAGAGAACAGGTTAAAATCGTTCTTTGTCAGTCCCACTATGTCTTCTCAAGCGAGCAATGGTGAGAGGAAAAAGATAAGTCAGGCCTTCAGTAATGGTACCAACATTTATACTCTGGCTTCTATCTGAAAATCAATTCAAGGACGGTGAATAAGTTTTTAAAAGAGGGGACAGTAGTGAGGAAAACTAGATCAGGAGGTCACATTTCAACTTAGAGCTACATACATTATTATTGTTCAAAATAGAGTCCCATAGTGTTATAAAAACCTCGGAGTATTGCACTAAGATATCTTTAATCATATCTAAGACACCATGGTTCAAAGCTTAATCTAACAATTGGACAATTTTGCTGTTACGTCCGATATATATATATATATATATATATATATATATATATATATATATATATATATATATATATAAGATAAGATAATCCTAATGAGCCAGGCAAACCTACCTACGTTTCACCTAAACGGATCTTCAGGGTACTGCCTGAAGATCCGTTTAGTACCCTGAAGATTCGTTAAGGTGAAAACTGGGTAGTGCTTAGGATTATCTTATCTTAGGTTTTACTCTACTTAGTGTATTGAGCACTTTACGTCGTTGTCTTATTACTCGTTTTGTTTTGTTTTTCTTTGGACTTGAAGCTTGAATACTGGACGATTGTTTTCGCCTTGGTTTAATGTTCTTGGTTCTTTCTTTTTTTATTTCCCTTTTTCCTCGGGTACCGATTTGATCTACTGCAAGTTGAGCTATCCGAGGTTTTTCAAAACGAGTACTACCATTTATTTAAATAAATAAATATATATATATATATATATATATATATATATATATATATATATATATATATATATATATATTATTATTATTATTATTATTATTATTATTAGTGGTAGTAATCTTATAAGTATAAGTAACTACACTCGTTTCGGAAAAAAACTTCGGTTTCTTGATTTGCAAAAAATCAAATCAATATCGAAGGAAAAAAAGGTATAAAAAAAAGAAAGAGCCGAGAACAATCGTTCAGCATGTGGGTCCAAAGCCCAAAGAAAAAAAACCCTGATACGAATACGCAGCCTTCCCTGGCGATCCGTTGCTTGGGTGATGCCCTTGTGGGTTTGTATAACTCTCTAGGTTTAACGATATATATATATATATATATATATATATATATATATATATATATATATATATATATATATATATATATATATATATATATATATATATATTATGATATTACACCGAAAACGTGTCAAAAATCACTACACAATTGCAGTTGTGTTTCGATGGGTATCGTTGCATCTTATTAGGCGATTGTAAATTACTAGCAAGTGAACGATTTATTTAGATTTAAAAGCAAAATTCAACCTATTTTACGAGAAAAGTGGGGGTTTATAAGGTTTGTGGGCTTTACTCAGATCAACCAACAGAATATGATCTACTCTAAATTTAATGAGTTTGTTTGAATGAAGTTCTAGGACAGTTGCGTACTGGATATTTGCACCCCGCACAATTGCATTTCAGACAATTACGTCCCTGGATATTTGCGTCCTTAGACAAATTCGTCCTTGGATAGTTTTTGATGCTTTTAAAGGCAATTACCATAGATTTTGTAAAAAGCATACGTAGTAATCATAAATTTTTTAAAATGGAATAAAATTAAAAAAGAATTAAAAGTTTATTTTTGTTTAAATGCAATGACAGATTAGCAATGTTGCAAGATCGATTTACACATTTCTATATTAAAAAAACTCTTTAAAGAAATGGTAACTTTAAAAAATTATCAGAGGTACGCAATTATCCAGGGACGCATTTGTCTAGGGACGCAAATGGCCATGGGCTCAATTGTCTGGTACGCAATTGTCCGGGACGCATATGTCCAGTACGCAACTGTCCGTCCACCGTATGAAAGGATGGCGGAACAGAGAACTTGGCAAATGGTCAAACGTTACTAAGGGATACAAGGGATAGGAGGCTGTGGTGAGCTATGATCGCTCAAGTCCTGAATGGACACGGCACAAAGAAGATGATTACTGTTAAAGATATGCGTGTAGTGTACAGGTTATCAGCGCAGAAATTGTAATCCGGGAGCCGAGTTCGTATTAAGGTCTTGTCCGTTAAATTCGATTTCGCACTAATGCCCTTTGGGTAAAACATGAATACCCACCTCTGCTTAAGCTGGTTAAATAATGGCGTAGTATGCGCTCCCCGG
Organism: Acanthosepion esculentum; assembly: GCA_964036315.1. NCBI lineage: Eukaryota > Metazoa > Mollusca > Cephalopoda > Sepiida > Sepiidae > Acanthosepion > Acanthosepion esculentum. The sequence continues at coordinate 89,390,413 of OZ038493.1, forward strand.
TCTTGAGTGAGAACCAGTTTAGGAGAATTATTTTGGATTCAAAACCGTGAAGATAACTGAAAACCACATGAATATATTTCTCAAGAATCCATAATGCCTCCAAAACTGAAACTGCTCCCAGTTACTCACCATAGAGAACCCTCCCTGCCTCCCATCAGGATGGGTGATACACAACTCCACGAGAGCACCTCTCTACGCCTGCTTGGTCTCACGCTTGAATCTATAGCTTCATCTACCGCAAGGAAAGTTGGTTCTCTGTGTTACGCTAGAAGGCTTTTCTTGCCTGAACACATCCTTCAAATCTACAAATCAACCATCTGTCTTTGCATGGAATACTGCTGCCATATATGGTCTGGTGCTCCCGTTGTTCATCTCGAGGTCCTCGACAAAATCCAAAACCGGATATGCAACTTGATTGGTCCTGATCTGGCATCCCGTCTGCAGTCGCTCTCTCACAGTGGCTTCCCTCTGTCTTTTCTACAAGTACTTTCATGGCAACTGCTCTGACGAGATACGTTCACTGGTTCCCAAAATGCATGAATTTAAGCGTACTACTAGGTTGGCATCCCGGTCCCACCTTTTCACTGTCGAAATGGCTAAATATAGCCATCTCTTCTCCTCCAACAGCATCTTCTCTCGCAACTCCCCTCAGTGGAACTCCCTTTCTATCACTTGCTTCTCTGATAGCTATAATCTTCAAATGTAATATCCTTCGTGTTTTACCTGCTACTTTCCGTTTGTTACCAGTCTTATACAGTGTTTTGCCATATATAAGCCCTGTTTTGCTTGCTATCTTCCGTTTGTTACTAGTCTTATACGGTGTGTTTTTCCATATATAAGCCGTGTTTTGCCTGCTATCTTCAACGTTTTGTTTTTATATACCGTGCTTTCTTTGATGCCTTCCGTATTTTGCCAGTTGAATACAGTGCTATCTGTCGTATTATATTTGCCAGTTATATACTGTGATTTACTTGCTATCTACTGCATTTTGCCAATTATATACGGTGCTTTGCTTGCCAGATAATGCTACATATCATCTACCTTGTTTTTCTCACTACTTTCTATGCAATTATATGCGGTGTTTTGTTTACTCGCTACAGTGTTTTGCCAGATACATATCGTGTTTTTCTTTTTAGCTACAGTGTTTTTCTTGTATACCGTGATTTCCTCGTCACCTTCCATGTTTTGTCAGTTGAATACAGTACTTTGCTTGCTATCTATTGTACTGTATCGTTTATATACCTTGCTACCTTCCGTGTTTTGTCAATTTGAAAAGAGTGTTTTGTTCTCTATCTACCATACTGTGCTAGTTATATAACATATTTTCCTTGCTACCTTCCATATTTTATCAGTTAAATACAGTGTTTTGACCGTATTTGCTTACTATCTTCCACGTTTTGCTTGTTATATATCGTGTTTTCCTTGCTACCTTCTATGATTTGTCAGTTAAATACAGTATTTTGCTTGCTATCTATTATATTTTGCCGCTCATATACCGTATTTGCTTACTATCTTCCACGTTTTGCTTGCTATATATCGTGTTTTCCTTGCTACCTTCTATGATTTGTCAGGTGAATACAATGTTTTGCTTGCTATCTACTTCTTCTTTGATGTGTCGTGTCCTTTCAGGACTCAGGCGATCATGGCTCTTCACATCTTCCTGTCCTTTGTAGAGCTTAATATGTTTTGCCTTTTTGTTATTTCTCCCAAACCCTAGTCTACCGTCCATTTGCTCAAGTGTGTTACGCACTGCTTTCCTCTTTCCCTCCACCTGCCTTGTGAGTATCGGGTTTTCCAAGAAATCCTTCATCAAAACGGGCCCTAGAAATTTCAACTGCCTCTTCCTGTTATGTACAGTGTTTTGGGTTATTTACGAATGCGAACTATATTGATTCAGTTTCATTTTTTTATTTTTTTTTATTCGACCGACATATTTTCTATATTGATAACCATGATGAAACAAATACAAGGTTTGAAGTCTCGCTTCGTTCATTTATTTTATCGATCAGTATGAACATTCTATGCATCCTGCGTCTGGGTGTACGTAGTAATAAAAAAAAAAAAAGTAAAAAAAGAAGAAAAAAGACATTTGAACGCAATCGAAGCACGATGACTAAATCCGTTTGAAATCCCCCATAACAAAGGCGATGCAAAATGACAACAGTGATTAAGTCGAAGAGAAAATATCTTAAAAGCAGCAGTAGTAGCAGCACCTCGGCAGTAAAGTACATCGCGAGGTGACAACGGCGTCTTCTGATTGGTCCGTAAATCGGTAAGATCTCACACACGCATTCATGCGCTACTTTTTAAGGGAAAGCCGATAAAAGCTTACAGAGTGCGCGCGTCCGTGCACACACCCCATGCACACACGCACACAGACAAACACGAATATATGTTAGGACATATTAAAAACAGTCGAGGTAAAGTGAAACATCGAATGACCTACCTGGCGAGTATGTGAGTATATAGAGCAGAGACAAAGAGGCATGGAAAAGAATAAAAACGTAGCCTAATGCCACAAAAAAACAGGAAGCTGTGGAGAGCCTTGATCGCCCAAGTCATAAAAACGTACACATTCCTTTCTATGCAGGCGCTGGCAAGTAGTAAACATTCAAATATTAGAACAGTTTTATTTATGTAAACAAAAATTTACATTCAGAAAAAAAGGCGAAACTTTATATAGTAATTTTCTTCCTGGGTAATTTCGCTATTACAATTACACTACCTCCCACCCCGTTTAGAGCTGTTTTGATTGATTCGTTTTCTATGGCGTATCAAGCGTTTGCAGGTTATTTAAAGCCAGTAAATATCTTTAGATCCTAAGATTTTTTTAAATAATATTTTTAATTAAGGATTAATTAGTCTCTTCTACTTCAATAGCTTCATGTCTCGCACCTCTCGCCTGTGGAACTCCCTTCCTTATTCCTGTTTCCCTGACAAATATAATCTCCAACTATTTAAGTGTAACGTCAATCAACATCTCCAGTTGCCTTGATCTATCCGCTTCCCTTCTCCACATCCTTTCCCCTTTCATTCCTATCTGCTCTCGCTCCAAATCTTCTGTAACCCTCTTGCCTTGATCGATCCACTATCTTTCTCCACATCCTTTCCTCTACCACTCCGTTCTGCTCTTCGTCCAAACCTTCTGTAACCCCTTGCGTGCTAGTGGCTTCCAGCTTTGCTTGGGGTGAAAAGCTTAAAAAAAAAAGTTTTACTATTAGCTCGGGGAGGGAGAAGAGGTGGTTTCATACCGTTCCTAATGGCAATTGCCCGTAAATAAATATAACGAAACCAACCAGAACTGGAACTCGGCTCGCTGAGTTCCGAGCCATTATACATTACACCACCCCACACCAAAGCTTACAACCGTTTAGAAATCCTTCACGGGAACATTTCGTTATAAATTCTATTATGTTGATGCATAAATAATTTCCGTCTTTGCGAAACAATTGTAATAACAAATGCAATATAATGTTTCTTAAATATATCCTCACGGGCGATGAAAAGTGGATTACATACAACAACGTTGAACGCAAAATGCAGCGGACTGACAAGGATGAATCTTCACAACTTATCCTAATGGTTGAGTTCTATGGAAAAAAAGTTAATGTTGGTGAGAAAGGAACATTGTGGTATTATTAATTTACAGTTCAGTTGCCTCGGACTTATGTGAGAGCGGCGATCAAAGAATTGTTCCAGTAGCCTTGGACTGGTGTGACGATAATAATAGCGACAGCCGTAAACAAGGGATCGCTTCCATCAGTCTCTAACCTATGTGACATCCGTAATCAAAGAATCGTTCCAGTAGCCTCGGACAGATGCGACACTAATAATATAAACAAATCCCTAAAATGGAACCCTCCAGGTAATGAGAAGCTACCCAATTTTTGGCTCTATCATCAATCCATAAAACTCTTATGCAAATTTTATCAATGCTAATTTATAAACCCCAATGGAATTCCAGAATAGATCACTGAAGGTATTACATCATTTCTACCAAATACAGGTGAAACAAATGATCCAAAAATTATAGGACAATAAAATGTTTGTCCACCACATAAAAATTAATCACGTCTGTCCTGACGAACTGTACTTATTTTTTTCTCTGGTGAAAACAACATTTTTCCGCTGAAACAGAATGTTTGACGAAGAGGTTCATATGGTTGCTATTGAGGGGTCTCCCCTTTTTACACAAATGGACTCACCCAAGGTATACATATACTACTGCCAGTGAATACCCGTAGAACGTTTGGACAGTCAAGTCGAACAGTAGTAGTAGGAGTAAGAGACGGTCGGTAGAATAACGTAGCGGCAAGAGTCACAGTCACGTAGACTCAGTAAGAAGTCATACAGCGATACGTCGATATCAAAGACTATCTATATATTTGTCTACTAACCCCGCATTCCTGGAACTACTAACCTGTATTACCAGTTTGTATCATTACGTTAATACTTTTATTTCCTATATTCATTCTTGGCGTTTGTTATTATTTGATACCGGATTTCATCTTGGAATCCACAACAGTTCAACTATTGATAAACAAAATGATCCTTGAAAATTGCAAGAATAAAGGTAGAAATCTCAACACAGCTTGGATAGATTACCATAAAG